>CAJHNH020002675.1:0-42500 GCA_905116865.2 Candidula unifasciata | reverse complement strand
CCTGTGCAAAGCCTGTTTAAAAAATTACTAGTCATAACTGTCTTGTCAACAAACATTTTCCTTGACAAGATACATTTTTTGAATTTATTTACATGTAACAGTCTTGTTGTATGACATATACACACATGTCATATTTTACAAACGCTTTACCATCCACACAACTGAATCTCACCGTTGTAAAGCCTCTATAAACCAACTGCAGTCAAAACAGCATATCAGACTATTCATTCATTCGGATACCCTCCAAGCAATTGCCTTTCCCTTTCAATTACGTTTGCAAAACACTTGGGGAATTTCGTGGGTGGACGTTCAGTTTATGAAAGAAAGCACTGCATTAAGTCAGTCTCTATGAAGATAACAGAAGCGGTTCTCAGAGTGTTTTCATGTGAAACGAATAGGGGCTGCAGGGTACACCGCTTGGTGTAGCCGTGTTACCAGGCCCTGAAACGTTCATTTTTGCACTGGAAACCACAGACGGAAAAACACGTACAGAAAAAGGAAACTAGACAGTGAAGTTAGAAAAAAT
Organism: Candidula unifasciata; assembly: GCA_905116865.2. Taxonomy (NCBI): domain Eukaryota; kingdom Metazoa; phylum Mollusca; class Gastropoda; order Stylommatophora; family Geomitridae; genus Candidula; species Candidula unifasciata. The sequence goes on along the minus strand of CAJHNH020002675.1, from coordinate 41,974 downwards.
GGGAAAAACATGGTGTGAGCTGTATGCGATAGAAAAGGACATGAAGACTTGACATGGTTGAGAGCTTATGCTCCATTGGAGGATAACTGGAAGAAGAAGAAGAAGAAGAAGAAGAAGAAGAAGAAGAAGAAGAAGAAGAAGAAGAAGAAGAAGATGATGATGATGATGATGATGATGATGACATATTCAATACTAAACAACTCGCCAAGCGTTTATTGACTTTTCAAGTGATATTATATATTTTATCAAAACGCCTTATGATAATAACACACTCCTTACAAATCGTTGAATTATTCATGACTCCTTGTGATATTATATTAACTCCTCAGATCTAAAGAGTCATTATTTTGAATTACAAATTCTTGAAATGAAATAAAGTAACATTAAAACCATTTGGTAACGAAAAAAGCTAACATAAATTTCTTAGAGGCTGAATGAGGTATATAAGATGTCCTGTTGATTTTCTATCCAGGATGGGATATTTTAAGTAGCAGAGATTGTCTGAGTGGAAGATAGGCACGTTCACTATTTTTTTAGTCGTTAAACATTTTGCTTCTGACAGACGATTGCCGATGCATTTTCCTCCATGTGTAGGACTGGAAGGATTTAGTTTTGTCGCCCAGCTATTGTGTTGAGTGCATGGTGTGACACTGTGAGCTCGGGATGTCATTTGAATATTTTTTACTGTGACCAACGTGTTATTGTGAACTGTAGATTCAGAAAATGGCCTGATGCCACTTAATTGGTGGTGCCTTATGTGACTAACAATTAATGGCATAGGCAACTACAGATCTGTTTGTAACTGCTGCTTCCGTCGATGATGAACTGCATTTCTAAAGTCAGATTATTTGTGTTAGGCTTTCCGATGGCTGCCTTATGCTTTTAATGCGTGTGTGTGCTATTGGATATGCTGAGACTGCAGTCTGTGTATTAGCTTGCTATCCTGATTAAGAATTGTCATTATCTCAGGGTGGGGAAACTTTCAGGTAGCGGCTTTGAGGAATCAAACGAAATTCAGAAGAAAAGATAAACTTGAAAACAAATGTCAAAGAAATGAACTGTTCTAACCCTTTGGAGACAGATACTTTTTTGGAGTTTCAATGCCAAGAAGACGGAGCTTTACGAGAGGGGAATTGTCTTAGTTTACACCTAGAAATTGTGTGTGTGTGTGTGTGTGTGTGTGTGTGTGTGTGTGTGTGTGTGTGTCTGTCTGTCTGTCTGCATGTGTGTGTGCAAAATGTTACAAAACCGAACCCAATAAAAGCTTATGAAAAAGAAGACGACCGCGGTTTTTCTGCGGTGGTAACCCAGCGTGCAAATAGTTGTTTATATAGAAAGCGTATTATTTTTCTGTGAGCTTGTATGGCTACTATCATGTGCCAGTCAAGCGTAACTCGAATGCAAATAAGGTGGACATCACGCTGACAATTCTGGTTATCAATTTTATCTCAGTAAACCAAGACGGCCAGATAGTTACAACAAAATTCACTCTAATGCAGATTCCAAGCCAAGAGCTTCGGGCCAAGCGGCAAGCTTCTGGCTACTTTGGCCTCAATATATATACATTTTTTTTTCAAACCTCAATGTTAGTGTGGATTCTACATGCCTCAATACCACAGTATAAATGGAGCTTTACTGTTTCGGACGATTTTCTCCTGTAGAAATTCTCCCATCCTTCTTGCAAGGACTCAAAACATTCATTTTTAGCAACTTCAAGGCCTCCATAAAATATTGGCAGAACGAAGACTTTCATCACAGTGCACAGGAAATGTCGGATTTCTTTCGGCCTCGAAGCAGCTATGAACGCATCTCTTCTGCTGCCTTTCAGCGCCTACACGGCGTAATGCTGACCACATTTCCCACCTAGTGCCGAGTGGTCTGTAAAAATATGGGACGCTCTTCCCATATACCCGATGCGCCTAAGGCATGAAAAGGGATCTTTACTTTACTTACTTTTTTTACTCAGCGCCTACTGTCTACTAGTCGTGCTGAGACCCATCTCCTCATCAGACCTATCTCCTCATCAGACCCATCTCCTCATCAGACCCGTCTCCTCATCAGACCCATCTCCTCATAAGACCCATCTCCTCATCAGACCAAATCTCCTCATCAGACCCATTCTCCCAGTTACTTGCACCACTCACAACATCCGCACAATGAACATTCTCTTCTGGCATATCTCTATACTAGGGCTGATCTTGTCAGCAACACGATTTTTTTTTTCTAAACTTCTTCTAGTGGCTTACATACATAACTATAACCATAAAGACATTCTAGTCAAGAATTGTTTAGGTCCCACCAATGAATCCCACTAAGGTAGGGTCGCTTGTCATAGACGCATATGCAGAACATGTCCGTATGTGGTTTAAGCGGATAGTCTGGACTCTTTTGATCGATCTTATCTCCAAAATCTATGTTTCTAAGCATCGATGCCAACGAAATGGATTGTTCCTAAATCCCTCTTTCTTTCACCGTCTCTCTCTCTCTCTCTCTCTCTCTCTCTCTCTCTCTCTCTCTCTCTCTCTCTCTCTCCCTCCCTCCCCCCCCCCCCCAATCCCCATCCTCACGCTAGCTCGCTCTCACTCTCACCACATCTGGCCATCTGCAACCATTTCAAAACCAGCCAATCTCTCAGCTCTGTCAGTTCCATTCACATTCTCACATCCCATAACAAAGATGAGGGTGACTTCACGATCAGCGACCCTCAGCAATCACTCAGCCAATATGCCTGCATACAGAGTCTGCTACAACTCGATGGGGCATGCGTATAGAAACAGTTTGTACACAAACGTGGAAAAGGTCAGTGGATTCCATCCACGTCTTCAAACCTATCAGGGAAGGCGAAAAATGCAGCCACGATTTTATAACTCTCCGACAGGACAATCCCTTGAACCCCTTCCTCATCAGCGCAAAATAACACAATACATGAATTGATGGTTGGAATTCACGAAGATCAAACAATCGCACATTATAGTTTTAAGACGGGAAACAGAAAAAGAATTACCACTGGAAAAGTGAAGCAGAGATGGGACCCCTGGTCTCATTCGACATGTCTATGCATATCTCACATACAAGAAATTCAACTCTACAAACACTCCAGTGAACTAACTATCAGCAGGTTATGGCTGATATAAAATCGCGTGTAGAATGTTAGAATTCGCCTACACGACATACTTTTAAGTGAGTCTCTAGGGTCACCATATGTTGCCAAACCGGTTCTCGTTATTTGGGGCCCAAGTTGATTTCTGTGTGTATGTATAAGTACAGTGCATGGTGGCATAGTGTTGAGGCGCTTGCCTGTCAGGACACCCGTTGGAGATTATTATCTAGAAGTAACAGGGTTTTCCATGACCGCCCAATTTTTTTATTAACTCTTTCTGTTCCATGGAACAGATCATGAATGATGATTGGCTATTTATTCTTCACAAGTACGTCGTGTGTGATTGCTAAATTAGAGAAATTTGGTAGCATTTAATATATTGCATGTTTGTTATTATATACAATATGCATATATGTTGTTTTTCTGAAAAATAAACAATCGTGATTTTGTTTATCACTATTGCCTTTTCAACATTATCTGCTACATAACCATCTCGTAACTGAAAGAGTGACACATTCTTTCCACATCCGGTTTGATTTTCAACGGCAACACTGCCATGGGGAAGTTCATGAAATCTGGAAAGGTGGTCCTTGTGTTGGGAGGACGATTTACAGGACGAAAAGCTGTCATTGTGAAGAATTAGGATGATGGCACACAAGATAAACCCTAAAGCCACGCTCTGGTCGCTGGCATTGACAGATATCCCAGAAAAGTGACAAGAAGCATGGGCAAGAAGAAGCTGAAGCAGATGTCCAAGGTCAAGGCCTTTGTCAAGGTTTTCAACTACAAAAACCTCATGCCCACCAGATACTCTGTGGAAACCAACTTTGAGAAGAATGTTGTTAACAAGGACATCTTTAGAGATCCTGCACTCAAGAGCAAGGCAAGACGGGAAGTCAAGGCTAAATTCTAAGAAAGGTACAAGACTGGCAAGAACAAGTGATTTTTCCAGAAGCTGAGATTCTAAAATTGTGCTTAAAATATTTGAATAAACATTTGGAACTGTCCCAAAAAACAAAAACAAAATGAAAGAGTGACACAAAGTATGAAGGTTTATCGTGCATTGGGAACAAATGGTGGTTTAAGTGACTGGTTTGCAATTGAAACTGGAGTGAAATATCTGTGTATTTTATCTCCTCGTTTATTTGATATTCCTATTAAATGAGTGATGCAAAAAAAAAATTGTTTTGGAACATTGGTATTGACTGAGCGGAGAACACACAGTTAGAAGATCTTGATTTTGCAGATCCTACTAATTTGCTAAGTAAGTACAGCAATGACAGGCAAAGAAAAAAAAATATAGTTTAGTTTAAATGGCATGATAATTAGGCTACAAATAGGTTATGAAACAACAAATATATTAAAGACATTAATAACAAATCAAGCCAATGTAATACTAAAAAAAAAAAAAAGTGAAATAACAGAACAATGTAACATTTAGATAGTAATCTTAAAAGTTAGGGAAACAAAGAAATAAAGTGTAGTACATTAGAACCTCGCTTAATGAGCACCTCGCATAACGAGTAATTCGCATAACGAGCAAAATAAATTGTAAAAAAATGATTTGCTTAACTAGCGACGTTTCGCATAACGCGTGGCGAGGAGAGGGAAAGTGCCGAATTGTGCGCATGTTACATCAGTCTGTGTTTAGCACTCGTTCCAGTAGCATCGTAGTGTCACTTGTGATCACATATTTTCTCAAACTTGTGTTATATTGTAATATATGTACATGAATCTTCCAGGCCTACAAGATGACCTCTCTGAAGAATTTAAGTTCATCAAGATCCAATTTCTGCCTTCCAACACCACTCCGTTACTCCAGCCCATGGACAAGCAAGTTATTTCTAACTTTAAGAAACTCTACACTAAAGCACTCTTCAAGCATTGTTTTCAGGTGACTGAAGGGACCAACCTCACTCTCAAAGAGTTTTAGAGAAAAATCACGTCCACATCGTTGCCTGCCTCAAGATGATCGACAAGGCGGGAGAAAGGGTTACCAAGAGAATCTTAACTTCTGCCTGGAAAAAGCTTTGGCCGGAGAGTGTTGTCTATTTTGTGACTTTGAGGGGTTCGAGACAGTGAAACCTGTAGTCGACGAGATTGTGTATTTGGCCACTATCATGGGGTTGTAGGTGGATAACAGTGATATCAAAGAGCTTGTGGAAGAGCACAGCCAAGAGCTGCGTTTTGGAGGAAAGTTTGTCAGAGGAGGAGGTAACAGAAAAGCAACAATTTTCTGGCGAAATAAGAGAAGTGCTGAAAGCATGGCAAACTGTTGCATCTTACATTGAGAAGCATCGCCCTAATAAGGTAGTGGCTATGCGCGTTGCAAATTTTTTCAATGATAATGCTGTGTCGCATTTTCGCTAAATGTTGAAGCGTCGGCAAAAACAACTCTCTGGACATTTTTCTATTTTAAAAAAAAAAAAATAATTAGCTATGTATCATAATTATTTCAACTTTTTTTTTCCTGCAAATCGAATTCGCTTTCCTTGTGGGTTCGTTATGCGTTTGAAAAAAAGATGAAGGTGATCCACTCTCCTTAACAATTTGTATATAATTTTCTTTGAATAAACGTTATACATAGCATTTTGTGAGTATCTTTTTCGACATGGAAGTCATTATCGTATTTTACATTAATTTATATAAGAAAAATTGTTTCGCATAACGAGTGTTTCGCTTAACGAGTTTGATTTTGGAACGAATATTCTCGTTAAGCGAGGTTCCACTGTATTTATGGGCAAAGCATTAGCAGCTTTTGAAAGTCTGAACAAAATAAGGGAACTCTAAAATGTCTAGTTTTAAAACTAAAGGCATGGGACTGAAAGCTAAATACATCCGAAAACAAAAACTTGAGGAAAAGGGTGAACATGAAATGGGATGAAGACAAGTGTAGTGAAGAAATAATATAAATATATGGACAACCATTAGTATTCACAGAAAACTATGACCCAACATTGGATACTCCAGAGAAGAAACGAGCTGTCATACAAAAAAGGCACAGAAATGTGAAAAAGAGACTGGGGAAAAAGAGGACATTAAAAAAAACAAAAACATCTGCAACCATTTCAAAACCAGCCAATCTCTCAGCTCTGTCAGTTCCATTCACATTCTCACATCCCATAACAAAGATGAGGGTGACTTCACGATCAGCGACCCTCAGCAATCACTCAGCCAATATGCCTGCATACAGAGTCTGCTACAACTCGATGGGGCATGCGTATAGAAACAGTTTGTACACAAACGTGGAAAAGGTCAGTGGATTCCATCCACGTCTTCAAACCTATCAGGGAAGGCGAAAAATGCAGCCACGATTTTATAACTCTCCGACAGGACAATCCCTTGAACCCCTTCCTCATCAGCGCAAAATAACACAATACATGAATTGATGGTTGGAATTCACGAAGATCAAACAATCGCACATTATAGTTTTAAGACGGGAAACAGAAAAAGAATTACCACTGGACAAGTGAAGCAGAGATGAGGACCCCTGGTCTGATTCGACATGTCTATGCATATCTCACATTCAACTCTACAAACACTCAAGTGAACTAACTATCAGCAGGTTATGGCTGATATAAAATCGCGTGTAGAATGTTAGAATTCGCCTACACGACATACTTTTTAGTGAGTCTCTAGGGTCACCATATGTTGCCAAACCGGTTCTCGTTATTTGGGGACTAAGTTGATTTCTGTGTGTATGTATAAGTACAGTGCATGGTGGCATAGTGTTGAAGCGCTTGCCCGTCAGGACACCCGTTGGAGATTATTATCTAGAAGTAACAGGGTTTTCCATGACCGCCCAATTTTTTTATTAACTCTTTCTGTTCCATGGAACAGACCATGAATGATGATTGGCTATTTATTCTTCACAAGTACGTCGCGTGTGATTGCTAAATTAGAGAAATTTGGTAGCATTTAATATATTGCATGTTTGTTATTATATACAATATGCATATATGTGGTTCTTTTGAAAAATAAACAATCGTGATTTTGTTTATCATTATTGCCTTTTCAACATTATCTGCTACATAACCATCTCGTAACTGAAAGAGTGATCACATTCATTTCTACACCGGTTTGATTTTTTCACGGCAACACTGGCCATGGGGAGTTTCATGAAATCTGGGAAAAGGTGGTCCTTGTGTTGGGAGGACGATTTGCAGGACGAAAAAAGCTGTCATTGTGAAGAATTAGGATGATGGCACACAAGATAAACCCTAAGCCACGCTCTGGTCGCTGGCATTGACAGATATCCAGAAAAGTGACAAGAAGCATGGGCAAGCAAGAAGCTGAAGCAGATGTCCAATGTCAAGGCCTTTCGTCAAGGTTTTCAACTACAAAAAAACCTCATGCCCACCAGATACTCTGTGGGAAACCAACTTTGCAGAAGAATGTTTTTTGTTAACAAGGACATCTTTTTAGAGATCCTGCACTCAAGAGCAAGGCAAGACGGGGAAGTCAAGGCTAAATTCTAAGAAAGGTACAAGACTGGCAAGAACAAGTGATTTTTCCAGAAGCTGAGATTCTAAAATTGTGCTTAAAATATTTGAATAAACATTTGGAACTGTCCCAAAAAACAAAACAAAATGAAAGAGTGACACAAAGTAGGAAAGGTTTATCGTGCATTGGGAACAAATGGTGGTTTAAGTGACTGGGTTTGCAATTTGAAACTGGAGTGAAATATCAATGTATTTTATCTCCTCGTTTATTTGATATTCCTATTAAATGAGTGGCGAAAAAAAATTGTTTTGGAACATTGGTATTGACTGAGCGGAGAATACACAGTTAGAAGATCTTGATTTTGCAGATCCTACTAATTTGCTAAGTAATTACATCAATGACAGGCAAAGAAAAAAAATATAGTTTAGTTTAAATGGCATGATAATTAGGCTACAAATAGGTTATGAAACAACAAATATATTAAAGACATTAATAACAAATCAAGCCAATGTAATACTAAAAAAAAAAAAGTGAAATAACAGAACAATGTAACATTTAGATAGTAATCTTAAAAGTTAGGGAAACAAAGAAATAAAGTGTAGTACAGTAGAACCTCGCTTAACGAGCACCTCGCATAACGAGTAATTCGCATAACGAGCAAAATAAATTGTAAAAAAAATGACTTGCTTAACGAGCGACGTTTCGCATAACGAGTGGCGAGGAGAGGGAAAGTGCCGAATTGTGCGCATGCTACATCAGTCTGTGTTTAGCACTCGTTCCAGTAGCATCGTAGTGTCACTTGTGATCACATATTTTCTCAAACTTGTGTTATATTGTAATATATGTACATGAATCTTCCAGGCCTACAAGATGACCTCTCTGAAGAATTTAAGTTCATCAAGATCCAATTTCTGCTTTCCAACACCACTCCGTTACTCTAGCTCATGGACAAGCAATTTATTTCTAACTTTAAGAAACTCTACACTAAAGCACTCTTCGAGCATTGTTTTCATGTGACTGAAGGCACCAACCTCACTCTCAAAGAGTTTTAGAGAAGAATCACGTCCACATCGTCGCCTGCCTCAAGATGATCGACAAGGCGGGAGAAAGGGTTACCAAGAGAATCTTAACTTCTGCCTGGAAAAAGCTTTGGCCGGCGAGTGTTGTCTATTTTGTGACTTTGAGGGGTTCGAGACAGTGAAACCTGTAGTCGACGAGATTGTGTATTTGGCCACTATCATGGGGTTGTAGGTGGATAACAGTGATATAAAAGAGCTTGTGGAAGAGCACAGCCAAGAGCTGCGTTTTGAAGGAAAGTTTGTCAGAGGAGGAGGTAACATAAAAGCAACAATTTTCTGGCGAAATAAGAGAAATGCTGAAAGCATGGCAAACTGTTGCATCTTACATTGAGAAGCATCGCCCTAATAAGGTAGTGGCTATGCGCGTTGCAAATTTTTTCAATGATAATGCTGTGTCGCGTTTTCGCCAAATTTTGAAGCGTCGGCAAAAACAAATCTCTGGACATTTTTCTAGTTAAAAAAAATAAATAATTAGCTATGTATCATAATCATTTCGACTTTTGTTTTTCTGCAAATCGAATTCGCTTTCCTTGTGGGTTCGTTATGCGTTTGAAGAAAAGATGAAGGTGATCCACTCTCCTTAACAATGTGTATATAATTTTCTTTGAATACACGTTATGCATAGCATTTTGTGAGTATCTTTTTCGACATGGAACGCATTATCGTATTTTACATTAATTTATATGAGAAAAATTGTATCGCATTACGAGTGTTTCGCTAAACGAGTTTGATTTTGGAACGAATATACTCGTTAAGCGAGGTTCCACTGTATTTATGGACAAAGTATTAGCAGCTTTTGAAAGCCTGAACCAAATAAGGGAACTCTAAACTGTCTAGTTTTAAAACCAAAGGCATGGGACTGAAAGCTAAATACATCCGAAAACAAATACTTAAGGAAAAGGGTGAACATGAAATGGAATGAAGACAAGTGTAGTGAAGAAATAATATAAATATATGGACAACCACTAGTATTCACAGAAAACTATGACCCCACTCTGGATACCGCCAGAGAAGAAACGAGCAGTCACACAAAAAAGGCACAGAAATGTGAAAAAAAAAGACTGGGAAAAAAAGAACATAAAAAAAAAAAAAACGTAATACGAACACTAATAAGAGAGGTCAGATACTGGAATAGATTCCATCCATGCTATCAAAGTCATTGCATAGGGTTGATGGGAATAGAGAGACAGTATGTGAGCTTTAATTGAGGTATATTGGCACAATATGTCAAGGATGACGATCATGATGAGGAATTCAGGCCTGGAATGAAATTAGCATAATAAATAAACGTACCAGATACTTTGAAGAATTTTCTGGGAATTTCCTGGTAAGCCTAGCTGGCATGATGAACCATCTACCTCATATGACATGTCTTACAATGTTTATGTTTATTCAACGGATCATTATCATGGCACACGGGTGTAACCCATAAGTGCTTCTTCCTGCTTCTAACTCGAGCCTGAGTCTAAAAAATCTCAGCGCAGTGTATGAACTCCGTTGCACCGGCGAGGAACCAGAAATACTTTGGGTAGATTTTTAACCCCCAATTTTGCTCGTGCAGCGCCGTTAGTCTATACTTTTCGAATTCCAACTGCCAATTGATTTTTTTACGTGCGCAACAATACACACGAGAGTCCGATCTTATTACCCAGAGGTTAATTGCGTATCCTTTACAGTTGCAGAACCAACCGTAACAGCCCCTGGCTGTTGTGTGGTTTTTCTAGGCAAATTTACATCTAATAGTTTGACATAGCTCTGGACGGTCGGCTTTCTTGATACCACTGTCAAAACCAACACAAGGCTCATGGCCTGCAGCTGGGATCGAACCCGGCATCCGGGCATTACAAAGCGTTCTTATCGACTTAGCCACAGAGCCGACACTACCCAGAAACCAGGGGAAATTATTATAAGTCCACGTGAGAAAATCTCAGCCCTCAGCAGGGCTTAAACCTAGAACCTCCAGCACTCGAGGCAGACACCATACCTCGAGACCCATCTTACAATGTATAAAACCATAACTTCACACTGAAACTCGAGTAGTATCTGCTATGGAATTTCCTTTCAAGTATGTGTGTCCATAAGTGCAAAGAGTCTGTGAGTTCGCTTGATTATGATTGGCATCTTTCCGTCAAATGTTATATTGCGGTATGAGGAGGCATGGGACTCACAGCACATAGTGAAGGCAAGTGTGACTAGCACGACCCGCCCCCGTCGAGAAAAGTGTATTACTAAAGGACCTGACTTGGGAAATTGTTCCTGATGAAATTGTCTTTCTACAAATATTTCCAGTCATCACATGGCCCAGTTTCTTTCTTTTTATAACGTGGCCAGAAATACTTCTTTTTCCGATATTTGCGATAAGTTGGCTCCGAGCCGTAATCTTATTAAAACATATGAATTATTCGTTATGGGTGTCACAGAAATTTTAAGGAGCTTTTGTAAAACCCCACCTCTGAAGCCTCAAGAAGATGTTTAGTGGTTACAAGTTTTCTTGAGTCCAGACATTTTATTAGTTCTGACCATCAAAGTGAAAGTGATATCCCAGTTACTGCTACAAAGTTTGCTCCAGTGATCAAACCAGCCTCTAGTCCTTAGAAAATCATTTCATTCATTGTCTTCTTACTTATTTTGTTTCGTAATATAGCCCTTCACAACCATAATGTTTCCTGTCACCTTCTTTATATTGATGTCATGTTAACCATAGATGCTTACAAGCTTTGTTGTCCCGTCAGCTGCGTTTCCCTGTCACAGGTTTTGTAGTACTTCCGTTGACTTTAGTTTCCTCGGCTGTATTTGTGTACCTCCTTTCCATTCCATTCATTAAGCTTTCTATTCAATTTGTGTTGTATTTAGTACGTGTTAATTTTTATAGCTTTGTTTGATGCTATTGTATATCCCTGTCTCCATATCCCTGTCTTGACTGATGGACATGGAAATCCAGCCTGGAGCTGCAAGAAATGAACATTTCACCAAGGGAACAAGACGTTTCATTAACCAACAAAGAATAGGTGGCATCAGTGGTTTTACACTTGTAGAACTTTTTGAGGAGGAGATCGGAGCACCAATGGATCTTTCCGGAGGAGTGCTGTGATGATTATCCTTTCTAATCACTAATTACTCATCTCTGTTATTATATGTTCTTTATTTTTCTCAGATGTTTGCCATCAGTGCTTAATTTTGTTTTTTTTTAAAGCTTGAATTTTCTCAGCGAGAGGTTTTTTGCCTATTCTATGCAACATGAGTACACATCTCCGTACATCTATAGCTCTTCACCAACGTGTCGCAGGTACATATATGACATTCTTTGTACCTTGTTCCTTTACAAATCTACATTTGTATCGTTAATTTCCCGTTTAAACATGTTTTTGTTTTTCTCCTTACAATCTACAGCAAGGGCATAAGGAGAATTAATGGTAATTAGGCGGATGCTGAGAGAATGAACAATGAGCTAAACATGGCGTGTAGAAGGAAGGTCTAGTTTCCAAGGACACGTGAATAACATGGTTGTTGTAATAAACATTAATTAGAGAACAAGAAAATAAAATAAAAAAGACTCGTCATCATCATTATCATCATTATCACCGTGAATCATCATTATCATCACCCTGTGGTGTAGTTATACGACACACAGGACTCCCAGTTTATTCTTCCATTCCATTCTATCCTATGTAATTGTCTCAATATCGTGAATTGGATGCAGCCCAGCACCCTGGGTCTCTCTCAATGTTCGCCTTAGGGTTTCTTTTGGACGTTCTCCCATGTGTTTCCCATTGCAATGCCTGTCTGGTGATTATCTCTTTGCTTCATCTAATGATGTTCCCATTATAGTGTCATCTTATTTGTTTTGTAATTGTTAATACTAGAGGTTGTCCACATTTTCCCTTATCATCCAGTATTATTTTTCTCTGTATGCCTTTGCTTCTTCTCACGCGAGTATTTCCAGTCGTCGAAATATTTGTGGATGCCTGATTATTGGACAAAAGTACACTGTTTCCCCCCCCCCCTTTTTTTTTTTGGCCCTCAAATCTGTTATGAATGTCTCTGGCTTAGGGTTATGAACGCATTTTCATTTAGACAATGTCATTTAGACAATGTCATTTAGACAATGTCATTTAGACAAGTTGAGTTCATTCAGCCGTAGGAGATGTATCAGTAGACCTCTTTATGGTGATAGGAGCTTCAGCTTTCTCAGTTAAGAAAGCAATGGCAAACCGGTGAGCGTAAAACTGCCTGGTGAAACAACAAACAGCCAACAATGACTAGTATTAGTTTGTTACATCGCTGAAGAGGATTTGCAACTAGTTTAGTTGCGTATATTGTTGTGCAGTTATTGCCTAGCTTAAGGTGATCGTTGCTAGTTGGTAACTAGGGCTCTTTAACTCTTTGAATCCCAGGGGGTTTAGCATCACAGGCCCAAGGGGTAGTCAAGAAAGACGTAAAATCAGCGCATCTTGCGTTCATTGGGCTTCTAGGATGGAATCTATGAACGTATAATGCGTTCCTTGGGACTCAAAGAGATAAAGCAGTATTTTTCAACCCTTGTAAACCCGCAGGTCTACCAAAAGAGAGAAAATTGTTTTGCGGCCCACCTGACAGCAAATACCGAAACAATTTTGACGCGTATGATGCCACACTTGCGTTGGAGGAATCATATAGTCATATATCATCATATCATTTATTGTCCTTATTCCCAACCGAGACTGGACTGCAGGTTACGTACCGTCGCGGTCATAATACAATTGTTTCATGCGGCTGACTGGGGTTTCCGAGATTTGTACCTGTCTGATTCTCTTTCTTGAGGTGTTAAATCCTACAGACAGCATCACCCGCTGGCCAGTAACTGCACTCACGGCCCAATGTGTTCAGAGCCCTACACAAATCTGACTTTTGCTATGACATTCTGACCCGCTCCTCTCCTCGCACAACTGAACAAGCCTGCGCAGATGTTTAATTGTGTCTTTAGGGTGCGACTTCCACGACCTTCCTCTTTTCACTCTGTGACCCTTAGCTCAGATATGTCTATTATATCAGTTTGTCATCTGGCACACTATTATCATTATGGCTATTAATTAATTTTACTATTATCATAAAGTACTCAAAGATTTAAGCCCCTTGAGGCTCCCCCTATAACATGTGTAAGGAGGTCTACCCTCCCCCTCCCCCAACCCCCCATCTTCTTTTAACTAGTATTTCCTTTGTGTCGGCGCCATACCATATGAGAAGATGCGTGGGGCAGAGAATTCAGCCAACGCACCTACACACGACACGTAATTAACCCTCTATTATAACAGACTGCACTGGAAAACTTCACTGTTCTGAATGCCAGAGTTATAAATTAGCTGAAATAACCAGTTGTCATAAACATGCTTAGCAACAAACGTTACTGCATAAAGCGAGGTTCAAGAAGTGAAATAGAAAAGACATTTTACCGATACGGCATTCCTGATACGACGTACGTCACTCGGTATAATTTGCTTGAAAGGACATTCAATACACAGCATATAAAAGATAAGCTTTAGAGGGGAGAAAACGTCGGCTGTAACATCTGAATTAGGCTATATAGGAGATCCCATGGGAAAATAGCGTCTATATTAGATAGACATGGGCATGTTTTTACAGGTAGAGAGAGGCGAATGATCATTTTCAAAGTTTTGAGACTTTTGGGGTGCTTTGTCCGGCATGCTTACAGACCAATCTTTTACTTCAAAGAAAGGGGTGAAGGTGTGGGTTGGGGGGGGGAGAGGGGGGGGGGGGAGCTTGATAAATTTAGTCCTGCTGTCCTTATTTCCTATTCTTACCTCTGCCTAAACTAACTTTTTCTCTTTATTTTTTCTTGTTACTGAGGCGGCTAAAAGTTGGGGTTTTGCTCCTACTCGCCACGTGACATTATTTGTTAGAGCTCTTATAAGTTCTGAGTCGAGATAGGTTCAAAGAGTAGACTTCCATATTATCCTTTATAGTTATCTACTCCTTTTCCTCCATTACAAGATACCAACCTGTACACTATAATATTTTCCAGTTTCATTTTTTGCTGGGCTACGTTAAAGGCCCCCTCAATTTTACAACAATGCCCAGAATCGAACACGCAACTACTGTCACTGCGCTATAGTAGTTCCAGTTCGACTGTGATTTAGAGGTTAGTGATTGCGTTTAACAATGTTATGACCCTCGCGTACTAGGGTTAAATTCACGCGGTGGACGGTTTAAAATAATTGTTTTAGCGGGTTTTCTAACAGCAAAACGAGAATTGTATGCATGGAGTATGTCCATGCCCCGGGCACTGCAAACCAGCAATGACGGGGTTGGCTAGCTCATGACCTACTTTAGATCTAAGGTAGGTCATGGCTAGCTCTTCCTTGGAAGGGTTAAAAAAAAAAAAAAAGCAAAAATTTGAGTTAGTTCGACGTAAGTCTCCCCAGACCCCGCCCATATGGGGGTGTTTCGCAATGCCGTTGATATCCCGTGTTGTATATTTCAGCATGCCAGCGATTTTAACACTCCAAAAACAGGGAGAAACTGGGGTTAACACCCCCCACCACCCACTCCAATCTCCCAGAGAATGCTGCAACCTATGTCACAGGGATTCTCTTTCTCGTAACGAAAACGTAAATGCAAGACATCGAAGAAACCAAACAACAGAGCGGGATACACGCGTAACATTCAGGTAGGACGACTAGCCCAACAAACTTGTGAATGAAAAGTGACCTACTCTGTTTGGGGAGACTAACGTTAAACTAATCAAAGTTAGCAGCCTGGCAACTACCTTAGGACACCCAAGCCAACCTCACCTCTAATCAGTGCACTCGGAAAATTGAGGCCGCGATGTCTTAGGCTAAGGGAGCTCTAGTTTGCCCCAGTAGGATAGATGAGGATCTGTCATGTTAAATACTCCTTTAAACGGCCACCAACCCAGCAGGTCGGAAGTTGTTTAAATCTCGCTCGAAGAAACGGTAGACCCTGTTTTATTCATCTTTTTTGGCTCAAAGTGAAGCAAGAAATAATGATTTCGCGTTCAAATGAAGGGATCAAGTTTAAACTGTAAGAATTTGGGCCACTGGTAATTTAAATTGCTTCTAAAGATTTTATCAGATATACTTCTTTCTACTTCTTCTTCAGGTTCACTGGCTGTAAACTCCAGCGGAAAGTTCTGGTTGTTTGTCCACTTCTGGACTTGAGCTTTGTTTTTCCAGAACCTGAGTGTTGCTTGCACATCCATTTAACAGATCTGACTTAACTATATGCAGACTGTTGGTTCCTTGCCTCACACTTCAGTTGAAGCTCCCAGTTAGTCGACTCTTACGTCGTGCTTGTTGGGGAGGCAGTGGGTTTATACTTGTTTTCCCTACAATATCGTCCGGGAACCCACACGGGGAATCAAATATACATATGCACTGTTTTCCATACAATATCAAAACAGTTATGACATATTTTAGAAGCATCAACATCCCTCCCCTTTTTTCCTGTAAATGTAGCTTTGAGTCACCTACTAGTGCCAGTGTTTGTGATGTGTCAAGGTAGGTAGTTGTACCCCACCAGGACATCACACAAGCGATAAACACCCGGTGACACAAAGTGCTACCATGCGGATGAGGATCACCCGTGGAGAGGTCCCAGAAACTCCTTTCGGTCGTGAGGCCATATTTATGGTCCGGCTATATTCGGAGCAAAAGCCAGGGTGGGGCTTCACATAACAAAACATTGCATTCCACATGGGGACGACTACACAGATATGGTGTGTCAACGTTTTTGTAGGTGTTCTGATGTTCCGCTTTGTGAAATAACTATAGGGCACACGACATATTGTTCCCACTGTACAAGTATTTAGAGCATAACACGATATCCGCAACGGTTTTTGGGTCAGAAGTTAGACGGGAGTGGTATCCAGGAACGAGGCCAAGTGTGGCGTAGCGGCTAGACGCTTACCTGAGGATCCAAAGGTCGTAGGTTCGAGTCCTGACGGCGCCTGACTTGTCTCTAAAATTATCTTGGCTCCCAACCTTAAATGGGTACCAGAAAAGGCATGGGAAGTAAAGGCGGCTGGCGTAATGTTGACCACATCACTGACCAAGTGCTGATTGGTCTATATAATATAGGCTTAACACTATATGGCCAATACGCCTGATGGCGTGGAAAACAAGGAGCCTTTTACTCTTCTGTGAGCCTAGCGGAGTGTATGTCATGTTACAGAGTGTGGTGATGTAGCAGATGGATGGGTAATAAGGAGTTAAGAAAAGGCATACCTATCCTTTATCACGTGTCAGGTCGTTTGGAGAACGTTGCTCTCATTAAAGTCCACCTGAAAGAAACTCGGTCTTTCGCAAGATCTCCCACCTCATGCACTTCCCTACCCATGGTGCCACTTACATCCTGTGCTTATCTCCTTGCTGTTCGGTCCCTGTCCCTCTTTCCTGGTACCATGTCTTCTGATGGTATTCTTTGCAATCTGACATGGCGTTCAATGTGGTCATAATACTTCAGTTCCTTATACAAGATACTCTTTACTATCATATCTTTTTTAGCGTTTATATCTTTTAGAATGCCAGTATTTCTTTTCTTCTTGTTATTCTGATAATCTGTCTAATACATTTTAACTAAAATGCCAATATTTCCTTCTTTAATGACTGCGAGATAGTCCACGACTCGATGATTCATAGAAGTTTCATGCTCTTAAAATTGTGTCATTGATTTTTTTGTTGGTGCCTAATGCTGTTTAATGAAAGATACATGGCGTCAGTTAAAATCAAAAGAGGCGTAGTGATTACTTCGGCATTAAATGAGTTAAATGATGTTACTTTTACATCTAGAAGTCGTAATAACCCATTAGTATTACCAGTTATAAGATATGAAGATGGCGTTTTTTTCAGCACCCGCCACATGATGCACGAGCTAGGCACTAAAACCAGTGGATTGAGGAAACAAGTAAAGTAAAAAGTAAGTAAAGGACCCTTTTCCACGCCTTTAGGCGTATATGGCATATAGGGCTAGACCTACATTTTTATAGACCAATCGGCACAAGATAGGTGATGTGGCCAGCATAACGCCAGCCGCCTTTACTTTCCCGGGACTTCACCCGGTACCTACTCAAGGCTGGGTCGACCTGGGAGCCAAGGTCATTTTTGAAAAAAAGTCCCGCTCCGCCAAGGAGCGAACCCATGACCTTTCGATCCGCGACGAGCGTCTAGCCGCTCGGTCACGGTGACTCCCCTGAGGAAACAAGAACGTCGACGAAAACCCTTTAAACAAACGTGGTTGAGAGAGGCTAACTGGGGGGGGGGGGGGGGGGGGGGGGGGGATGACCATTGACACCCCAGGTTCCGGCTCAGCTGATCCCAAAAGCGTTCAGTGTTGTCTATTTCACATACATTTATTCAAAAATACTCTTGCTCTTACCTGTATGAAAATATGCCTCTGCGCAGTAACATACCGGCAGACTTGGTTTATACAAGTTACATATTTTATTACATAAGCGAAGCGAAAAACACGCGGTTCCAGAACTGGCCTGTTTGATCCATCGCAGTTACACGCATTGAATAACCCTGTTACACTATATGTAAGCAACCGGTCGCAGGTACATGGTATTTGATATCCATATCCTTAGAATGTTGACAGTTGCCTGTCGCCAGCTTTTGTGTTGATTCTGGTAGGCTATAAAAATATTAATGCGCACATAAGGGCATTGACGCTGTCGTGGATTTGTTAGTGTATGGAAAAAGGGAAATTAATCAAGAGAAGAGAAAACTTGTTGGCTATTATTATTCTTACTGAAACCAGCCAGTGCATTTACTGGTTATTTCTTGAAGTCGTATATCTCTTTCAGTAAATCCATTTTAGTTTATGACACAATTAAGAGCATCGTGTTAGACAACTATTTTTAAGCTAGCCGCCTTTGCTTTCCAGGATCCAGATACACTTGTATCTAACTGAGGATGGTCGACATGAAAACCAATATAAGTATATATGCATCGACATAATCGTCATCCCCTTGATGGGTGCAATTTTTTCGTTATCTTGAAGCCCCATCCTAGATCTTGCCAGGGGCCGCAATTTGGTTAGTTAGTTGCGAATCCTTTACATGACGTAGCAGAACCAACCCCAACAGCCCCTGGCTGTTGCGTGGTTTTTCTAGGCAAATTTTACGTCTAGTAGTTTGCCAATGCTTCTGGGCGGTCGGCTTTCTTGATACCACTGTCGAAACCAACGCAAGGCGCATGGCCCGCAGCTGGGATCGAACCTGGCAATCCGGCAACACGAAGCGCTCGCATCGACTTAGCCACAGAGCCGACGCCGCAATATAGCCCGGTCATAAATAAGGCCTAATGGCTCAACACGGTTTCTGGGACCTCTCCATGGGTGATCCTCATCGGCATGGTAGCACTTTGTGTCATCGGGTGTTTATCGCTTGTGTGATGTCCTAGTGGGGTAAAATGTACTGCTGCTACTACTAATAACAATATAAAAATCTCTTCCTCTTTCCTTCTTTTTCTTCTTATTCTTTATCATCACTATTATCATCAACATCATCCTTTCATATTCAGATCTAAGCGCGGACCCTCAGCTGGCTAACTTCAAGCAATTGTAAGCTTATGTGTAATTGTTTAAGCTTGACAGCTAACATCTTTTACCGACTGCCACATTTTGGGGGGCGAGCAAAAAGTTATCAACTGCTCCTTCAAACCCTAGCGTGGATCAACTGTTCCTTCCAACCCTAGCGTGAATCAACTGTTCCTTCCAACCCTAGCGTGGATCAACTGTTCCTTCAAACCCTAGCGTGGATCAACTGTTCCTTCAAACCCTAGCGTGGATCAACTGTTCCTTCAAACCATAGCGTGGATCAACTGTTCCTTCAAACCCTAGCGTGGATCAACTGCTCCTTCAAACCCTAGCGTGGATCAACTGTTCATTCAAACCCTAGCGTGGATCAACTGTTCCTTCAAACTCTAGCGTGGATCAACTGTTCCTTCAAACCCTAGCGTGGATCAACTGTTCCTTCAAACCCTAGCGTGGATCAACTGCTCCTTCAAACCCTAGCGTGGATCAACTGTTCCTTTAAACCCTAGCGTGGATCAACTGTTCATTCAAACCCTAGCGTGGATCAACTGCTCCTTCAAACCCTAGCGTGGATCAACTGTTCCTTCAAACCCTAGCGTGGATCAACTGTTCCTTCAAACCCTAGCGTGGATCAACTGTTCCTTCAAACCCTAGCGTGGATCAACTGTTCCTTCAAACCCTAGCGTGGATCAACTGTTCCTTCAAACCCTAGCGTGGATCAACTGTTCCTTCAAACCCTAGCGTGGATCAACTGTTCCTTCAAACCTTAGCGTGGATCAACTGTTCATTCAAACCCTAGCGTGGATCAACTGTTCCTTCAAACCCTAGCGTGGATCAACTGTTCCTTCAAACCTTAGCGTGGATCAACTGTTCCTTCAAACAACAGCGTGGATCAACTGTTCCTTGAAACCCTAGCGTAAAAGACATGTTTTTAAACAATTTCCTGATGTGTTGTTTCTAATGGTGCAGGTTCCAAAACACAACAGGCCAATCTCTTTTTTTTTTTTTTTTTTGGTTGTTGAAAGGATGATTGCGGAAGAAGAAGCAACTGATGAAGTGGCTAGTAACCAGTATCACCGGTACTTGTTTTTTTCTGGCGGTCCGCAGTACTGGCACCTTTTGGAGGGGGGGGGGGGCGATGGAGTATATACTTTGCATTGAGTACTGGCACCTCTGTTTTAGGGGGTGGGGGGATACATATCAGACAATATAACTCGTAGTGTGGAAGACAGATGTAATCACGCAGCTTCTGAGGGTGTGGGATGTGGGGCTATAGCTTGACCTACTTTTAAGTCACTCCATGACTTGATCGGATCCCTTTTTCGCTACACCCCCTTCCATACCAACCCCCCTCCCTCCCCACTCCCCAAACCGTCTATTAATTTTCGAACAATGGTGTGGTTGTTTGCCCATCACAAGTTATGAGGGTCACTCTTTTTTTCATCGGTCCTGAAACCACAGATGACTGTATGTGAGTCCGGGGTGACTTATAAGCCCGGTACCGGCCCAGGAGGATTTAGAAGGACAATGATGGCAGGGAGCAGTGTCTGTAGGTAAAGGACCTTTTTACAAAAGGGTTTTTCTAGCCTACCTGCCCTGTTCAGCTGCCATTTTTCTGGAAGCATCGCAAGTCTCTGTCCTTTTTCAGGTAGACGTTCGCCATCTAGTCCGGTCTTGTTTAGCAGCCTTCCAAGTGTCATGGTCTATATTAAAGGCTTTTAGAGATGCCTGTAAAAAAAAGTAAAGTAAAGGACCCCTTTCCACGACTTAAGGCGTATAAGGCATATAGGGCTAGACCTATATTTTTATAGACCAATCGGCACAAGATGGGTGATGTGGTCAGTATCACGCCGGCCGCCTTCACTTTCCCGGGACTGCACCCGGTACCCACTCAAGGCTGGGTCGACCTGGGAGCCAAGGTGAGATGCCTGTAGCATGTCCTTAAAACGTTGTTTCTGACCACCATGAGAGCGTAAACCCGCGTGCATATTATCACGCAAGATTTCTTTGGCAGCCGATGATATGGGAAGGCTACGACTTGACCTGCCCATCAAATCTGGGATTGCATCAGGATGGTATCAAACAGTGATACGAGATCTGTGAAAGCGATAGGGGAATCACCGCTTAAAATGTCCCAAAACAGCCATGATTGCATTTTAGCCGACTGGCTTTGTTGACGCGGTAATGAATAACTCATTCATGCATAAAATACAATGTAACGGTTCTATGTAAAGTTCTGACTAAGATTTGAACAATCCAAACTCCACACAAACCAAATCCGCACTAGGTAGATTAATTCGCTGAGTCCCAAAGAACGCGTGATGTGTGAATCCCTCTATCTACTCAGTTACCCGGCTCTCTAGCGTAGTTGGCTAAACCAGATTGCGCGGAGACCGGGTGACGAACTCTTTGTGGTCCGGGTTCAATCCCGGGGGTAGGCAGGAAAGCCACATTTTCTCCCAGATTTATGGTATTTACAATGGAATCAATGCCGAAAGGTTGCCATATTCATAATACCGAGCCTAAGGGTTAACAACTCATGGCTTCTGGATACTAAAACAAACAAACAAACAATCTACTCAGTTCATTCCATTGCTTAGTATGCTCTCTTACTTTTTGTTGTTGTTGAGTATTTGGTGAGAGCACACTCAAGTAATATGGCCTGTCCAGTGGCCACTGCTACTGTTATATTACCGTTTTTAAACTAATGCACTTATAAACTAAATCATGGAATTTGCTTCACTGACATTTTCTAAAAACGGTTACTATACTCTTATCGATACGGTTGTATTGCCCCAATGAGTCGAAACGCCCTATGATTTACTTTGGTGATGCAGCACGATAATCTCTGTAAGTTGTGCTGTTTAATTTTCAAAGGCTGCGACAAAAATTAAAATGTTAAGACTTGCTGGCTCTGCACCACTTGGCGGTGAATTGATGTATGACAAGTTAGATATTGTGAGGGCCCTTTGGGAGCGAGTGAACAGTGCGGAGGTGCAGATAGATCATTACGGTCTAAGGAGAATGGCGCTGCGATGAATGACCAGGGGATCTGGCCGACGTTCAACACTCAAGGGAAAGATGAGACGGATTTACAATCAGACAGTTACTGGTTCCATCGGAATTGGAACTCTTCGCTTGCTAGGTACTGGGCACTTATGGAGGTGTTTAGACTAGATAGTATAGAGTTAAGGTTCTTTGTGTAGTAGACGTTCCATGCAGTATTTGTTTTGAGCAGTTTATCAAGGGGTGACGCGCATTGTAATGGCGGTAACACTGCCCAGTCACGCTTAGGCCATTCACCTTACGTGTATTGCTGAGTCCCATGTGGCAATAGACGGCGGCCTGATTAGCACTGAGAAACTGTCAGCTAAGAGTCGTGTTCCTGGTAGATCCATGAGAACTGGCCTGGGTTGACCAGTGATTATAAAGCTGTCATCGCCAAGGGGGTTTCGGATGGGAACTGCTTAGCTCAGTTGAAGTGTTTAACGTCGTGTTGTTCATTGTACATTAAAGATTATGTTTGTACTCAGCAGGAGTATTGTCTTAGGTGTGTCTGGGCAGTTTAAGTCTGTCAGCTGGCCTACCTAGCGAGCCATAAAAAATAATTAAAGTAAATTAGTTCCCTGGCACCCGAGTGCTGTGATGTCAATTTTTAATTCAACATTCTAAAGAGATTAAAATGTGCCACATATGCAGCATGTAGGATGAGGAAGGGGTCAATTTTAATTGTATTCGTATTCGAGTTTATTTAGCACCTTATCGAGTGTCCAGACAGTTGTTACTTTGCACTATTCGCAGGCACAGGAACGTGTCCCCTTTGTGTCCTCATTTTCTGACCTCGCGTGAATTTCGAACTTTAAAAAAAAAAAAAAACCTTAAGGTTTACTGCTGCAGACATCACTCGTCTCCATTCATCTCTCTGGCTGGCCTTATCTTCACAATTTGTGACACAAGTTGTTTGCAGGTCTGGCTGAACATTATCTCTCGATTTTCTTTTTTTTTTCGTCTGCCTCCTGGTCTACGCCCATTCCTCTCTCAGGTGTATACAGTTTTTACTTCTCTGTCATCTGACATTCTTTCAATATACCCCAACTATTTTAGTCTGTTAGCTCTCATGAAGCCAGTGATCAATGGTGATTTAAACAGATTATGTGTTACGTTGTTGCTTCTCACTCTGCATTCCCCGCTGTTAGCATCTTTGATAGGTCAATAGATTTGTCGTAAGACTGTTTTTCGAAAACCTGTAATAAGACCTCATCTCGTTTAGTTGTGCTCCAAGTTTCAGAGCCATATAAAACGACTGGTCTTATCAACGTTTTATATATTTTGATCTTGGTGTTGCGATACAGACTCTTTGACTTTAGCATATGTTAAAAGGCATATTATATTTTATTTCCAGATTGTATTCTAGACTGTATTTCTTCTCTCAGCACGTTGGAGCTGTTGAAGTTTGCACCCAAGTTCTTATATGTTTCCGTTCGTTTGATTTTCATATTATCAACTTGGATGTGGCCGGAGTTTATATTCTTTCCATGTCTAGTTAGTATTCATACAAAATAGTAAACATTATAAAAACATTTTAGTTTTGCATCCTTCAGTCAGTCGGTGGTAACTAATAACTAAGTATTATAACAAGTAACTAAACTTGGAAATTGTCACTGACAGCTTAGTTAATGCATGAAGCCTGCATTAGCTTTCAACAAAACCAGTCGTTCCATGTTGTCAGTATTAAGGCCGTGTATGCAGAAGCGGGTGTAAGGTATCTACTATTCGTATTCGGCCCGACCGCAACTATTCGACCGAATACTGAATGGTCACTATTCGGCCACGAAGCGAATACGAAGCGAATTTTCGGTACAGCCCTAGTCAAAATACTTATTTGTGTCGCTCTTTTTTCCTTGTAGAGCATAAGTTTGTCAATATATCCACGAATACAGCAGTGATCATTTCTTTTATGGCGAAAGGGGAATATACTAGTTTAGCCTTAAACCTGTAGAGCCAGTTCTCTGTAGATTCATAGAGGGCCATATAGTAGCCAGCTATTTCTCTTCGACGTACAGCTGTTGTACGGTGTCGTGAGAGTAGACAGTCGACTGCTTATGTGGGCCGGCGGTTCAATGTTGATTACGTTGGCTCTTGGAGATTTAAAAAAAAAAGTGGGAGGGGGGTAAGCGAGGGGGACACATGTAGGTGTACACTTTATAAGCTTTTCGCCACTTGTCAGATTAAATCGTAGATTCTTTCCCTAAATCAATAGACAAATCAAACATTAAAAAGATTATCTTTGTATCCAAAGAAGAGTTCTAGTTCATGATCGGCAACCGAGTCGCCCAGTGGCTGGCCAGTAGACGACTGCGTCGCCGGTCGAATCAATATTTTGATCTGTCTCCTTTAGTTAGTCGACAGATTATTCTTATTACATATCGAACCATTCAGTCCTTAAGTGCTCGGACCCCTCTTTAGGAAATCCCGCAGCGGGTAGTAGCTCACCACACCAGTTCTGTGTTGGTTTCTTATTCTTCTTGGGCTTCCTGCATTGCAGTCTTGTCTGGCCACACCCGTTTTAACATGTTGTTCTTGCAGTCTGGTCATGGCTGTCGATTCACAGTCATCATTTAGTTCTCGCGAACGTTTTATTTCTCGTAGAGCATTTAAAATATCAGCATGGTCCACGGCCAGCTCCAGATTTGTATAAGGCCGTACAGCTCGAACAGGAATTCCCTTCTTGTGCAAGAATTGAGTCCCTCTGCGTCCACAGTTTTTATCGAGGAGATGTATACGCAAATTAAACTACAGTTTCATTAATTTTCGCCTTATTTTTCAGAACTATACGTCGTTGTTATGGTAAATAAGTGTGTCGAATAAATATAACAATAAAGGCTCTTACAGACAAACAAAAATGCTTTTGCTACAGTCAACATGAACATAAACATCAATAACGTTTAGATGAAAACTAAAAGTAAGTTGTTCCAGCAAAAGTAAAGAAATATAAGTGCTAACTCTTTGATTCTGAGAGGGTATTGTTGCATCAGAGGAGCGGGAGGGGGCGGGGGAGGGAAGAGGGGAGGGGTGACATTTGTACTTTATCAAATTTAGCGCATAAAAATACTGCTATGAAACATACACATATCATACATAACATAAATATAAATAATTGATGGTTATTATTATTATTAGTAGACTACTACAACATATAATTATACTGTTATTTAATAATTAGTAAACAAGCACAATCAGTATGAAATTGATATGTGCAATACTTTTTTCACCAAGAGTAGTTTTCTTAACGGTACTTATAGCACTACTAAATATGTATCCTCAAGGTACAAACAGCACAAACAAATTTGTCCACTTTCATCTTGTTGGATGAAATCAATTCCTTACCATTGCGAGTATTTTGGTAACAAATATGCACAGGAAGTGGATGAACAACCAGAAGTTTCCGCAAGAGTTTACAGCCAGTGTTCACGAAGCAAAGCAAAAGCCAGTTTACAAAAATTAACAGACCGTAGAACTGCAAATATGCAAAAGAAGTGGATGAACTACCAGAAGTTTCCGCAAGAGTTTACAGCCAGTGTTCGCGAAGCAAAGCAAAAGCCAGTTTTAAAAAATTAACAGAGCGTAGAACTGCAAATATGCAAAAGAAGTCGATGAACTACCAAAAGTTTCCGCAAGAGTTTACAGCCAGTGTTCGCGAAGCATAAGTCAAATGGTTAAGGATTAATATTATTAGTGTACTGCTACAACATATAATTATACTGTTAGTAAACAATTAGTAATGAGGCAAAGAGTTACTTGCAGTGAGAGGTTAGTTAGTAAATTAAATAATATTTTCATCTACTTACCTAGAGCTCCGAAATATCTTGACACAATTTATCCACAGTGTGGTTGCACCATTTATGCACAGTCAATATGAAAGCAACAGTTTTCTTCAAACACAAGATAGTTTGCACCTGACAACTGTCGATATTCTCCAGATATGGCTTTTAAATTACCCATTTGTATTATCCCTAAAAGTAAGATTTCTACATTTAAAGTAGAAAAGTAATAAACAGCCAGTTCCCAAAAATCCGAACTACTGACTAGAAACAGTGACACTGACACACACATCACAACACGACTGTCTTCCGTGAATTAAAATTAAAATTGCTGTATATCCACTTCACAATATCCATTTGTAGATTTGTAATACGAATACGTTTAGAACACAGGACTTTGTAAGCATATTAATATGTCACAATGCAACATGGAAACGCTCCCAGTAACCTAATTTCGAGGGGGACTCCTCCAAAATGTACTGTGATTCAGTTGGCAGGACTGAATAATTAGAGAAGGGCGTGCATGGTCCATGGCTTGTCTGACCTCCCCAGTAGCTTTACCTGCAAGCCGATCAGCTTGCTCCTTTCTTTGCACGCCTGCGTGCCCTTGCACAAATATGAAACTGATATGTGTCAGCCCCAACCGCTTTAGAGACTCCAACCACAGTCTTTGGATCCAGCCCTTCTCTGTCTCCCAGAGCAAACTCATACTTCGCAACACTGCAAGAGTCCTTTTCAGGGCTACTTGGTGGGCAGCAATGCTAAGCTATTTTATATGGTGCAAATAACCTAGTCACAATTGTAACCTAAAGCTCCCCCTTCGACGATGCTGGGCGAACATGACGATTGCGTGTGCGTGTGCGTGCGTGCGTGCGTGTCTACACTGGTGAGACTGAAGTTCCAATGTCTATGTTGGTGAAACTGTGACATTCCAGTGTCTACATTTGTGAGACTGTGATGTTCCAATGTCTACACTGGTGAGACTGTGACATTCCAGTGTCTACATTTGTGAGACTGTGATGTTCCAATGTCTACACTGGTGAGACTGTGATGTTCCAATGTCTACACTGGTGAGACTGTGACGCTCCAATGTCTACAATGGCGAGTCTGTGATGCTCCAGTGTCTACAATGGCGAGACTGTGACATTTCAATTTCTATATTGGTGAAACTGTGATGTTCCAAAGTCTACACTGGTTGAGACTGCTCAGCCTGTGCACAACCGATATTAAATTTATTTTTCTGGAAAAGAGTAACTGCTAAACTGACAGAGCAGCCATCGGAAGCCCCCTAAAGATCCCATCCTGGCTGACATATTAATGCTACATCTTGAACATAATAGATCTACATACATCAATGATGTGGTTCTAACCCTCCAATATGTAGATAACGTTTTGATAGTAACTGCTGATAAACAGCCCCACTGCATTCCTTTCCATCACAAACTAGGTTCCCCGTGTGGGTTCCGGGACCTTTTTATAGGGAAAACAAGAATAGACCCACTGCCTACACAAAAGCATGTCGTAAGAGTTGACTTATTGGGAGCTTCCTTCGAAGTCAAAGTGCATCTGCCTGAGAGGCAAGAAACCAGCAGTCTGCATACAAATGAGTCAGATCTGTAAAACGGATGCACAAGCAACACTCTGGAACAGGACTGCAGTCCAGAGGTGGATGAACAAGCAGAATTTTCTGCCAGAGTTTACAGCTGGTGAACACAAAGAAGAAGACAAACCAGGTGCACACAAAAAATCACATTATCATTACAACAAGAACATGAAAGTACTTTACCATTCCTTGATGTACTCATTACATAGAGAGGATGGCAGTATGCAAAGATCAGTGTGTCCAAAAGAAACACGGACCTGACCAGTACCTAAACTTCAAGTTTTGTACCCATTTAGTACAAACGTGGCTTAGCAAAAGCAGTCATTTGTGTAATTGTTTGTTTGAATTGGTACAGAAAGCTTTGGATCAAAGATATACTGGTAGTCAAAATGGAAACACTCAAGACAACTCTACTTCTGCTTGGATTCATTAAACATCAATACACTCCACCCAACCCCATACAAAATTACTGTGTGAAACTGAAACGCAGAGAGGGGACAGTTAATAATGATTTTTTTAGTGTGTATCTTATCTTTCATTTAGTTCTCTCGCAGAGCTATACAAGACTAATTATGTCATACCATTAAATTGCCTACGAATCGGCTGATTGATGCTTATAGTTTTTTTTTTTTTTTTAGTAATTGCCATAGTCTTACTGTTTCTGCTCAACACAGCGATTCTAATTTGAAAATAAAATATTATTAACTTAGTGCTGCTGGTTTTAATATCCAGTTATTTCAGCAGATTTCAAAATGCTATAAAAGTTTTTCTTGCCTTTTGCTTCCATATTGCTCAATACAGCAATACTGATTTGAAAATAAAATATTCTAAACTTAATGCTGGTTTTAATATCCACTTACTTCAGTAGATTTCCAAGTATTATGTAAGTTTCTTCTGCCTTTTGTGTTCCATCTGTCAGAAGCACCAGAACATTGGAGCTCAGGCTCATATAGAGTTCCCCCACCTTTTTTATTTCAACCCAGAAAACATAAGAAAGGTAACCCCCCCCCCCCCCCCCCCCCCCCAACTATCTCACAGATAATTTGTAAGGGGTTTAAGTTATCCTCTTAACCATCAGTAGACATTCTCTTTCTAAGGATTTGCTTATTCACTCCATATTATTTCAAATTTGTGAATCTTTTTTAACCATTCAGCACATTAGTATTATTAGGAGCCCCACCACCCACACACACAAGGCTTTAGTCCCCTTGAGCTGCTGCCCCCCCCCCCCACCACCAACACACACAAGGCTTCAGTCCCCTGAGCTTGCCCCCCCCCCCCCACCCCCCACCCCAATCTCAGAAAATGTGTGAATGTGCAGACAAAAAACCAGGCACAATAAACAATTACAACTGAGAATACAATCAACCCAAGGAAACAAAACCAAGAATCAAACTTCAGATACATATGTTTATAATATTAATAATTTAATCACAAAGAGACACATTGCCTATTTATTACTCTAGACGTCGATACATCTGTTGAATACTGCTAGAATACACAATGGATAATGAACAAAACTAGCACTGAAAATCAGTACATTTAGTCCTCACATGAAAAAAAACATGAAGACTTGAAATGCTTTCTAAGGTTCAAGGTAGTATTTTCAAAACAAAAATTTACCTCCTTCAATATTTATTGCACATGCAAAAACTGTTACTCCTATGTGATGGCAATGTAGAAATCCCTGCCACATCATTTTGTTTTTTTCAATCCTCAACTCTTTGAGACCCAGGTTGGATGCTACCTGATTGCACTGTATTCTTAACACGTATTGTTTAAACTAATAAACATGCGAGTCTGAAGCTGATACAATAATAAAATCATGAGAAAGAAGGATGTAAACCAGCAATCGAAGCAGAGTAAGATATGTAATTACTACATGGGGGAACAGAGGACTAATATTAAATAACACAAAAAAGAGCTCAACAAATGCATGCTGCATTGCTTGGGAATGAATGAATTAACAAATAAACCACACTTATGTCACAACTACTTCACAGTTAACTTTCTCAAAAATGCACCACAGAAGATCACACTGCTTCTGTGTATCAAACAATGAATCATGTGATGTTATATATCTGGCTAAATATTTTAAAATAAGCTTGGTTAAACTGTTTCATTACAAGGCATCTCACCATGCATATCTTTTAACTCTACAAATAACATTAGTAAGTAAAGACCCTTTTTTCAATGCTAGTGGCCCATGCAGCACACGATGTGACATATTTGTCTGGACCGTGTTGGGTATTGTGGTCAACATCACGCTGGTGGTCTTTTACTTCCAATGTAGATTCAAATCAAGACTGTTAGATCCATAGGCAAGAATCTAACCACAAAGCTACTGCAGATCCCAGTAATTCTATTGTTGTAAATTTTTGAGCTTGTTCTGTCCCCATTCGTTAGTTATCTTAATCTGCTGTATTCTAACTACTATTGTAACTGGTTTTGTCAGAGAGCTCTATTCCCAGTGCCTTTAGACTCACATATTGTTACTACAGTACAACAATATCAGGTTAAAAAGAGTTTCTGTATGTGCTGTTTGAAAGTTATGCACTGACGCATTTTCCATCGTCATAACTGTTTACATTAGGTGACACTGCAAAATGCTTTTGGACTAAATGAGTCAAAATGTCTGTTATTTAATTTCCTTTGATGTTTTCTTAAACTTTCCAAGGGGCAGTGGTGGGCCTTTTGTGTGGTCTTTGTACATGAGAGGAGCAATTATGGTATGACCCATCTATGGTATGAACCATCTATGGTTTGACCCATCTATGGTGTGACCCATCTGTGGTGTGACCCATCTGTGGTGTGACACATCTGTGGTGTGACCCATCTATGGTGTGACCCATCTGTGGTGTGACCCATCTATGTTGTGACCCATCTGTGGTGTGACCCATCTATGGTGTGACCATCTGTCGTGAAGATGGCACTGTGACTAACCATCTACTGAATATAAAGCATATTAACATTTCCAATTTCAAAATAAAAAGAAACTAAGACGACTGTTTTGCATTAGTCAGTGTTGAGAATGAGGCAGAGGCCTTGGAGGACCCAATGAGAGATGTGTTCCTTGGTGGCCAGGTCAGCTTCAAACACTAATCCGACTCCCATGGCATTACGTCTAGTCGATGTCACGTACACTGGGGTACGGAAGGTGTTCTGGGAAAGACAAAATGACAACCACTTTATTTTATGTAATCCTGCTGATACTGCAATCTCAAGCATTTATAAGCTCAAGTTTGTCTATCTCAAACATTTGCTACTTTGACATTTGTCCATTTGCTACTTTTAACTTTGTTGATCCTAAGCATTTGCCACTTTAAATTTTTTACTAATAATGTACTACTTTATCTCTCTGCTGATCCCAGACATCAGGAAATTGAACTTTGTTTATCCAAAACCTTGGCTACTTTAACTTTTTATATCTGTGGAAATTTGTTTCTTTCCCCACTCATTGAGCTTGCTAGTCATAATTTGTGTTTAGTGAATTCCTTTTTTGATATCAGCCCAACTGCAGTAATTCTTATTCCAACATTTTACCACAAGATAACAGATGGAACAAAATCCAGTAATATTTTCAATAACTATAAAGATTTATGATAAGAGATAAACAGAAACAATCTGAGAACCTTTTTTTTGTGTGTGTGTCATTGAATAATATAAGAGTTCAAGTGATACATGATGCTAAAGATCGTAAGATGTGGACAAGAATGATCACCCATGCCAGTTGGCAAGGATTTACTGATGATAAGAACAATATCTACCTATATGCAGTATGGTACTGCAGCGAGAGCTAGCGAGATAATCATCAAGGTATTTTAACTCATAGGCATTAAGTCAGGAACATTTATCCAGATCATACCTGCAGTTTCAGCCTGTGAGCCTCTATGGGTATGATCTTCAACACAGGCAATGGCTGAATCAGCTGTTTCGGAGGTTGTCTCATTATCTGCTTCCTTTCTAAATCCCAGGCTGCTCCTTCCAAGTACAGTCCATGTATGTAGCATCCTTAGAGATTATATCAAATTATAGGTTATTGGGGAGTTGCACTGGCGTAGTAGCTATATGCTCGCCTGCAGATTGGAAGGTCGCGGGTTTGGGTCCTGACAGAAATAGGCTCTCATCAAAAATGACCTTGGCTCCCAGGTTGACCCAGGTGCGGTCCTTGGAAGTAAAGGTTATTCTACCATAAAAACAATTATATTAGGTTGCTATAGAGTTACAGTGTCAGTGGCTTAGGCAGTCGAATGGGCTTCGTAATGCCGGGATGCCGGGTTTGATCCTAGCTGCGGGCTTTGTCCCTTGCGTTGGTTTCGACAGTGGTATCAAAAAGCCGACCGTCCAGAAAGCAATGGCAAACTACTGGACATAAATTTGCCTTGAAAAAACACAACAGCCAAACAAGGCTGGGGTTGGTTCTGCAACCTCCTGTAAAGGATATACAACTAATTTCTTTTTACCAGTTACAAAGTAAGCTGCTGTCCTGTGTGAGTGAGTTGACTGATGTGAGTGTTCATTAACTCATTGACTGATGTGAGTGTTCATTAACTCATTGACTGATGTGAGTGTTCATTCACTCACTGACTGATGTGAGTGTTCATTCATTCATTGACTGATGTGAGTTTTCATTCACTCATTGACTGATGTGAGTGTTCATTAACTCATTGACTGATGTGAGTGTTCATTAACTCATTGACTGATGTGAGTGTTCATTCACTCATTGACTGATGTGAGTGTTCATTCACTCACTCACTGATGTGAGTGTTCATTCACTCATTGACTGATGTGAGTGTTCATTAACTCATTGACTGATGTAAGTGTTCATTAACTCATTAACTGATGTGAGTGTTCATTAACTCATTGACTGATGTGAGTGTTCATTCATTCATTGACTGATGTGAGTGTTCATTAACTCATTAACTGATGTGAGTGTTCATTCACTCACTGACTGATGTGAATGTTCATTCATTCATTGACTGATGTGAGTGTTCATTCACTCATTGACTGATGTGAGTGTTCATTCATTCATTGACTGATGTGAGTGTTCATTCACTCATTGACTGATGTGAGTGTTCATTCACTCATTGACTGATGTGAGTGTTCATTCACTCATTGACTGATGTGAGTGTTCATTCACTCATTGACTGATGTGAGCGTTCACTCACTGACTGATGTGAGTGTTCATTCACTCATTGACTGATGTGAGTGTTCATTAACTCACTGACTGATGTGAGTGTTCATTAACTCACTGACTGATGTGAGTGTTCATTCACTCATTGACTGATGTGAGTGTTCATTAACTCACTGACTGATGTGAGTGTGTATTCATTCACTGACTGATGTGAGTGTTAATTAACTCATTGACTGATGTGAGTGTTCATTAACTCACTGACTGATGTGAGTGTATATTCACTCATTGACTGATGTGAGTATTCATTCACTCATTGACTGATGTGAGTGTTAATTCATTCATTTACTGATGTGAGTGTTAATTCATTCATTGACTGATGTGAGTATTAATTCATTCATTGACTGATGTGAGTGTTAATTCATTCATTGACTGATGTGAGTGTTAATTCATTCATTGACTGATGTGAGTGTTAATTCATTCATTGACTGATGTGAGTGTTAATTCATTCATTGACTGATGTGAGTGTTAATTCATTCATTGACTGATGTGAGTGTTAATTCATTCATTGTCCTGTTGTGCCCTATCTCACACACAGGGCTTGTAGTCTTTTCCTCCACTTCGTTTTATCCTGCAACTCTGCTTTGATATCATGGATGGAATCCAGCCCAGCACCCTTGGCTTCTTTCCACAACCTTTGCCTTAAAGTTTCTCTTGGACATCCTTGTTTCCCATTTCAGTGCCTGTTTGGTGATTCTCAGTTCATCTCTTCTCGGAATGTGTACAACATAGGGTCACCGTCACTCTTGTATAACTGTTGGTGCTAATGGCTGCTCAGGCATTTCTCTTATTTCTTCACTCCTCTTGATGTGAGCATAAAGTTGTCTTTTCAACAGCTACATTATTTGTAACACTTGGTAAACATACACACTGGAAGAAAACCTCAAGATTGGTTTTACACAGATGTACAAACTCTGTATCACCAGCACACACACACAAAAACTTGAGAACAAAGACTCTCCTTGCTTACATCCCGATACAACAAATTACACCTAAAAGATTAAATTATCCATCTTTTATGTAAAAATGATGCAGTTACTAAAAAAAAAATCCCAACTTTCTGATGGAAGTCCTGGGCAAGAGCAGTATGCAGTGAGCCCACAAAAAAAAAAGACTAACACATAACTGGTGTTGTCAGTTGCTACACACTGTGAGATTATTAAGTTGATCTGAGCACTCATAAACTGAATGGTTGAATATACGATGAGGAAGATCTTTGAACAAACAAAACTAACTAGAAAATAACTGAAAACTACAAACAACTGACCGTTAGTCGTTTTCTCAGTTACGTCCTCAGCATCTGCAAACTTTGTCACTGTTGTGTACAGGGTTGATTTGTCCAGGGGCCAGCCATGTTTACGGCAAGTGGCCTGGACCAGAGCCGTTAGGTAAGGACTCGGGGATGTGTAACCCTGACAACCACATCACAATTGGTTCACAATCATTGACCTAAGCAGACAAGAGGAGGCCATGAAAAAAAATTTGGTAATCTCTAAAGTAACAAAAATATGGAATGAATTAATGAAGACTGTAGTCACTATGCTATCATTGTCAGACATGGATACTGTCTTCAGAAGAAATAATAAAAATAGTAATGACAGAAATAAAATGTTGAAATATCATTGCTAGGTGTAACAATGAAAGATCGACTTAGCACAGAACCAATACTGAACTTCATCGGCAGACGAATAGATCAAATAGTTTGACCATTCAGCAAGATGGCAACAGACAGGGCACCACCAAGAGCAATGTTATGCAGATACAGGTGTAACAGAGCCAGAGGTCGACCATGCAAATATAGACTGCAGAAATGTCAGAGACACTGAAAACTACTATATGCAAAACGAATAAAAGGGCAAAGATCTCTTCGCGCTCTGAGGCCGTAAGGCACTCCAGGAGTGGACAAAATAAGGAAAATAATGAGTCCTGCCAGGAAAATAAACATAAATTAAATGACATTAAAGAAAAAGAAAGTGGAATCTGCTGCCACTAGCTCCAAAGTAACTAGAAGACAATGAAAGTGAGAAGGCCTGCCACACATAAGTTACTATTTGCTTCTCAACATCATTAACTTGTAAGATATAAGGGGATCCACCATGAACACTTTTTATTTAAACAAAAAGGCTCCTTGAATTAAAATAGTTGGGAACCTCCGCTCTGCAGTATCCACTGACATGTTGGTAGTACCTCTTGACTGATTGAAAGTCCAGGGGTCTGCATGCAAAGAGGTCAAACTGTTTGCATAAGGCTCTAAAGGTCATGGGTTCATTTCACTATCATCTCACTTAGTTCACAGTGCAATTTGTATGTTGCGGGAGCTGTGGACTTTGTGGAACTTTTTTGTCCGGCAGCTAGTGATTTTGTAGAGAGACAAGCTATATGGGATAAGCAGGAAATTGACTTCAACCTTATGAGACATCTGACCATGCTATGGGCAACACGATACACTCACCCACTGGTAGTACTGTTTGAGTCTTTTCTGGAAATGAATCATCCAGTTGCCTAATGACTTGAGAGTGATGGGAGCCAGGCGCCTCCAGATGGATGGAATATTTGCATTAAACAGAGACTTGGCTACATCATCCAGCTCACTGCTCATACCAACCTCCCCTGCAAGAGCCTAGTGGAGAAAAAAAAAGGGGGGAAAATGGGGGGGGGGCATTGTTTCAGCATTACTTCAGTGACATTTTGAAACATTCTAAAACAAAGATGTTTCAAAGCAATCTTTCCCCATTATGAACACAACAACGAACTGCACAGTTTATTGCATGGCACATATGGCTGTATCTTATCAGGTGCATACAATGTAAATAAAACAAATAAATTAGAAAGCAAGACATTAAATCCTCATAGCTGAAATACACAATGAACAGTCCTTTGTTTCAAAGTATGTGTTACCATGATCGTTTTCAAATGATAAGATTGTTTCTTTTTCCTTCCCCTACTCCCCCATCCCAGAGAGTGGATTACTCATGCATGTAACATCAGCTTGTGAACAATACAGTGTAGGTAACTCGTGTGTTTGGTATAATACATAAAAGCATTCTCTTTCTCAATAAAATGCATGCTCAAATCCTTAAAATTTAGAAACAACAGGAGTGTGTG
Source organism: Candidula unifasciata (assembly GCA_905116865.2). NCBI lineage: Eukaryota > Metazoa > Mollusca > Gastropoda > Stylommatophora > Geomitridae > Candidula > Candidula unifasciata. Next base: position 6,084 of record CAJHNH020002675.1, on the reverse strand, counting down.
TATGCTTATAAAAAAACAGAGCCACTGCACCCCCCACCGTCCCCCTTTCACCATAACAGGCATATTGTTAAAGGTGACTACTTTAGGGGCATCTCCTTCAAAGCCAGAGTGCATCTGCCTTAGAAGCTAGGAACAAACAGTCTGCATACAAAGAGACCAGATCTGTAAAATGGATGTGCAAATAGAACTCAAGTTCTGAAGCAAGAACAAAGTCCAGAAGTCGACAAACAACCAGAATATTCCATCAAAGTTTGCAGCCGGTGAATGCAATGCAGAAGAAGAAGATTCTAGTAAAAGCATATTTGGAGCTTATTGATGCCGCAGTGTTTGTGCAATACATTATTTAGTACGTATCTTTGATATTTGCTCACCCTTTTTAGCATGGCAAGTGAGCGCCTCATTCGTGCAACCAGTTGGTTAAACCTCTCCAACTCCTGTAGAAATAAACATAGAATCAACACCTTTGGTTTACCCGAGAACCATGTATATCTACCACTTTTCTCCTATCTTTTACACACAAAAATGCCTAATCACTGATTTGTATGATACACATTGATGAGGCACAGCTACCTTTGACAGTTTTAACAAAATATGGAACTCCAATTTATATAGTTATAATAATTTTTTTTATATGTTTTAATTCTAATGTTATGTCAGTTTTAACATATGCCAGTGAAAGAGACCAACTAAAGATGCTGAACAAAGGTTAAATGCCTTCAAAAACAAATGTCTATGGAAAATCAGATGAATTCAAGAGAAATGTCAGGGTAACCACTAGTATCAACAGTTATAAGATAGAGAAGTCTGTGCAGTACTGGACACATAGTGAAAAGAGACAAACAGAGAATCATCCGTATCAAAATGAGAAACAGAGAGACTGAGAAAATAGGACCTCCAAGAGAAACCTAATGGGAAATATTGATGAGAGAAGCTTGGAAATGCTGGACTGGATTCCATCCATGATATCGAAGGCATGGGATAGAACATAATGATGACATAGACTGTGAGCCCTATGTGACATACAACATACAACAGGATAATGAATGAAGGAATGGTTCAATTATTTGTACATTGTAACTCAAAGTTTGGGGGATATGGTAAAACAGGGACTAGCTCCTGTCCTGATGGTCACTGGTTGAAATCCTCATTAACTCTTTGAGTCCCAGGGGTTTAGCATCACTGGCCCAAGGGGTAGTCAAGAAAGACGTAAAATTGGCGCATCTTGCGTTCATTGGACTTCTAGGTAGGAATCTATGAACGTATGACACATTCCTTGGGACTCAAAGAGTTAAGGTGAGTTTTAATCATTACAATACATGTCATAAAATTTATATTAGGAAATGTTCTGGAAAGTAAAGATGACCAGAATATTGCTGACTACATCTCACAGTGACTGCTGATTGATATTTTAAAGAAATGGCTATCACTAAATCTCAAAATGATCTCAGTGCAAGAAAATGGGTTATCTACTTTGCTTTTAAAAATTCTAAGTATGCACAGAACTAGTGGGTCACATCCTCATTGTAATTCATTGTAAAGTCTTTAATCAACATTGGCAGCAACATATCTCAACAGTTTATCCTGAGTATAAGTGCCCCCTTATCAAACATGAAACCAAGGAAGCAGGCAGTAGAATGAGCATGAGAGCAGCTGACTAATAGTTGCTGGCCATCATTTGAAGTTCCATAACAGTGGCCAGAAGATCGTATACTATATAGGCAATGGTGAAAGGTCACCTGACCAGTATGGGTCTTCCAAGAAGGAAATAGCAAACTACCTTCCCACAGATGTGAAATACATATTGATTCAACATACTCATCATCATCATCATCACATGCACTGCCAACTGGTGTAGGCACTCACGGGTCTCCACAGATCACGATCCCTGGTTGCCTGGAACAGCTCTCTTGATGATATCCCTCCTTGCCATCGTTTTAGCCCATCCAGCATCATCTCTCTTGATCTGTCTCTACCCCTTTTCCACTGATCTTCCCAGTTGTCACAATGTTCTCCAATGTCTCTCTTCTCATTATGGGGCCAAAGAACAGTGTTTGTCTCTTTCTTATTCAGCATACTCAACCAAGTAAATATGTGATTCTGGTGACCATGTGAGACTATAATCAACTATGCTTATCAGCATGGCACATGATGATGATGATGAAATTCTGGCTTATTTCCCTTAGAATTACTGACTTGTAGCAAGACCACTGTTGTAGGAGAGATGTCCAGTCCAAGGACTCTTCGTATCTTGATCAGATCAAACTCTACAGGCAACTTGTCCAAGATTTCGGAGGCTATGTGTGCAATGATCTCCTCCCGACTGACTCCAGATGATGAGGCACCTGTACAGAGCATAAGCATATGAATCTATACTACTCTTTCATTTATTAATAGTAACAGTATTGAATTAATACCTTGTTCAACCCTCTGGATTATATATGGAAAAGTAGTGAACATAATATCTGCATATATATATGTATACTAAGATATGCAGTATTTCTTGCAGCAAATGATCAATACAGAACATCAACAATTTATTAGGCAGCAGACCGCCTTGCAATGATTTCAACGCTTGTAAGGTGTGCTGACCATTCAAACTCAATTGCAAACTACTGAATATAAAATTTAATTCTAAAACTACAAACAGCCAGAAAGTGTTTGGGTTTGTTCTCCAACATCCTGTAAAGGTTAAACAACTTACTGTTTCAAATGTGCCAGTTTGTCATGTCAATGAAGAAAGTGAAAATGTCACACAGTGGGATTTGTTTAATACTTAGTAATGAAAGTGTGGAAATAATGTCACTGACGGCCAACTGGTTATCTCCAATTTTAAATTTTTGTATGATATTCACTCTGGCTACTGTCCTGTCCTGTACAATTTTGTTAGATGTCAATTCTGTCACATCCACCCATTGCCTCTGTGTAATGAGACATAACCTGTAAACAGGTCACCTAAACAAAACAGCCCTCTCTGGTTTTGTGACTGACAAAACTCAAAACACTCAGGCCATGAAACATTGTGAAATCAAATGGTGTCCATTCACACCAAACAATGGCAGTAAGTAAAAATAAAATGTAAGGTCCTTTTTCCACGCCTTTAGGCATATAGGGCTAGATATTTATTTGTATAGACCAATTGGCACAAAATAGGTGATGTGGTCAGCATCACGCCGGCTGCCTTTACTTCACGAGACTGCACCAAGTACCCACTCAAGGCTGGGTCAACCTGGGAGTCAAGGAACAATGACAGTAACTCCGTTAAAGTAAAAAAGTTGCTAAACCAACATTTAAAATTCTTCAGCTGCTATTATTAGTAAATATAAATCGTATTTCAATTTTTCTGGTCAATAGTATAATAAATTCACAGTGCAGTAATGATGATGATTAATGTAGGTGGATACAGATATGCTAAAGGCAAAGTGGCAAGCAAGCATGACTTAATGGATCCCAAGTAGTTAGTATCCTTTGGGTATTTTCTTCCAGGAAGTCAAGTGTGTTAGCAAATGAACAGGCAGACAGACTGTCTGGTTCTGCATATGGAATGGTAAATTAATGCATGACAAGCTGGATGTGTTCAAACCTTTGTGAGAGAGTGAAAATGAGTAAAGCACAAATAAATCAACACAGCCTTGAAGAGAATGGCATGGCAGAGAGTAAAAAGAGGCTCTGATCAACACTCAACCAAAAAGGCAAGGTAGACATACAGACTACAGCTGGTACTATCAGAACTGAAACTCTGTGCTGGCTGCTGAAAGAAGGGGACCAAGTGCTTATGGGAATATCTTGAGTACTATAATATCAGTTCTTAACTCAGCTCAACTCAACTGATAATGAATGTTTAGCTAACCTGTCTGCGGTTGCAGCTCAACCAGAAACTCTAGCATTGTTTTAGCTGCCTGTGTGTAGTAGCCGATCTCTGCATTTGGGTTTAATCCAAAGACATCTGGTTTGTTGGCCAGGGGGAGTGACTCAATGTATGCTGAAGATACACATTCACAATGATCATGCATAATAACAGAGAAAATAAAGGCAAAGTTGGTAAAGTGGCATTACTATTTTCGTGTACAAACCAGGTCAATTAATGGATCTTGAGACATTATTGAGATGTGTACAAACCAGGCCTGCATGGGTACAGAAGTATCACTATGATTACTTGTACAAACCAGGTCTGTGTGTGGGTACAGAGGCATCACTATGATACCTTTACATACCAGTTTTGTGTGGGGTATTCAAGCATAGCTATGTCGCATGCATTTCTCTGCTTTTCAATAAGATGCAACAATTATGCTTCCTCTATTCAGCCCATCTTTTGATATCTCTCAATTTAAACTACCAACCTTTTTGTGTGCATGTTTGCCTTCTAGCCTTTCTCTAAACCTAGCTTTAAGGAAGATGATGCAAACTCTTTTATACAGTAGAAAATCTTTGTTCCTAACTCTGATGTTATTCAGTAATTATTTGTTAGTAATTTACACTATTGATATTAAATTCTAAATTATATTAAAACAATTTATTATGATGCTTTCAAAAATAGTTTGAACTAAACACATCCAAACAAACAAAACCGATTACCAACCTAAGTATTCATCTTTGGCAGATGGGACTTCTGGCTGAGGTATGAAGTAGTCAACTGTCTCATCATGATAGAAGTGAAAAGGTTGGAAGGAGTCAAAGATAAAGTCTCCCATGTATTCCTCCATGTATGTTCTGAGTATACGTCGATCAAAATCATCTATAGCTCGGCCTCCATACATCACCTAAGAAATATCAGATTAAACCAGCAATGCAATAGTTCTTTTAACCATCACAAAGGCATTGGTTAATAAAAGAACATGAGATTAACACCTAACAGCATCAGATAATAACATTTCCTATCAAAAGTTACATTTCTAGAAGCATAAATCTTTTCCATTGCAACAGACGCCTGTGAGACCTGGTCACTTGATATTTGACATATGAAATAATAGGATATGCATAAAGAAATGCTACAAATGGTCCTTGGGAGAAAGGGGGGAGGGGTAGTAGCAGCTTAGTCCCCTTAAAAATAGAGGTGGTTGGGGGGGGGGGGGAGCTCAACTTACTTCTAGGGTGCAGTCAGAAACAGTCTAAACTGGGTATGAAGAAAATACAGAGGAAGTTAAAGTGATGGTCAGTATGATACTGGACATCAATCACTAACTGAGGGTGGACTGGTCTAAATATCTGGGACTAACATAAAATAGCCAACTCACCTTCAAGTGTGAAATGGGAGCCGTTACTTTTGTGTGTGTGGTGTGTGTGCATGTGTGCGCCTGAGTGTGTGCATGCATGTGTGTGTGTGTGTGTGATTAACATAATTAAATAGCTCATTCATTTTTCACTAATCATTACCAGCTTTGTTTTTTTAATAATAGAAGAAAAGGTGGTGGTAGCCATCTCCAAATGTCTGTCACAGTAGCCATGACAACAACATGCCTAAAAATATGTCAGTACTGCATACCGTTGTGTACCACCAGATAAAAGCCCTGATCATTGTTATACATTTCTTTGAACAAATAAAACACAAACAATTAGTTAGTTAGTTAGTTAGTCTTTCCTCTTGTGTCGAGTGTGGCGGCACGCCGTGTATTCCCAAATGATTTTCTGGTGCGGGAAACTCCTGTAGATGACATCTTTGCTCCCTAGATAAGTGAAAATGTTGACTTTTTCAAGGCTTTTTCAAACAATAATTGCACAATTTGTTGAACTAATTATTGCCAGGTATTTTTCACTGTATCTCAACAGATGCAAAAACAAAGTAACCAATGAATGTTTCCCTTTCCCAAATTTTTATGAAATCTATTTACAAAAAAAAATAACTTTTTTTTAATCAGGTTTTTAGCAAAATATGCCAGGCAATAAATTATGCAGTCTGCTGTTTTTATCTTCTTTGTTCAAAATTACAATGCGGAAACATTGATTTAAATAAAATTTTTTCTACTTTTAAAAACTTTTTTTTTTTTTTCAAAAAAAATCCTTCCTTCAAATTAGTAGGGATGTCCCCCGGGAACCTCGCTGCCATAAACCCCCCGGGAAAACCCTTCCCACATACAAGATGTCCTGCGT
>CAJHNH020002674.1:42500-98723 GCA_905116865.2 Candidula unifasciata | reverse complement strand
GGCACAATTCGTCTGGGATTATTATGGTTTAATACCTGGAATGATGTAAGCTTTCATGGGGAGAGACTGTACTTGGCTTTACTTCTTCTTCTTCGCCTTCATCCGTTATTAATTCGGGCGAAAAGTTCTGTGCACATTCGGTATAAACTCTGGCGGAAGGTTATGTGCACATTCGTTATAAACTCTGGCGGAAAGTTCTGTGCTCATCCTTTATAAACTCTGGCGGAAGGTTCTATGCACATCCGTTATAAACTCTGGTGGAAGGTTCTGAGCACATCCGTTATAAACTCTGGCGAAAGGTTCTGTGCACATCCTTTATAAACTCTGGTAGAAAGTTCTATGCACATCCTTTATAAACTTGGCGGAAATGTGTGTGCACATCCTTTATAAACTCTGGCGGAAAATTCTGTGCACATCTTTTATTAACTCTGGCGGAAGGTTCTGTGCACATCCGTTATAAACTCTGTCGGAAAGTTCTGTGCACATTCTTTATAAACTCTGGTGGAATGTCCTATGCCCATCCTTTATAAACTCTGGCGGAAATTTGTGTGCATATCCTTTATAAACTCTTGCGGAAAGTTCTGTGCACATCCGTATTACAGGTCTTGCTTATTTTTAAGCAATAATAAACAAACAGACAATATATTTGTGGGCCTCATAGAAAGAAGTAGAAAATAAAAGGACACTAGACCCACACACACACAAATCGAAAGCTTTGGTTACCACGAGGGGAACTGAACCTGTCATCTCCTAATGGCGTGTGCGCCTCTCTATTGAAACAAGCGTACTCCGAACATGTCTAACTAGGCATCCCAAAAAGGCGTCTTCACTGGCCATGTCCATCGTACAGCGTTAAAACCACAACTATGGAATACGGACATAATTCATCCCAAACCATTGAAAAGGCACCATAGGTTACAGAAATGTATATTAATCATGTGTAGGCTGAATAACAGACACAACAACAATTACAAACCTTTGGGAACGTCACACTGTGTCTAAATAAAAGAAAAAAAAAACATTTAAGAAAGAGATTTGACTGATGTAATGCAAAAAGCAAAAGACATTGCGCTTCGGCCAGGCGGAGTCAGGTTTGCCTACATGAAGAGCACGAGTGATAAGGACTTGAAGGAGATGGCTTTTCACGTCAACCAGAGCATCAGAACAGCTTCAGTGCCCCAGGATTGGGTACACAGCTACCTAATCCCACTTCCAAACCCAGGTAAAGATCATTCCAGACTCAGCGGTTTTAGGGCCATCACCCTACAAAATATTTTTGGCAAAGTGCTAGAGAAGACTATTACTATTAAACTACAAATGTTTTTTGGAAAACCGCCAAACGGTTTAAGTAGTTACCAGCCAAGGAAAGATACCTTGAAAATTCAGCTACTTTTGCTTTTGATGTTAGGAATGGTTCCAGAGTTGACATGAGACGGTATTGGCAGCAATCGATCTTGAGGATGCCTACAACAGAGTCAGATATGATATTTTCATATCTGCGTTCATGGAGACGGGAGTGTGTCCCTGGCTGGTGAATTGGATAGCAGCTGACTTGTTCATCACCTGAGTACATAGACCTCAGAAACTATGCAATATCGTTCTGCAATTGCACCAGTAGCTTTTCAATGTGTATAGAAGCAAGATTGCAAAACTTGAAGCACCAGGTGTTGTGAGGACATTGACATTCACATATGATGTTCTTGTATATAGGCAGGGGAAAGATAAGCGACAGATAGCCCAAGAAGGGGAGGAGGTGACTGTTGACTAAGTAACTAACTTTGGTGTGCAGAGATGGGTGCTGTCATCAACTCAGAAAAAGGCGGCTGTTTTATGGTGCTCTCTGGACAATAGAATTGTAAGAGCTAATGTTCAGAGCCTCACAATTAATGACAAAAATATCAAAAGAGAAAGCAAACTGGGTACTATCACTTTCTATTGAAGCCTGTCCTTTAAAGGATCATGTGAAGACAGTTGCGTTGAAATGCCAACAATGACTCAATGCTATCAAGATATGGCAGCAATGGACATTAAACAAAGAATGCTGTTCACAATGTTCCAGCATGTGATCCTGTCGGTGATAGATTATGTACTTAGGAGATTGACCATATCAAAGAGCCAGCTAACGAAACTTGAACGCATACAGAATGAAGCCATGCGGGTAATTGTGGGATGTTCAAGAGATATCCCGGTAGTATGTATGCGATATATAATTGCACTTTCTACTGCTGCAGTTAGGCTCATCCTCATTGTTAACGTAACTATCTTTATCATCATCTTCACCATTTGGTTTTAATTTTGAATATCATCATCATCATCATCATCAAATTCATTATCATCAATGTTATCCCAACTATCATCGTTCAACTGTCCTCACCGCGGCCAAGATAGCGTCATCTCTTCATTATTATTGTCATTATTGTCCTTATTACAGCTGTCATCATCAACATGATTTTTGTTACCATCATCCCTATTCTCATTGACATCATCATCATCATCATCAACATCATCATCATCATCACATCATCTTTATTATCAATGTTTTCATCATCACGTTCGGCTACATCACACACGTTATACCTAAGCCAGATATTGGAACACATTGCTTAGGCTTGTGCAAACAATGGATTCCCTGTGTTATTTCAAGAAGTCGCACAATCCATCTGGTATTACAATACTTTTCCTGTCTCGAAAAAAAAAACAAGGTATATTAATAGAAATCAGCGTCTGTGGTTAGGTATCGTAACTCCGATCTTCCGGTTCGATACCAACTGCTTGCGATTTCAACTTTTGTTGATTTCAACATTGGTACCGAGAGCCGAGCGTTCAGTAACAGTAGCAAACTTCTTCTTCTTCTTCTTCTTCTTCTTCTTCTTCTTCTTCTTCTTCTTCTTCTTCTTCTTCTTCTTCTGCCTTTTTAGCCCCCAATGGAGCATAGGCCTTCAACCAAATCACGCCAAGTCGTTTTATCCTTTGCTCTCCCCATGTTCCTCCCCATCTTTCTAGCTCCACACTCCAGCTCCCTTCTCCATGTGTTTTTTGGCCTTCCTTTATTTCTATGCCTATGTGGGTTTCAGTGCAAAGACATTCTAATTATATTGTTCACAGGTTTTCTCAATGTGTCTCATCAAACGCCAGCGTCTTTTCCTCACCTCTTGGTCCAATAGAGTTTGCTTAGTTCTCTCCCAAAGCTCTACATTATTGATTCGATCACTTCCATTTAATTCCCTATTTTCTGCGCAGGCACCATTTAAAGAATGTCTGTAGTTTATTAGTCATTGTCTTAGTTGTTCTCCATGTTTCCGCCCCATATAAAAGTATAATTTGACATTAGAATTAAAAAAACTTAGGTGTAGTATTTCTTTTAATTTCTTTTGACCTCTACAAATTCCCTAGTGCTAAGAAAGCTCCTCTTGACTTTTGTTGTCTTATTTTAATTTCTCTATTAGTTCCCCCATCTTTATCTACACTACTGCCCAAATAGGTGTACGACTCCATGTCTCGGATTGGGGTGCCATTGAGAGAAGGGCAAACTACTGAACGTAAAGTCGTTTAGCAGATCCTCTGCAGAACCTCATATAGTAGAACGCTATGGAAACTTGTTGTTATAAAACCAGGTATTTGAGATCAGTGACCTGATGCTGTACTCTTGTTTTCAAAGAACTTTACCCATAGACGTCCACATCCATTAAGGATTTAAAAAAAAAAAAAAAAAAGATTCCTAACATAATAAACGTCAGAGGAAGAAAATGATAATGATGGAGCCGATGATGATAGTGAAGATGAAGGAGGAGAAGAAGGCGGTGTAGAAATGAGCAGTAGCAGCAACAGCAGTAGCAGCAGCAGCAGCAGCAGCAGAAGAAGAAGAAGAAGAAGAAGAAGAAGAAGAAGAAGAAGACGAAGAAGAAGAAGTGAAAGGCAACAATTGCAGCAACAAATATATAGAAAGAATACATGGCAAATATAATGCAACCAAAAAATTTATTTAAAAAAAAAACCAAACAACAACAACAACAACAGATGCAGCAGGAAAAGGATTAAACGAAAAAGAAAGAGAACAAACATTAGCTTGAGAAGGCAGAAACGTCTCACTAGTACACAAAAGACAAGCTAGGCGGATTTGCAACAAATCTCTCTGGTGTAAGACAATCTTCGTTGTAGCGTGCAGGCAAGTCTCCAGTTTCTTTCTAAGACAAGTCACAATAGCGCACGTTTGGGTGGGACTTGAGCCGGCTGTGTTTTCCATCAGAGTTGGATGAAACCATCAATAATTTCCCAGCGATTACAGCAGCACACATCGTACGGCTGTGTTGTTTCTTAATTGTCTGCGGTCGATAGTTGTATCTGTACCGGCATAGCTTCAACGGTTTGGTTGTTGCTGTTTTTCCCTCCTGGTTTATCGGCCTTATTAGCATCAGCACACTTGTCCTCAACATCATCGTCATCATCATAATCATCCTCACTGTCGTTATCAAAAAGATCCTCATCTTCATCGTGGTTACCGCCAGCACCATCACTATCACCACTGTTGTCCTCCTCATCATCGTCTCCACCATCAGAACCACTGTTATCTTTATCAATACCACAATCATTATCAGCACCCCCCCCCCCCCCACAGCCATCGTCATCATTATCATCACCACCACCACCAATCAGCATCATCGCCACAATCGCCAACACCACCATCATCATCACCACCACCGTCATCACCACATCAGCACAACCATCAATATCACCACCACAATCATCAGAAGAATCATCATCATCCCCCAGTAGCTTCTCATGTACATAACTTCCCATCTCTCACTTAGCTTGTGACATTTATGCCTATAATGAGACAAATGTCACATCTTTGATGTGTGTAAATCATCCGTCACATCTTTGATGCTGCTGTGTGTAAATCATCCGTCACATCTTTGATGCTGCTGTGTGTAAATCATCCGTCACATCTTTGATGCTGCTGTGTGTAAATCCTCCGTCACATCTTTGATGCTGCTGTGTGTAAATCATCCGTCACATCTTTTATGTGTGAAAATCATTCGTCACATCTTTGACGCTGCTATGTGTAAATCATCCGTCACATCTTTGACGCTGCTATGTGTAAATCATCCGTCACATCTGTGATGCTGCTGTGTGTAAATCATCCGTCACATCTTTGATGCGGCTATGTGTAAATCATTCGCCACGTCTTTGACGCTGCTGTGTGTAAATCATCCGTCACATCTTTGATGCTGCTATGTGTAAATCATTCCTCACGTCTTTGATGCTGTTTTGTCTAAATCATTTGTCACATCTTGAATTCACGGCTTCTTCCTTGTTGGTTTCGTGGCCTCATTTGGGGAAAAAAAAAGGGGGGGGGGTGGTGGGGTGGAAAAGGGGAGGGCAGGGGGGCATACCTACCGTTTCCTGACCGGGGTATCGCAAAGTGAGACTAATTAGCGAAGTCTTGGTCGAAAGAGGCAGATTTCGCAGTTGAGTTGAGTCAAGAACTGACATCACAGCACTAAGAGCATTCCCATACACGCACCGCCCCCGTCTTCAGCAGCCAGCTCAAAGCTCCATTACTCATGGTACCGGTCATAATCTGGTTATATGTCTGACTTGCCGGAAGACCCTCTGGTCACACCCAGGTGCATCATTCTCTCCAGGCCATAAAAATCTAGTTTCTCTTCCGACTTCGTTACTTGTTTCTAAAAGGCCTTGACTACATCTGCCTCGTAATGCATCAATTCATCACTCCGTGGTGCAGATCCAGCCAGTCTGTCAGCCTGTTCATTTCTCACCACACTAGCATTGCCTGGAGAAAGGATCCTAAGCATGCTAACTACCCGTGATCTTCTATGTGAAGCTAGCCACTCTGCTCGAAGCAACCCTATCTTTCTCAGCATGCTTTCAGAGTTTATATCGCCGTCTATTTGTAAGCCATAATATAACGTTTAACAACCCTTTAAAGGACGAACACATAAGAAGAAGAAGAAGAAGAAGAAGAAGAAGAAGAAGAAGAAGAAGAAGAAGAAGAAGAAGAAGAAGAAGAAGAAGAAGAAGAAGAAGAAGAAGAAGAAGAAGAAAGAAGAAGAAGAAGAAGAAGAAGAAGAAGAAGAAGAAGAAGAAGAAGAAGAAAGAAGAAGAAGAAAGAAGAAGAAGAAGAAGAAGAAGAAGAAGAAGAAGAAGAAGAAGAAAGAAGAAGAAGAAGAAGAAGAAAGAAGAAGAAGAAGAAGAAAAAGGAAGAAGAAGAAGAAGAACAAGAAGAAGAAGAAGAAGAAGAAGAAAAGAAGAAGAAGAAGAAGAAGAAGGAAGAAGAAGAAGAAGAAGAAGAAGAAGAAGAAGAAGAAGAAGAAAGAAGAAGAAGAAAAGAAGAAGAAGAAGAAGAAAGAAGAAGAAGAAGAAGAAGAAGAAGAAGAAGAAGAAGAAAGAAGAAGAAGAAGAAGAAGAAGAAGAAGAGAAGAAGAAGAAGAAGAAGAAGAAGAAGAAGAAGAAGAAGAAGAAGAAGAAGAAGAAGAAAAGAAGAAGAAGAAGAAGAAGAAGAAGAAGAAGAAGAAGAAGATCCTCGAAGAAGAAGAAGAAGAAGAAGAAGAAGAAGAAGAAGAAGAAGAAGAAGAAGAAGAAGAAGAAGAAGAAGAAGAAGAAGAAAGAAGAAGAAGAAGAAGAAGAAGAAGAAGAGGAAGAAGAAGAAGAAGAAAAGAAGAAGAAGAAGAAGAAGAAGAAGAAGAAGAAGAAGAAGAAGAAGAAGAAGAAGAAGAAGAAGAAGAAGAAGAAGAAAGAAGAAGAAGAAGAAGAAGAAGAAGAAGAAGAAGAATCCAGCTACGTTGTGGTCTGTCTCTCCTCAATTACCTCCGAACCTCTTACTTAATGAACATGTTCGCCAGATCTTCAAGTCGGTTTCTATTTAGAAAATGCGGTGCTTTATTAATATCCTACCCCAAAAGGGGAAATCCGCAGGTCAGGGAACAGTCTAATATTTAAGGGGGTGGTAGTCCTGAAACCTAGGCTGCACTCTCTCGTGGGACGTAGGTGGGTTGGGGTTAGGGTCAGTTCTAGATGTTTTATGGTCGTTATAAGCATCAGAAAGCCGGGAAACCCAGTCTAATGTTGGACTATCCTGTGACGTCATCTGGGTTAGGATATTAATAAAGCATAGAAAATACTTCACACAGAACCACAGACGGACGGATGGACAGATATGTGGGTAAGTAAGTATGTGATAGAAATGTAATGAAAGAAGTTTAGTACATAATGGATACAGAAAAAAAAAAAGAAGGAATAACAGATGAAAGGAAACTAAAGAAAGAATAAAGCATGAAATGAAAAAAAAAAAAAAAATGGAAAAATGAAGGAAGATAGTGCAGAAAAAAAAAGAAGGAAAGAAAGAATGCAAAAAGAAAAGACATATTTTAAAAAAAGAAATGAAAAAACAGGCGGAATTAAGAAAGAAAGGACAAAAGGTTATACGAGGGGATAATGAAAGATGGAATGAAGGAAGAATGGAATTAAGGAAAAATGAAATAAAAGAAGAAGGGAATTAGGGAAAAATAAAATAAAGGAAGAATGGAATGAAGGAAAAATAGAAGGAATACATTATTGACGACAAAGAAGAGGAAATTAAAAAAAAAGAAAAACGAAGAACAAAAGAAAAGAAGGAAAAAAAAAAAAAAAGCAGCGTAAACAGTAAACAAAAACGATAAAAGTAATAATGATACGGAAGATCTGCAACCTTGGCTAAAAGCGACAACCCGCCCAGAAGAAACAGCTCTTGAATAGCACAACACACGAGTCAAAGGCGTCGTTGGTAATGAGAATCAGCTGTAATGTTTACTCTGGGTAAAGTTAAGCTTATTGTTTTAGTTGTAACCTTTGTACTATCGTTTCGTCGCGTGGGTAAACAAAGTTGATGCCCAGATCAGAGCTTTCCAAAGTTGTCATGTTGGTGCTCAGTTTAGAGCCTTCCAAAGTTTTCATGTTGGTGCCCAGATCAGAGCTTTCCAAAGTTGTCATGTTGGTGCTCAGTTTAGAGCCTTCCAAAGTTTTCATGTTGGTGCCCAGATCACAGCTTTCCAAAGTTGTCATGTTGGTGCCCAGATCAGAGCTTTCCAAAGTTGTCATGTTGGTGCTCAGTTTATAGCCTTCCAAAGTTTTCATGTTGGTGCCCAGATCAGAGCTTTCCAAAGTTATCATGTTGGTGCTCAGTTTAGAGCCTTCCAAAGTTTTCATGTAGGTTCCGGGTGGTCAGCTCATCATCATTATCTTTACTGTCATCATCGTCATTATCATCAATGGCATCAAATTGATTTTGCAATAATCATCGCTCTCCTCACTGACACCCTCATCATCATCATTGGTATCATCCTCATCAACATCTTTTTCGTTATCATTGTTTTCATCATCGTCGTCGTCATCATTATTATCGTCATCTTCGGTGTCAGCACACACGCCATCTCTATGCTGGGTGTTCCACACTCGGCTATATTTATGATATTTGAGTGACACCGATGTGCAGTCATTTATTTAGTAGTAGTACATTTTACCCCACTAGAACATCACAAAAGCGATAAACACCCAATAATGAGAATCACCAGTGAAGAGGTCCCAGAAACCGCGTTCAGCCATTGAACTATATTTATGGCCGGGCTATATTGCGGCCCCTGGCAAGAGCCAGGATGGGGCTTCAAAATAACGAAAAACTGCATCTCACAAGGAGATGACTAGGACTGCAGTCATTCATGACACATCACCTTCTCTCAGCTCAACGCCGGCATCGCTATTGGTGCACTATTTTAACATCAAAACGCGAATCTAATGCGGATTTCACAACGATAAAAACAATAAAAATATAAAATACTCCAATACTACTACTAGCTATATTTTGCCTTCAACATTGTGCCACACCTACAGGTTGCACAACCAAAACACAACCCTGTGTTCATGGTAAAACACATTTTCTTTGACAAACATAAGTCCTCGACATAGTAATTAAGGAAAGGGAATAAGCCGGAATATCATAAATTTTGACTGACTGACTTTTCCTACCCCACCAGGACATCACACAATCTATAAACACCCGATGACACAATGTGCCACCATGCGGGTGAGGATCACCATGGAGAGGTCCCAGAAACCGCGTTCAGCCTTTAGGCCATATTTATGGCAGATGGGCAGGGGCCGACCAGCATGAAGATTGGCACAGGATATAGGTGATACATTGAGTGAGAAAGTGCACACGGCTGGGAGGTGGGGGAGGGGTGATGAGAGACCAAGTTTCTTTAAGGCAAACTGTTATGAAAGCAACGTTTTGCATGAGGCATGCTTCACAGTAATGGAGACTTCCAGAAAGGGTATTATAGTAGTGCAGTGGGAAGACGCTTACCTACCAGCCCAAAGGTTTTAGGTTCGAATCTCCACCTGGGGAGGGGGGGGTGGGGGGTTATAATTTACCTTGACCTCTAGGCTGACCCAAATTAAAATGGCTACCAGGAAATAGCAATGTCGTTTTGAAATAGTCATAATAATCACAACCATAATACTAATAACAATAATACTAATAATGATACTGTTATAAGTTTAAATGCGAACCGAGCCGGACTTTTTCTTTTTCTTAAAAAAAAAAAACATTGGCTTCAGATCGACCTAGCCTTAAATGAATACCAGGTAGAGTCCTGTGAAGTTAAGGCGGCCGGTGTGATGTTGACCACATCACCCACTGAGAGCGAACTGGTCCCTAAAAATATGAGTCTTGCCTTATATGCCTGCAAGCGGTCTGTAAAGTCCGAACTTTACTTTTTACATAACTTGCTTTATGCCCAATATGCCTAAAGGCACAGAAAAGAAAAAAAACCCAGTTTCCATGACATAGTTGGAAGGTGGAGAGGATGGACGACCGTTAACGGCGTGATGGCCCCTCGGGAAAACCAATGATCTGGGGTCCCTACGTAAAACCACTCACAAAAATGAGATGGGAATAGTCGATATTATTACATTTTTATTTATTTTATTGGCACTTCAACAAAACTGGGTTTGGACTTGTTCACATTTCCAGGCCCCGGATTAGATTAGAGTAACTTTCCTTGCCATTCATGCCTCCCTAGGTCGCTGGATCTCCCCTATGTTGCAGGGGTGTTATGATATGGCTTGGTTTGACGTTCGCTCGGCGTATGTAATGTTTGTGGAAGTTGTGTTGTTGTGAGTCTATTTCAAGCAATGCAGGAACCTGTAAGAAGTAATGCAAGTGGGAAGTGCCGCAGGCGCGACGATTCTTGGCCATCAAAACTGGAATTTTGTGTGTGTGTATTTCTACGTTCGTTGATGGCGGCTTCCCCCTTTCTCCATCGAGAGAAGGAAAGCAGTTACAAGGTCTCCCAAACCGTTGCGCTGGCAGCAGAACGTGAAAATAATCACGCAAGCGAGCGGCGAGAAGACGATTAAAGGCAACGATTACACCGTTCACAATACGGAAAACATGACTCCCCCGCAAACATAGGAGAGGTCCAGCGACCTAAGGAGGCATGAATGGCAAGGGAAGTTACTCTAATCCTGGCCCTGAAAACGTAAACAGTGCCCTGGTGTTTAAAGCACAAACGCAGGTTAAATGGCCTTTTGTGAAATTACTGCCAACTTCTTATAAAGTCAGTCAGTTAACATTGCCAGATCACCGTGGGGGCCCCAGGCCAGTGTCCAGCGGCCCCATGCTTTAAGACTGCCCTGGGGGAGGGGACGCTAGAAGCCTCCATACACATTTTTCTTCAGCCTACGATTCCTAACCCTTCTGTCCCATATCCCCTTTCCTCTAACAGATTTCAGCGCCTCTGGTTGCCACAATCAACACTCAAATACAGGTTTAATAATATTAATCGAATTATTGAGTCTCATGTCTTCTGACAAGCGCTGTCGTGTTGTAGAGCTCTCGGAACGTTATAAAAAATATTTGCATTACAAAACGTGAATAATATTTGTGTGTATGTGTGCACGCATGTGTGTGTGTGTGTGTGTATTTGTGCGTGTGTGTGTGTGTGCGCGCGCGCGCGTGTGTGTGTGTGTCTGTGTCAGTATTTCCGCAGAGGCTTCCGGCGCAGGTCCGAGAAAATCGCCATTATGACGTTCAGTTATGTTAGGCTCCATTATCCAAAGAGGTGTTTAATTCTGATTGATTGACGCCGGCGACCCGGGTGAGAAATGATAACCGGAGAGAACATTCTCGAGGGCACAGATAGGGGTAGAAGAAAGGACGGTTGGGAGAAGTAAGAGGGAGAGAGAGAGAGAGAGAGAGAAGAGAAAGAGAGAGACAGACAGACAGAAGCAGACAGGCAGAGAGGCAGACATATATATATATTGCGATAAATAATGCAATAATAATGCTGTTGTCTTGTAAACTGACAATACTGTTGCAAAGAAGGTCGACTGTTAAGTATGCTTGGCAAGAAGGAGAGAAAGAAGGACTGAAAGAAGGACTGAAACATACAGAGAGAGGAGCAGAATAGAAAAATAGACATAAATATATATACAGAAAGGCACAGGGGAAGAAAGAGACACATACAAATATAGGCAGACACAAAGAAAGAGAGACGCGAGAGTGAACGAATAAAGGAACTTTATTTCGAAAGGGTCACAATTTGGGCACGCAGGCCCTTTGAAACAATCACCTTTCACACGGCACCTGCACGTTTATGTTTGTGTGAGAGAAACAGAAGATAATAGAAAGGGTAAGACACTGATAAAGAGAGACAGAGAAACAAAGAAAGTAAGCGACAAAGACAGAGACAACTGGAGAGACAGACATGCGTAGAAAGGTAGCGAGAAAGACAGAGTCAAACAGAGAGACATACAGAGACACACACAGAAAGAAGACAGAGGGAGAGTGAGAGAGAGCGAGAGCGAGAGAGAGAGAGAGAGAGAGAGAGAGAGAGAGAGAGAGAGAGAGAGAGAGAGAGAGAGAGAGAGAGAGACGACTAAAATAACAAAGTTATTACTATGGCACAAACAGTCAATAACTCCCTTTCCGATTATATCACTACTGACGTCCTGTCACCCACCCGCCCATGGATCAATACTGACAGGCGGAGCTAAGCTTAAGCATTCAACATCAATGAATTCTGTCTTCTAGAGATTTTTAAGTGCAGGCCGTGCCACAAGTCTAGACATGTAATGATGACCTGTATTTTGCAACCATTTTTTTTTTAGTTATTTGCAAGGTGATGACTTAAAGAAAGATCGATAGAAAACAGGCGGGTGTAAAGAAAGAGATCAGTCGATTGATCAATAGAGGTAAATATGTAGACATATAGGAAGAAAGGACCACTAGTCTCTCTCTCTCCATATATATATATATATATATATATATATATATATATATATATATATATATATGCATGTGTGTGTATGTGTGTGTCTGTGTGTGTGTGCTCTCATGCATGCATATGAAAGTAGCAATTGGTAAAATATTACTGAACTGCAAATTTTGTTTCTGCGAAAAATGCAAATAACAATATAGGTTGACAGGTGGGGGGGGGGGGGGGGGGGGGGGGGGGGGGGACGAATCAGTCTTCCGAGACGAATGAAAATCCGAACTAATTAAGGACATGAAACTTGGACTTGTAACAAGATCTACAGACCTCTCTAACATACAGTGTTTAGCGAAGGGAAAGACATAGCAAGACCTGGATACAGAATATGGCTGACTAGACAGACTCAACAAATGCAAATATCAAGTCCACTGCATTTGGCCGACATGAGAAAAGGGAACAGATTAGTCAACAGCCGTGTGATGGAACTACGAAGAAACACGTTCAATGTTAAAGAACTGCTTCGCGCAGTGTGAGAATGAATTAACTATACATAATCATGACATCGGGAAAACCTAATGGGAAAAAAAAAGGCAATTGGAATTAGAACATATAAACAGAACGATGAGCTAGTGACATGTCTTTGGCAGGGAAAGAAAGCAGACCCAATGCATGATTCCGATGAGTAAAATAAACGACCCCTTTTCACGGACTTAAGTGTGTTGAAAAATCTACTTGCTAGACAGAAATGTGATTTTTTATGGAAGATACGTCAGTTAAGTAATTTTGTGTATTTGTTGTTCGTACTTTTGGATTACAGATTAATGTAATGTACCAGTGAAGGCTCTCTGACACTGGGTATATAGTACTAGATGGATACTATATAGACCAGTCGACACTCGGTGGGTGATATTATCAACATCATACACCCGCCACCTTACTTCTTAGAACTTTACCTGATTCCTGTTGAAGGCTGGGTCGACGTGGAATCCATCATAAGTATATATTTAAAAAAAAAAATCCTTCTCGATGCAGATTTGAACCAGCGATTTTCGGCCAAGCAGGTGAGCGTTTAGCCACTACACCACCGTAGCTCCCCGTGATTTTGCTGCGCATTGGTACACGGTAAACAATGACCGCCTATGAGGTAAACGATGATGATGGTGTTGACCGAAATCAGTGGGTGGTTAATCCAATATTAACTGCTCTCTAATTCCACTTTCAGTGGGGGCCAATGAAAAATCTGTTAATTGTCCCCAATAAGCATGTCGTAAAAGGCGAATAATCAGGGACTTATTAAAATAAGATAAGATGGCCCGACAAGTGTGGAAATCGCAGCCTAGCTATGAACTACATCAGAAAGTACACGCTCTATTTTGAAAGTCTACGCAGAAAAAAAAAAAATTTCACATAATTTAATCCAACTTTTGAAATCATAAATTCTCTCTTAACATCAGAACGTAAAATATATGATTTCACATGCCGACGCGTTAAGAGAGAGCCATCACGCCATGACTAATTCCAAAATGACACACACAGCCCATCTATAATTTTTTGTATAGTGGAATTTCTCTATAGTTTTTTCATTGTGAATCAAGCGCAGTGATTATAAAGAATTTATTTCAAATTTATTACTACATTTATTTTATTATTCGATTGATGTTATCTTTTTTATTTATTAGGTTTATAATAATAGTAATAATAATTGTTTAAAACTATTATTATAACTTGTTTAAGTTATGTCTCCCTTCTCTCACGCAGAAATTGTATGAGGGAACCGACTCCACCCCGCCCCCCATCCCAATAAGTTTTCTTTATGTAGGCATTTCTATGTTCTATTAGATCACTAATACTATCCCTGTCATTCTTCTTCTTCTTCTTCTTCTTCTTCTTCTTCTTCTTCTTCTTCTTCTTCTTCTTCTTCTTCTTCTTCTTCTTCTTCTTCTTCTTCTTCTTCTTCTTCTTCTTCTTATTCTTCTTCTTCTTCTTCTTCTTCTTCTTCTTCTTCTTCTTCTTCTTCTTCTTCTTCTTCTTCTTCTTCTTCTTCTTCTTCTTCTTCTTCTTCTTTCTTCTTCTTCTTCTTCTTCTTCTTCTTCTTCTTCTTCTTCTTCTTCTTCTTCTTCTTCTTCTTCTTCTTCTTCTTCTTCTTCTTCTTCTTCTTCTTCTTCTTCTTCTCGTCTTTTTTGTTCATCGTAGGGCGTAAATGTGTTTGAAAGTTACAATATGGCTGCGATATTTGCGCCTTTCGGCCGACACATCCGACTTCTGCAGGCATTTGTTGTTTGGGTTAACCTTCCTGGTAACCCTGGCAATCAGTAATGAGTATACAAGACATCATATTATTTATTATCCATACAGCTATAGTCTTTCCCAAAAGTCGTGCCTACATTTTAAAATCTCAATAACTCAATAACCATTTCGTGACAAAAAAAAAAAAATTTGGCAGGCAACCTGCTAATAATCATGTCCTTATGTGAAATTAATTAAACTGTAAACAAACATTAAGTTTTTTTTTTTTACCTTATTTGTGGTTTATAAAAACAACAGCCACTGATTCAGAGCATGCAATTAACAAGTTTACAGTAAATGGCTTGATGAGAACTTTGCAAAACATCAAATTTGTCGGGTTTGGAAGGTGAGTTAAAAAAAAAAAGTAAAGACCCTTTTCCACGCCCTTATGGCATATAGGGCATATAGGGCTAGACCTATATTTTTATAGACCAATCGGCACAAGATGGGTGATGTGGTCGGCATCACGTCTTGGGAGGTAAGCTGTGCAAAAAACTTTAGGCGCGACTTGTTTTTTGAAAAATGAAGTGGATATTTCGTGCTCAACCATAATGCTTGTTGATTGGCTCACACAAAGCAAACGATCTGTGGCAATTACTTTATATTTGTTAATGGGTTTACACATTTTTAGCCCGACAAAGATCAAAGAAACTCGCCGCTGTAAGAAAACAGAAGCACTAGTGGAACTGTAAATTATGAAAGTATAAGAACACAGGAAATATAAGACCACAAGCACAAATTCATTTTGATCAATACAGGAGTTGTAGAGATACGTGTTAAAATTTCAGAGCACGACTATGGAACGGACAATATAACAGGTCATAAACGGAATGTAAGACATGTCATTAGCACACATACTGTAACAAGAGGTCAACCCATCGGAGACTTGGATTACTTCTCCGGAACTCGGCCAGACGGAGCATTATCCTGCATCACTGTAACTGGAATTTCCTCCAGCATTAAGAGATTGGAGGAGCGGCTGGCCAAGTGGTTACAGCGTCAGGCTCTGAGGCGGGAGACCCGGGTTCGACCCCCGCTAAGATGATAGAGTATTTCTTTCGGCGGCAAAATTAAACATCCTAACCCGCACAGACCGTGGCGGTAGCAGAAGCCACGCGGCCGTAAACCCTCAGGCTCACGACATCACTGTCTACAGTAAAAAAAACAGACAATAGTGACGGCCATTTTTTTCCTTCTTAAATTAAGAGATTGATCCAATGTGGAACTGATTTTATACCAAGCGGGTGGTCGTATGTATCAATACAATCACAAGTAAGTGAGCATACATCTTGCAGTGACCATAGCTTAGGTTAAACTATAGAATGTTAAGTCCCTCTTTCACTGGCCAGACAGCAACGTGATGTTTATCGAGAATACGTCAGTTAAGTGTTGTTGTGTATTCTTATTTGTATTGGTGATAGTGTTGATTTATATAATGTGCCGCTGAAGGCTTTCTTGCCGCAACGTTCACTTGTCGTTTGTGATATTTAGAAGCTGTTTCTAATTTGTGTTTTGTTTAACATCTTTTTTTTTTTAACGATAAGTCCCTACGCAGTGATTGAAAATTTGCCACACAGCTCTCACGTCGCTTCGACTGTAATGCGAAAATGTAAAATATGCTCAGCTACGACTACAATCACAAGTAAGAAGAAATATTTTCAACCATGACCACAATCACAAATAAGTAAAAATATGTTCCCCTACGACTACAATCACAAGAAATCGGAAATACACTTAGCTTAGACTATAATCATAAGTAGGTGAACATGCGTTCAACTATGACTAATGATGAGATGAAGTTGATTAAACTATGAGAGAAGTGATGACCAAACCACAGGAAAATGTTGACAACCCTACAAGACGATGCTAAATTGTTAGTGTCTAAAGGGTGCGATAGAGAAGATGGAAATGGCTTGGCCACGTCATGAGAATGAATCCTGATATACCTGCCAAAACAGCTCTCATATGGACACCAGATGGAAAGAGAAAACAGGGGCGCCCAAAAACAACATGGAGACGAACGATGGAAAGTGACCTGAGTGCGGCATCTTTGACATGGAAAACCACTGAAGATTGCAAAGGACAGGAAAGCATGGAAAGTCCTCTCTGAAGCCTCATGTTGCACTAGGCATAACGAGAACTGATGATGATGAAGAAATGGTGCGATGAATGGTAACCAAACAATGAGACGAAACTGAGCAAACTATGAGTTGACCGGTGAACGATTAGTGGTGATCAGAGGTGACTCTGGGCAAAATTTGGAGTTGAAAATCTACCCAAAGTATTTCAGGATCCTCGCCGTTGCTACAGAGTTTGTGCACTGCGTTGAGATTCTTCGGACTCAGGGCTTGAGTCAGAAGTAAAAAGAAGCACTTATGGGTTACTACCCTTGCTCCATAATGTTGATCCGTTGTCTAAACATAAACCTAAACCCGCCCGGCTCGCTAGCTTAGTTGGCTAAACCGGATTGCGCGATGACGGATGACAAACTCCTTGTGGTCCGGGTTCACGCCCGGGGGTAGGCAGAAAGCCAGATTTCTCCCAGATTTACGGTATTTATCATGGAATCAAGCCCGAAGTGTTGCGATATCCATAATACCGAGCCCGAGGGTTTAACAACTCATGGCTTCTTGATACCAAGAGATGACTCATTACTGTTTAGTCAAATGGAAATACTTCAAGAACGCGTTAAGAAAGGAATAATGATGATGGCGTTCAACCCCAAAAGGACATCACACCGAGCTATAAACACCCAGTGACACAGGGTGTCACCATTCGGATGAGGATCACCCTGTGACAGCTCCCAGATACCCTGTTGAACACAAAGGCTGGATATTTTAGGGCCTACGACAACAGCCAAGGTGGAGCTTAAAACAACGAAACATTCCGTCCAATTTTGGGACGAAATGAATCTTTAACTCAGTTATTAGCTTCTGCCAAGGTGAATCACTTTTGAACTCCAGCTATTTAATGTGCAAATGTATGATACCTTCTTTCAACAGATAGCTCCAGTAGAGAGACTTCCCAAAGGGATTTAAGAAACCAGGCGAGGGTAAGGACAACTATCCGGTCGTATCCTTTTAGTTAGCATAATTTTATCTCGGATTACCATGACTTCATGCTCGTCTGGATGGAAATGCCGTCAGTAGTTACAGTGGTTCTCATATTTTTTTCTCTTTGAAATTTTTCTTCTTCTTCTTCTTCTTCTTCTTCTTCTTCTTCTTCTTCTTCTTCTTCTTCTTCTTCTTCTTCCTCTTTTTATCTTCTTCTTCTTCTTCTTCTTCTTCTTCTTCTTCTTCTTCTTCTTCTTCTTCTTCTTCTTCTTCTTCTTCTTCTTCTTCTCCTTCTTCTTCTTCTTCTTCTTCTTCTTCTTCTTCTTCTTCTTCTTCTTCTTCTTCTTCTTCTTCTTCTTCTTCTTCTTCTTCTTCTTCTTCTTCTTCTTCTTCTTCTTCTTCTTCTTCTTCGTCTCCTTCTTTTTCTATTTCTGCGTTATCCATTAAAAAGATAGGTGGCACACTGTGGTGGTGTTTACAGTCAAGATGTGACATCTGCGTCCGGGACATTCAATTTCATCAAACGCCTAATTAGTCGCTTTTTACGACATGCTTGACAAGGAGTAGTGGCCCTATTCTCTGCCACACTCCCTTCCACACACACACACACACACACACACACACACACACACACAAAATGGGCCCCAGAAAGGGAGGAAAAACATACACACGAATTTAGAAAATGAAAATTAAGTACAGATTTCACCTAGATTTGGCCATTCATAATGATATCTAGCAACAATTATTGTGCTGAGAATAAACTTTTATTCTGAGAAGTGTACGAAATGAAAGTAGGCCGACATTTTGCAGTAAAACAAAGAACACGCCCGCAGTTTTTCAATATAAATGTAATTGTAAGAAAACCAAATAATAGCGAGCAGTCCATTAGAAAAATGAAATTACTGTTGATAAATAAAAATAAATAAATAAATAAATAAATAAATAAATGAATAAATAAATAAACTGCAAACGTTTAGTAAGGTAGAAGTTAGTTTTTGTGGACAATCTTCTACAATCCTGCACTAGTTTTAGAAATACTATGTAACTATATCCACAGCGAATTGTCGCTTATACAGTATATGTGTAACATATTTTTTTTTTCACCTATAAACTCAGTCCCAGAGAAGGCTTATAAATATGAGAGGATTAAGTTTACAGTTTACAGGGATTTACCGACACAGCCTTTTTTTTCCCTCTGCGGAGAGCATCATGCAAAGCAAGAATTCCCAAAACTCCAGCTACTTATTTGTCTGTCTGTCTGTATGTCTGTCTGTAGGTCGGTCGGTCGGTCGGTCGGTCGGTCGGTCGGTCGGTCGGTCGGTCGGTCGGTCGGTCGGTCGGTCGGTCGGTCGGTCGGTCGGTCGGTCGTCGTCGGTCGGTCGGTCGGTCGGTCGGTCGGTCGGTCGTCGGTCGGTCGGTCGGTCGGTCGGTCGGTCGGTCGGTCGGTCGGTCGGTCGGTCGGTCGGTCGGTCGGTCGGTCGGTCGGTCGGTCGGTCGGTCGGTCGGTCGGTCGGTCGGTCGGTCGGTCGGTCGGTCGGTCGGTCGGTCGGTCGGTCGGTCGGTCGGTCGGTCGGTCGGTCGGTCGGTCGGTCGGTCGGTCGGTCGGTCGGTCGGTCGGTCGGTCGGTCGGTCGGTCGGTCGGTCGGTCGGTCGGTCGGTCGGTCGGTCGGTCGGTCGGTCGGTCGGTCGGTCGGTCTGTCTGTCTGTCTGTCTGTCTGTCTGTCTGTCTGTCTGTCTGTCTGTTTGCCGTGACTCTCTGTAAGTCTCTCTACATTTTAGTGTTCAGTGCCGCACAGCTTGAGAATCTCCGAAAACCAGACAAAAAACCTGGACTCTGGGTTCTAAAACCATTTTTATCAAAATTATTTCCCCATAGCGCAGAGGTCTAAGGACGAACTCAATGATATGCCGGCTTCTATTGATGAATGATGAGGTTAGGCCGGTTCCCTTGCCCAAGGAGGTCAATTCCAGGCAACGTGTCCCCGGTACCTTGGACAGAGATGTAGTGTAATACAATTATTCCTGCGTCTGGTTTTGTATTCATGTATAACTACCAGCGCTATTTCTACAGCGTTGTGTTGTCTTTTGTATCCTTGATTTCTTCCATGAGTCATTACGATATTTGACAACTAAATACTCATCTCATTCAGTGGTCAGGCGTGCATGTAATGGTTGAAATCGTCGCTTAGACTTTCCATTGGAAAAGAAAAATGCATTATTTCACAATTTATTACAAATGCGAAACTCTGTCATAGTTAAACCACGGCCAGCTCTAGATATAAGGCCATCTAGGTCAAACGGAAATTCCCGTTTTTAGCGTGGCCGGTCGGTGGTAATAATTGTTATCAAGTAGATTTATACACAAATTGAGCTACAGTTTTATTTTTTTGTCAAACGTTTTATTGAATGATTTATCATTTTGAAGATAAATAACTTTTAATACACACCACACTGCCAAGATATGTGAAATTTTCTACATTTTCAATAGTTTGATTATTTATGGTCACTGGTTGTTGGTTTTGACTGCTTGTCATGATCTTAGTTTTCTTTGTATTTATTCTCAGTCCCACCATTTCTGCTTTGCTGTGTAGTCTGTTACTTTTTTCTTGTATATGTTCATGTTTATGTGATAGGAGTGCTATATCATCTGCACAATCAAGGTTCTCCAGCATGGTGAATGGAGTCCATCGTATGCCTCTCAATGCCCTGTCTACTGTATTCTTTAGTATCCAATAAATCACAAGATCGAAGAGGAGAGATGACATAACACATCCCTGTCTTACACCCGTCTTTACTGGGAAAGATGTATTGTAATTTTTTTTTATACTGCATGAAAAGTCTTTATAGAAGAGAGCAATTATGTTGACTATTTTTTTCTGGAATTCCATAATGTCGTACAATTTTCCACAGACCGTCTCCATGGACGCTGTCAAAAGCTTTCTCAAAGTCCGCAAAATTAATATAAATACTTCTCTGCCATTCATTGCATTGTTCTAAAATGTTACTTATGGTGAAGATGTGCTCAGTTGTTCCTCTGCCCTTTCTGAATCCTGCTTGTTCCACTCGTAGGCATTTATCTACTCCTTTTTCAATGATGATTTTACAAAATATTTTGCTTAGTACTGAGAGCAGAGTAACTCCCCTCCAATTATTGCAGTCTGTTAAGTCTCCTTTTTTTAAGGGATTTTGACTATTGTTCCTTCATTCCAGTCATCAGGCAACACTTCTTTTTCCCAAATCGTGGTATGGGAAGTCACAGGTCGACCCAGCCTCAAATGGGTACCAGGATGGGCTGTTCTGGGAAAGTAAAGACAACCGGCGTAATGCTGACAACATTACCCACCGAGTACCGATTGGTCTTTAAAAATATGGGTGCTCTTCCCATATTCCCAATGCGCCTAGGGGCGTGTAAGGGGATCTTTACTTTTTTTTATTCTAACATTAGTTTGACTTTCTGACGTTCTGATTTGTGTGATTTATGAGGCTCTTTATTCTTTTTCGCTTGGCAATATAGTCCATGGTTTGACTGCTTATCCATTCTTTGTGGTGTTGTTTCCTGGTTCCTAATATGTTACTGCTAGTTGATTTGTATGTTTCTTTGATCTGATTCCATCTGTCTTGAATGCTGATTGTAGTTTGAGTGTCTGGGTCACTTGATAGAGTTTGAAATCTATTCTTGAGTTGTACTATAAATTTAGTGGCAATGTCTTTTTCTCTTAAAAGGTTAACATTGTAGCGTGCTGTCTGTGTCTTAACTTGCATGTGCACTTTTTTAAGTTTAAGTCGTAGTAAAGCAACTACAAGGTGATGATCGCTTCCTACGTCTGCTCCCCTTTTGACACGCACATCGAGTAGGGACCCACGCCATTTTCTGTTTACCATGAAATGATCGATCTGGTTTACATTTCTTCTATTTGGGGATATCCATGTAAGCTTGTGAGGAAATAGTGCCTCACAAAAACGGGGATTCCTGTTTGAGCTGTATAGCCTTATATCTGGAGCTGGCCACGGCTAAATAAAAAAAAAAAAAACGTTCGCAGCATGCTTACGTCACTCACGTACAAGCAATACGTGGTCAACACCAAATGACCTCATTTACTTTTCAAGCCATTTCCTAGTATCTATTTATTTTGCCTTAGTCGAACTGGGAGCTGCGAATTCGAAACTCAAGATCTTCAAACCGGCAGGCATAGCATAATAATATTATTTGCGAATAGAATTGCAATATATCTTCAAGCAGGCGGCGTCCGTGGCTAAGGTGTTGCGAGTCCGACTCGTAAGCCAGCATACCGCGATCGAAACCCACTGCAGGCTGCGTGGATTTCTGTCGTGGTATAGGATGTCGCAGGTCGACCCAGCCTAAAATGGGTACCAGGATGGGCTGTCCTGGGAAAGTAAAGACAGCCGGCGTAATGCTGACCACATTACCCACAGAGTGCTGATGGTCTGCAAAAATATGGGACGCTCTGCCCATATGCCCGATGCGCCGAAAGGCGTGAAAAGGGAACTACTTTTTTTTTTTTTTTTTTTTTTATATCTTCAAGCCTGTTAGTGTCATAAGAATCGAGGAAATTTCAAGGGGCGGGAGGTCAAGCAATTTTGAAAATGAGTATATTCGTACTTGTCATAATCTGGATATCTAGCTTTAACAGTAATGAAAACAAAACCGCGTTACCAGCTTGACGTGTGGAGTGATCTCTGTTGTTCCTTGCCCAATGTCAGAACAGTTTTAACCATCACATTAATTTTTGAATACTAAATTACCAGTTTTTGGGGATTGTTTCTTTTGTTATTGGACATTTTGATTTATTTGTATGAATTTTCTCCAAGTTGTTTTTAACAGTGCTTGGAATTTTTCTATCTGTTCACCTCTTTTTAATCACATTGTGATATGCAGAAAAAAAAATTAAAAAAAAGGGTGGGGGGCGGCGGGCTCTTACCACATACTTAAGGAGGGCGCCATCTGAAATAGTTTGGAGAACACTGCTGTATGCCATGATGCCAAAATCTCTAACACATCTCCAGATGTCCTACTCTTTGTGAGGTATTATCTCTCTCAGTCACATCTTTATCAATCAATCTTTTCTTTAGAGATTCTGACGACAGCTAATTTATGGTAACGGTTGCTCTTAAAATATGCAAGTCGTGTCCGCGGAGAAGAATTACTGGCGTACCCAAATTAAAATGTACTGGAAAAAAAAAACCTTAAATTTTGCAAGATGAGAATATTTAAGATCAATGGTTAGAGAAATCAATATACGATGTAAAAGTTAAAAGAAAAAAAAGGTACTATGCCAACATCAGTTTTTACACATAGAAGTATACATTTTCGATATTAAGGTAAATCTAATAAGAACTATGTTTGTCCAAGATCACACAAGAAGACTGGGAAGAAAAGCAAAATGTTTAAAACTGGCAATTGTCATCAAATAAAGAAGATGGGGAAGGCTTGGAAATCATAGTTTGTGATGTAGTAGTACTCTGTTGATGAAAACCTAGGTTGAAACGTTCAGCTGTATTTGTGCGCTTTTTTCATTTTCTCTGTTGAGCTTTCTAGTCGCATTATATTTAGCACTTCTGGTTATTATTATGTTTGCAGTCACGTTGTATTTAAGTCATGGCTTGAACGCGGCTGGACAGTATACCTCGTGAAACCTTGGTAAGGACAGCTCTTCGATGGACGGAAAGTGGACATACGAGACACGGATAATTAAAGAGACATTGAGAATAACGGCATAACAAGAAACAGAGGAGTGTAAACGCACATGGGATCCCATGGGCTAAAAAGCAACAGACCCGCAGTAATGGAGGTCACGTATGTGTCAACAGTGACATAAAGAGAATATAGAGAGACTTGGCGATGCAGCTGAAAGAAATATCATACACTTAGATACTCACTGTAAAACCTCTTGGCTGAATGGGTTCTGTAGGTTTCCTAAGAATTCTCCAATCATCTGCTTACTCATGCCTTTTCTGGTGATGAAGAAACGGGCCACGCTTTTTGGGGAGCCATCCAGGAAATGATTGTTTAGAAGAAAGTCTAAACCTTTCTCTGGTTTCCTGCAGACAGAGAAACTTGACAGTTCAATCATTACCTTTGTAACCAACAAATATTTCAGCTGTCTGCACAATGGTGACTAGACGGGATATGTTTATCCACAGTTGTCTTTGGAACGTGAGGTCTAAAATATGTTGCAAATTAATTAAACTGTAGTTTAATTTGTGTATAAATGTACTCGATAACAATGGTAAGCACTGACCGGCTGTGGACCGGTCTAGCAAAACGGGAATTTCCGTAGACCTGTTTGGCCTTACTGATACAGCTGGCCGTGCTCCAGCCAAAGTGGGTTATCAGTGGACCAAACAGGTGGATATTGCATTGCTATAGGCTAAGTCGGGGCTGTAAGGTGGATGTTTTAGAAGTTCCCAGCCTAGATGGTTAATTTTCTTCTGAGTTAACTGTGCCGTATGTGGTCTGGCATTGTCATGAAGGAGCAGTACTCCTCTAGTTAGCAGACCTCAATATTTTCTTCGAATTGCATCACAAAGCATCCATACGGTATGAATCAGCTTTCATATCGTCTCTTCTTTTTGTAGAATTGATTAAAAGCACTGCTTGACAATCACAGAACACTGTCAGCATAACCTTCCCTGCTGATGGGGTAACTTGAATGTTTGACACAAAGCGAAAAAGGATGTTTTTATTGTATCAAAGCGCGCTTTCTTTCGGGCTGGTCGTGATGCACCCATGATTCGTTCCTAGTAATATTTCTGGTCAGCATGTCTTCTCCGTCATCTGCGTATCGACAGAGATGCTGCAAGGACAGGCCTAATTGGTTCATTTTGTGTTTGCCGTCAATTGTCTGGGTACCCATTTTGAGCAGACTTTCTTAAAAATTAATCGATCATGCAATATGTTGTATGGTGAATCCTGTGAGCACCCTATTGCAGCTGCTAAAGAGTCAACAGTTACTCGCCTGTCACCCCTAATCATTTCCTCCACCTGCTGCACGGATGCGTGTGTTGCAATCTTAACAGGACAACCATATAGGACCTCATCAACAATTTGAGAGAAAATTGTTTTTAATCTAGCCATGCACCACTTTAAGGGATAAATATTTGTCAGTAGCATTAGCTTGTGAATGTCTTTTACAGGCAGCCCTTTTCTCTCCCCCACACCCCCTCACACCCCTTTCCGAACGGAGACACAGAGTTCGATTTCGCTATCACGTAATGAGACCTTATAATACAACCAACTACATTTTCCTGCCATCCCACAGCTATATGTGACTTACTTATCGACTTAGCTTCGTACATTAGGCCAGCCATCTGTTCGGCTAAAAACTATGATTACAAGTTATCGCAGAGAGTAAACCGGACGAATCTCTACAGCAACGAACTGGCATGGCTTACGGACTAATAAAGCCAACAAGAGAACTGCTGGCGATTGGCTAACCCCTATACGCCAAAGTATAAGTAGATCGACTAAGTAAGTAATAGGCCACCATCTCTTCTATTGTTTAACTCTCATAAAACTGTCCTGAATCCACGAGAACATTTTTGCCTTCTAAATCACCGATCAAGAAACCCAAGCATTATAAAAATATAAAGAAGAAACCACCAAGATAAGTGTATAAAGTAGATATTGGCACTTTTACGTCCTTCCCTAAAGGGAGGCATGCGAATCACACAGCAAGTGGCGACTGTGGCTGGCAAGACTAGGTCGTGTTCAAAAGAATGTTCCAGAATAAGTTCATGGCTGAAATATTCTTCTTTACGTCCTCTTACAGATTCGGGTGTCGATGGAGATAAAAGGTCCGCTTCGTGATCTTCTGGCTGCTGCGATCATTGACACATCGTGGCGCTGTAGAGTTTCTTGGATTTTATCTTCCCTTTATTGTTCTTGGTCTACCTTTTGCTCTACGTCCCTATCCTCTCTTGGTATATGCCTTGTATGGTGACGCATCAGAAGGCATTCTCTCCAAGTGGGCACACCATTTGATTTGCTGTTTGTTTATGTAATTCAGAATTGGTTCGGTGCCGACTTTATCTCGAATGACCTAGTTTCTAATTTTATCTCTTCTGGTCATTCCTACAGCCTTTCTCAGACACCTCACTTTCATGGTTAAAAATTTTCTTTTATGTTTTCTTGTGAGTGACCACGTCTGGCACTGAAATCATAGGGTAGGAATGAATATGCTTTGCATGAAATATTTCTTTGTGCTGATTGTGATTGCCTTAAGCTTTCAGAAGGAGAGCTAGCAGTCCCAATACTTGACCTGCTTTACTGCTTTTGGATGTTAGTTTCTTCGTCTAATTCACGATCTGCAATGAATGTTGCTCTGAGATATTTAAACTTAAACGGCTGTTAAGCATATGTGGATGTATGGCTGAAATAAGCCGGCTAAACAGAACCAGCTGACAGATGGAGGTAACATCTTTCTGATGTTCTGAACGGTGCCCTCAAATCAGTGCGGTTGAACTTCAATCCCCAGGATCACCAAGGTGTGCTTGCAAGGAGGTTACGGTCATCAAATCTAACCACTCCACTGACAGGGTCCTGAGTCTCCGACCATCAAATCTAACCACTCCACTGACAGGGTCCTGAATCTCCGACCATCAAATCTAACCACTCCACTGACAGGGTCCTGAATCTCCGACCATCAAAACTAACCACTCCACTGACAGGGTCCTGAATCTCTGACCATCAAAACTAACCACTCCACTGACAGGGTCCTGAATCTCCGACCATCAAATCTAACCACTCCACTGACAGGGTCCTGAATCTCCGACCATCAAATCTAACCACTCCACTGACAGGGTCCTGAATCTCCGACCATCAAATCTAACCACTCCACTGACAGGGTCCTGAGTCTCCGACCATCAAATCTAACCACTCCACTGACAGGGTCCTGAATCTCCGACCATCAAATCTAATCACTCCACTGACAGGGTCCTGAATCTCCGACCATCAAATCTAACCACTCCACTGACAGGGTCCTGAGTCTCCGACCATCAAATCTAACCCCTCCATTGACAGGGCCCTGAGTCTCCGACCATCAAATCTAACCACTCTACTGACAGGGTCCTGAGTCTCGCTTTTTTCCCAATTCATGGGCGCCAATTCAGCTAGGGGACTTAACATCCAACACATTTGTATCTAATATCTGTGAGTCACGGCTCGTGTAGCTGCGAATGTTTTTCTTTGTCCCTGCCGAGTATTTATTTCCGGTGGCCACACACGTATTAGATATTCTGTTGACTTGCCATAAATGTAATTTAAGTAGGAGATTGTCAGTTAGTGATTTTGTTTGATATTTTTGTTCGTTTGTTATATTGCCGATTTATGTATGTGCTGAAGAAGTCTCTCTAGCCGCAAAGATCACCTATCGTGTGTGTTTGTTGTATTGTGAAGCTGAATGGTTCTACTTGTCGTTTGGTTTGATATCTTTTCTTGAGTTTTCAGGGCCACTGTTGTATTCATATGAAACTGAAAGAGGGCTGTGTAGTCTTGAGGCATAGCGTCTACATCAAATGTAGGAGGTCCCGAGTTCAAGCCCTGGTGAATGCTGGGATTTTTTGTTTCACGTGGACTTCAAGTAATTTTTCCTGGTCTCTGGGTAATAAGATCGGATGCCCGTGTGTATTGTTGCGCGCGTAAAAAATCTCTTGGCAGTTGGAAATCGAAAAGAGTAGCCTAACGGAGCTGCCCGGGCAAAAAGTTAGAGTTTAAAAAATCTACCCTAATATTTCAGAATCCTCGCCAGTGCTACGGAGCTCGTGACAGCGCTGAGATTTTTTGGACTTGGGCTTGAGTTAGAAGTAGAACGGAGTACCCTTGTGCCATGATGTTGGTCCTTTGTAATAACAAACATTTGTATCTGAAAGCATCTTGTTTTCTCCTTGAAACGCCCAGCGTTAAACCTGTCTGCAGTCCTGTTCGTCTTCGACCTAGACCGAGTTGACTGAGGACGTCCACTCACTGGAGGGCAAAGGACAGCACAAGCGGGCTTACCAGAGCAGTAAATTATTGATGATTTTTGGTTCTGATTACAAATCTAGGGCAGGTCAACAGAACCTCTGGTATGTGTTCCACGGTGGTTCCCAACCTTCCTAATGCGGCGACCCTATAATAAAGTGCCTTGTGTTGTGGCGACCCCCCAACCATATAATTTTTTTCGTTGCTTCTTCATATCTATCATGAATATATGTTTTGCGATGGTCTCTGGCGACTACTACTACTATCTGTTCAGCCCCACACAGACAAAAAAGGTCGCCTGTCTGTCAGATTCCGTTTGTAGAATCGCTGGTGCAGCTAACTATCCATCCATTCAACTTCGAACATGTACTGACAGAAAGAACGGGAACACAGACTATTTTTGTCTATCTTATTGTCCGAAACAATTGTCAATAATACATGCAATCTTCTTTGACTACCTTCTATTTATTAGCTTATGGCTCTTAATCTTCTTCTTCTCTTCTCCTTCTTCTAACTCTTTCACTCTTTCCATGGTGCTTTCTGTCTTTTCTTCTCTTCTTCTTCTTCTTCTCTTCTATCTGACTTCCCACTTCTTCTTCTTACTCTTCTGACTTCTTCTTCTTTCTCTCTTTGTAGATCTCCTCCTTCTTCAATCTATCCATCCATCTTCCGAACCTTCTTCTTCTTCTTCTTCTTCTGACTATTTTTCTTCTATCTTCTTGGTCTTCTTCTTCTTCTTCTCATAATATTCTGCAATCTTCTCTGACTACCTTCTTCTTCTTCTCCTTCTTCGTCTTCTTCTTCTTCTTCTTCTTCTTCTTCTTCTTCTTTTTCTTCATCTTCATCTTCTTTCTTCTTCTTCTTCTTCTTCTTCTTCTTCTTCTTCTTCTTCTTTCTTCTTCTCTTCTTCTCTTCTTCTTCTTCTTCTTCTTCTTCTTCTTCTTCTTCTTTTTCTTCTTCTTCTTCTTCTTTTTCTTCTTCTTCTTCTCTTCTTCTTCTTCTTCTTCTTCTTCTTCTTCTTCCTTCTTCTTCTTCTTCTTCTTTCTTCTTCTTCTTCTTCTTCTTCTTCTTCTTTTTCTTCTTCTTCTTCTCCTCCTCCTCCTCCTGTTACTCCTAATTTGTTACTCTTTATTTTAAAAACTATGGCACTACATGTTTATTTTTGCCAAAAAAATAATAACTGTCGTTCACTAACTACCGGGGACCTGTTTAATCACCAGATGTCAGCATTCAAACAAGACCGACTAAGCACCTTTCTCTGGTCTAGAGACAACTAAATCTCCCTGGAACAACATTAGAAACCGCTCTGAAAGATTACTAATCGATAAAAATAATCACATTTTTCTAAATTTATCTCTTCAATTCTTCGCCCGTAACAAAGATTGTAGCTGTCCTGGTCAGAAAATACAATGAGCACAGATTTGTTTTTCGACCCAGCCTGAAAAACAGGTACCAAACAAGTAAAGACTACTTCTTGTTCTAAGCGTTCACCGGCTGTAAACTCTGGTGGACAGTTGTGGTTGTTCGTCCACACCTAGATTTTGGTTTTATTCCAGATCTTAAGCATACACACCTGTTTTACAGATCTGGTTCCCCCATCCCAGACCCCACCGCACTCATTTGAAAGACGAATCCAACAGAAACAAATCATAGAAAGCCCGTTCGACCAGTTAAAAACTCGAAATATGGCATCCTGTGGTTACGAAGTAAAATGCACTCCAATGTGGATGGATTCTGTTTGTACAAGAGTGATTCAAATTAAAAACTTTAGAGTGTACAGCTTAGCGACAAATTATCTTGTTTTATAGACGAAGGATCAGAATACCCTGCACAGATAAAAAGAGTACTGAGGATGTCTTGAAAGAAACTGATTCACGAAGAGAACTGATTGCCTACATAAGAAAAAGACAATCTAGACTCTTTGCTCGTGTGATGAGGAGAAAACCGGAGTACACCGTGACAGCAGGAAAGCTGGAGGGGAGAGGCAGAGGGAGACTGAGAGAAAAGATGCTGGACTGTTTGACACCACAGCATGGAGGATCGTCTGTGTCAGAGTTGATTGAAAGTACACGAGACAAAAGATTGTGGATAGTCATGACTACCAACGCCACACGGCATAGTCTTTAAGAAGAGGATGTTTATCATTGCTTTCTTAGGCGTGGCGTGGCGTGAGCGACGTTCTGGTTCTTTATAATTATTCAAAAACACTTTGACTGGGCTCGGAACACTAAAGACCAAGATATGCGCAAAGACATGAACGCCGTCACCTGGCAAGGCACACAATTATGATTGTTGTGCTGACTAAAATTTCATACTCTTAATTGTGACTAATAAACCTTTCCTCTAATAATTTGATTGGTTCACCATCATCTTGCCCTAATTTGTAGTTGGCCAGGATACCCTCCACGTTGTTGTGTTTGTATTGATAAAGAATGCAGCCAAAACGTCCGACTTTTCCTGTGTATGTGTATTTTTTCCTTCTCAGCTTCTTTAGGCAACTTGTTTCCCCTTCACATGTGAACATTTTATTGATCAAATCGTGACTTTCTTCATGCCTGATATGTATGTCCTCAAACCAGCTGGTGTTTGCCTTCCTCCAACGAAAGCAGGAGTGGGCTGGGTGACTTGAAGGTGCGGAAGCTTGTCAAAGTCCAGTGCATTCAACATCGCTTTGGTGTCTAGATCAATTTCAATAATGTCCAGCCCAAGAGCAGAAATCTCTGGTTCATAGTTATCACTGATATTCCTCACCGGACCCTTTAGAATCCTCTCCATCAGATGTGTAACAAATCCAGCAATCTCTCTCTCTCTCTCTCTCTCCCTATCTATCTATCTATCTATCTATCTATCTATCTATCTATCTATCTATCTATCTATCTATCTATCTATCTATCTATATCTATCTATCTATCTATCTATTATCTATCTATCTAGCTATCTATCTATCTAATCTATCTATCTATCTAGCTATCTATCTATCTATCTATCGATCTATCTATCTATCTATCTATCTATCTATCTATCTATCGATCTATCTATCTATCTATCTATCTATCTATCTATCTATCTAGCTATCTATCTATCTATCTATCTATCGATCTATCTATCTATCTATCTATCTATCTATCTATCTATCTATCTATCTATCTATCTATCTATCTATCTATCTATCTATCTATCTATCTATCTAATCTATCTATCTATCTATCTATCTATCTATCTATCTATCTATCTATCTATCTATCTATCTATCTATCTATCTATCGATCTATCTATCTATCTATCTATCTATCTATCTATCTATCTATCTATCTATCTATCTATCGAGCTAATCTAT
Organism: Candidula unifasciata; assembly: GCA_905116865.2. Taxonomy (NCBI): domain Eukaryota; kingdom Metazoa; phylum Mollusca; class Gastropoda; order Stylommatophora; family Geomitridae; genus Candidula; species Candidula unifasciata. Next base: position 67,799 of record CAJHNH020002674.1, on the reverse strand, counting down.
CTATCTATCTATCTATCTATCTATCTATCTATCTATCGATCTATCTATCTATCTATCTATCTATCTATCTATCTATCTATCTATCTAGCTATCTATCGATCTATCTATCTATCTATCTATCTATCTATCTATCTATCTATCTATCTATCTATCTATCTATCTATCTATCTATCTATCTATCTATCTATCTATCTATCTATCTATCTATCTATCTATCCTATCTATCTATCTATCTATCTATCTATCTATCTATCTATCTATTCTATCTATCTATCTATCTATCTATCTATCTATCTATCTATCTATCTATCTATCTATCTATCTATCTATCTATATCTACTATCTATCTATCTATCTATCTATCTATCTATCTATCTATCTATCTATCTATCTATCTATCTATCTATCTATCTATCTATCTATCTATCTATCTATATCTCTCTCTCTGTCTAGTAGTACTCCACCAAGACATCACACATCGCGATAAACATCCGGTGACACAAAGAACCACCATACGGATGAGGATCACCCGTGGAGTGGTACCAGAAACTACTTTCAGCCGTTAGGCCATATCTATGGATAGTCCACATTTATGGGCCGGCTATATTCAGGGCCTCCGGCAAAAGCCAGGGTAGGGCTTCGTGTTCCTCAGCTTTTTGTTGGGGATGATTGCATTCTTCTCACACACTCGCTTGTTTGTGTGGAAGTCATTGGTCTCCTTGATGTAATATTTCTCAATAATTACACGGGAAGCCTTCTTTGGATGTCTTGTTTCATACAAGAGCTACTTTTGTCGTAGAATAATTTCTTGATACTAGCTTGAATGCAGTCACTATTGCTTTTATGACACTTTGTCATGGTTGTACTGACGTAGAGCCACCTCACTTACACTTTATGTTTATACCAGTGTTTCTCAAACTTTTCTTGGTCGCGGGGCCCTTTTTTTCAATTAAAAATTTTCTACCGCGCCCTAACCTATGTAAAAGTTTGACTATTCGTGCCTTTGTTAAATTAATTATGAAGCTTTTACAATATTTCGCGACAACTCCTTGAAGAGGTCACCACTCCCCGGGGAGCCGCGGCGCACAGTTTGGGAATCACATGTTTATACAATTTCTAACTGCATCGAACCGTTCTTGAATGTGTCTCAAGTCTTGGTCATAGGTCAGAAAAAGGACTGATAAATACTTTCAGTTACCGAAATAGTGCAGGATGAGCTGCTGTCTGTGACGTATCAGGGTGATAAAGCCTATTATATTGTGAAAGAGACTGTAAAATCAATGAAAAACAGCTTTCAGCCAGGTTGAATACTGATATTGTCAGCATTGACAAAGGTAACGAGAACTGATTTTTTTTTAAAGTCTTCTGTGATGACGTGGAAGGGTCAAGATGATACAAGCTGTTGGTGATCGCAGAATATGGAAATGCATCATCGCCTACGCCATTCGGGAAGGTAGCAGTTGATGGGCGCTGAGCCGGACTTTTTTCAAGAAATGTCTTGTCTCCCAGTTCGACCCAGTCTTAAATGGGTGGTAGGTAAAGTCCTGGGAAGTAAAGGCGGTCGGCATGATGATAACCACATCACCTACCCGATTGGTCTATAAAATGTAGGTCTAACACTTCATGCAGATTATGCCTGATGGCGAGGAAAATGGTCCTTTATCCTTTTTACTTCATGATGATGATGATGATAACGACAAGTACTGTAATATTGGGAATGGTTTAGCCAATGAAATGGTTTGGCCGTTGAAATGGGTTGGTCATCTACTGAGAATGAAACCAACGATGCCAGCAGCAGGAGCGTATAACCTGAAAATCAAAACACCAAGAGACAGGGAAGAACCGAGAAGAATGTGGACTGAAGGAGTCAATGACACCTTGAGACTGCATAACATCACGGCATATCTGAGCGCGCCCTGACTCGGTTGCCGATCATCTGATGAACTGCGATGCCAAGCGACATAAGCAGATATTGACAAGAGAAGACTTTTTTTATATTTTTATTTTACGATAGCCTATGACAGTAGGGGAGGCACCTTGATGAAGCGGCTAGACGCTTGCCTGCAGATCGGAAGGTCATGGCTTCAGATCCTGACAGAGCAGACTTTTTTTTTCTTCAAAAATGACATTGGCTTCCAGATCGACCCAGCCCTAAATGGGTACCAGGTAAAGTTCTGAGAAGTAAAGGCGGCCGACGTGAAGTTGGCCACATCCCCCACTGAGTGCTGATAGGTATATAAAATTTAGGTCTAGCACTATATGCCCAAAAACGCATGAAGGCGGTGAAAAGGGTCCTTTACTAACTATTTCATTGTTTCCCAATTAGATACATTCCGCTGATCCCTTCTGTTTCCGAAGGCACATTATGCCATGCCAGTAGTATGTCTTAAGTTTACCGACGATGGCCACCAGACATAAAGTGGCACAGGTGAAAGCATACATGAGGATATCAGCAAACATCAACCACCCACTGCACAACGCTATCAATGATATAAGAGGGACGCGTCTCAAATAAGGCTCCTCTTGGATAGCCGAGGCGGTACATCTAATCAAGCAAGTATGTGACCTAGACGAGATCAGTCACGGAAAATAATTCACGGATACACCAGTAGACATGCCTGACTTGTCTAAGGCTGTCAAAACACGTGGGAGGTGCTGCAGGAGTCAGATGCCTGCCACCGTAGACGCCCGGATTAGGGCACTAATCGATCAGCATTTATGCCTAGAAGACGTGATGGGTACGTGAAGCACGGGTCAAGATTAGCATTGGTATACACAGCACAAAGGATGGGAAAAACAATAAAAGAGGATAGCGGTGCTTACCTGACAACTAGGTCAAGCATGATCATGGAGATAACTGTTGCTTCCAGAGCACACGCATGGTAGGAGAATAAGCAAACCCACACATGCTTTAATCGTTTCAGACTATAACAATTCTTCAGAAAATCGCAACAGGTAGTCTACGTCCGAATGGGTGGAAAATATTCAGAAGTCGCACTTAACCTCTATCACCTGGATCTACACACCTGGGCACGCAGTAGTAAATGGATAATGAAAAGAGCAGACTAACTGGCAAGTAATGCGCCAGTGCAAACGTGAGGAAGCATGAACAGAACTGATATACTAAAAGCTGTAGGGACTAGGTTAGGAGATAATGATGAATCTCTGACACTAAAACGACTGCGTGACCGAGGAATTAAAGTTGGTGAAGCACGTCTATGCCGTCTTCGAACTAAGGTATCATGGAAACAATCAGTAGAGGTACTTTGGAGAGGCTGCTGCATCAGAGGATTGAGCACGCACGGTAATGCCCAATATACAAAGACGACGATTGTGATAACATAACATAACATTATCGAAGGTCTGCAACAGATCCCACACTTTTAAATAGTTATATTAATTTTTTTTTAATAAAAAATAAATAAAATTACGTGGAAATATATATTAGAACTACAAAAAGAAGGGGGAGGGGGAGGGGAGGGGGGGGGGGGGTGGGAACTGAATGTGTATTTCATTCATTCATTCAGTAAGCATGTCCCCGCGGAACCTCGCTGCCATAACAACACTCCGAAAACCCTTCCTATCCTGAGCAAGATGTTCTGCGTCTGATACACCCATCTGGAGATCATCTGCCACATCCTGCACCCATCTTCTCCTTGGCCTCCTCTTCCTCTCTTCCCAGGCAATATACCCATCCATTATTGTTCTCTCTAGACTTCCATGACGTTTCAAGTGACCAAAATAACTTCAATTTTTCTTGTTTTATTGTCTTTACTAGCCAACCCTCTTCAATGTATTCAGCTCTTGAAGTATGGATGCATTTGTTCGTTTTCTTTACCAAGATATATCTCTAGAACCTGTCTGTAACATTTATATTGAAATGCATTTATGCGCTGTTCCGCTTGTTTAGTAAGTGTCCAGTCTCACAGGCGTATGTTGCAATGGGAAAGATGCATGCTCTTAAAAATCTGACCTTTTTGTAATTCTATCTGTACAATTCATAATTTATCAGTTGTTTTAGTCTTTTGAAGAGCAATTGATAGTCGCCGTTTAATTTCTTTCATTGTGTCACCATTGTTCGGTAACCAGTGACCCAGATATTCGAAATTTTCCACCACTTCCAATCTTTCCTCATTAACATATATTTCCTTCTCCATGGCAGTTTTGTTTGTATTTAATTTTGTTTGTATTAAATGTGTATTTACTTATTGTTTATTTTAATATATCACATATTTCTTACATATGTTCCGTGAACACACGGATGTACGATGACCACATGTTGAGAACCTCTGGTAGATGCTATGTGGCGTTAGTCATCAAATTTTGTCTACATTCTTCTAGGTCCTGTACTGCCATTCCCTACTATTACATACTAGAGACAGCATTGCAGATGTAAATAATTTATTTCATGCGAACGAAAGAAAAAGAACTACTATTACAGACACGGATTTATTTCCTTTCTTTGCAATGACGTATCTTGTCAAAGATCACCACTATCAGATAGTTCAACGAGACTCGCACTGTGGAAGATCACCACTATCAGATAGTTCAACGAGACTCGCACTGTGGAAGATCACCACTATCAGATAGTGCAACCAGACTCGCACTGTGGAAGATCACCACTATCAGATAGTGCAACCAGACTCGCACTGTGGAAGATCACCACTATCAGATAGTGCAACCAGACTCGCACTGTGGAAGATATTAGACCTCCTCCCGTAATATTCGAGAGTCACCGTGGTGTAGCGGCTAGACGCTTGTCTGCGGATCGGAAGGTCGTGGGTTCGGGTTTTAATGGAACCGAACTTTTTTTTCTCCAAAAAACGACCATGGCTCCCAGGTCGACTCAGCCTTGAATGGGTACCAGGTACATTCCTGTGAAGTAAAGGCGGCCGGCGTGATGCTGACCATATCACACACCAAGTTCCGTTTGGTCTTTAAAAATAACTCTAGCCCTATATGTTCTGTACCTTTTTTCTCTACCGTAACATTGCCAAAAGACAGCAAAGGGCGCGCTGACTGATCCTTCATTGTAGAGACGAAGGGGCTGCGTTGTCTCGAAGCATGGCGTCCGCTTCGAGTGCTAGAGGTCCTGTGTTTCATCCCCAGTTGAGGCTGTGATTTTTTTTTCGTAGTAATTTCCCCTGGTCTCAGAGTAGTAAGATCGGACGCCCGTGTGTATTGATGCGCACGTAAAAAATTACTTGGCAGTTGGAAATTGAAAAGAATAACCTAACGGCGCTGCCCGGGCACAATTTTGAGTTAAAAATCAACCCAAAGTATTTCAGGATCCTCGCTGGTGCTACGGAGTTCGTGCCCTGCGCTGAGAGACTTCGGATTCAGGCTTGAGTTAGAAGTAGAACGTAGCACTTATGGGTTATACCTTGTGCCATGATATTGATCCGTTGAATAAACGTAAACCCTAACATCGTAGAGACGGCAGCAAATGAATTGTTGAAAGAAAAGTTGCCCAATTATAAAAAGCAAGCCACATAATCTTTGTTCAGCCTGAACTACTGACGTAATATCCTTCGGGTAGTCAGGCGTCCAGGCTGAGCATTTGGTAGACCATCGCGGTAAAAACAACATGTGGTGTGTTAGGAAATGAGAATGTGGACAGACTGGCTGGCTCTGCCCAAATTTGTGGAATACTGATGCGTGATAAGGCAGATGTGCTGGGGGTCTTATGTGTACAATATTTAACAGCAAATTAATCATCACAGTCTGGTGCGAGTGATGCAGCTAAGCATGACGATATGGTCTGGCTGTTACTCGACTCTCAGAGGAAAGTCAGGACTGGCATAGAATCAGACTCCTACTGGCACCATGGGTATTGGAACTGCTCTGGCTGCTGAAGATGCGGACGCAGAGCTTATAGAAATGCCCAAGTGCTGTGATGTCGGTTATCGAATCGACTCAACTCAGCTCAACTCTTGTCACCTGTTAGTTGTGTGGCTTGTGACAATGTCTGCTAACGAAAACACGGCCCTAAGAGCGCGAGGAAATCTCAAAGTGTTTAACTTAGACTGACCCATGGTTAACTTATGTGGAGGTTGTGTATCTCTAAACACTTTGAGAAGCACTGATTCAAGAAAAATGAACACTGAGAATGGGATGAAAGTCGAGGGAGCTTATTGATTGTAGAAACAGACTGCGCTCCTGTACAGCATTAGCATATAATACTAGTACAGGCAGAATGATAGTATAGCCAGACAGATGACTGGACAGGCTTAGTGAGAAATAGAAAGACACAAGAAGATGGGAAGGATTTTTAAAAAAAAAAAAGACAGGCTGAAAGAAATACAGAAAACTGGACGGATGGATGAACAGATAGGCAGAAGGTCAACCAGACCGGCAGACGGATGAACAGACAGATAGGTAGACAGACAGACAGACAAGACAAGATTAGACTAGATAGACAGCCAGCCAAACAGACAGACAGACAGACAGCTAGCCAAATAGATACAGACAGACATACATACAGACAGATAGATATAGACAGACAGACAGCTAGCCAGATACAGACAGACAGACAGACAGACAGACAGACAGACAGACAGACAGACAGACAGACAGACAGACAGACAGACAGACAGACAGACAGACAGACAGACAGACAGACAGACAGACAGACAGACAGACAGACTGGCAGGCATACAGACATATAGACAGACAGATTCCCAGGGAATTAATGAATCACGACAAACCTAGTTAGAATATTTTCTATGGTTCTTTTCTGTTAAGTCACTACATCAAGCGAGATTTAGGGAAATTCTATAATATAGGGGGGTATACTATAGAATGTCCCTAAATCTCACGTGATGTGGTGACTTATCAGAAACGAACCCGTTCTATTTTTGAGCTATGGCGGGAAACTTGAAAGTACACCAGATACCTTTTTGTTTTTTGGTCCATAAACACGGGAAATCCACAGGTCACGGAACAGTCAACAATTTCCGGGGGTGGCAGATTAAGCGCATAGTTTTGGTTAGGGTTAGGGTTAGGTAAACTCTTGGTCTTGGAAGACAAGCGCTAAAGCACAGAAAACACGAAAACCCCGCTTTCACCACTCTCTAAAATATTGGACTGTCATGTGATGTAATTTGTGGTCAACTAAAAAGAAAGCATCTGTTTTTTTTTTTTCTGTGGTAAGGCCTTAGGGGCCATGCGGGGGATCCGAAACCTGGGGACTCCGGTTACATAGGCACACTGTCTAATCTAGGGAAAAGGAGGGGGGGGGGGGGGTGTCGCTCCCTCCGCAGACCACCTAATCTATAAAATTTGCTAAGTAGTAGCTACGTGACCCCATCAGATGTAGCAATGAAATCTAAGGAAGGATATAGATAAGTAGGACAGAATGCCAGATAGTCCTGCGTGTCAAATTATCAATCTTTTCTTAAACAACGATTTTTTTTTTTTTCATTCACTCGTTTAAAAAAAATATTTTTCGGAAAATTGAACTTGGTGTCTGGAATTTACCACATTTCGCTAACATCCAGAATATGACTTTGTTTAGTCTTACGGGACGGGGAAATTATTGTGTAAAGAAATTGATACTAGCTACGAGTTCTGAGTTTCAGACTAGTTACTTTGTCTGCTGTCAACTTTCAGTTTGAATCTACCTAGGAAACTTAGAGTCAAGGTAAACAGTCTATATCGAATGGGATTATCAGCAATTTCAGTATGACCAATAAATCACTGTAAACAAGATCTGAACTAATGATCTATAGGAGGAGGCACAGAAGGAGGATGATATGATGATGAAACAAGAAGAAAGAAAGAAAGAAAGAAAGAAAGAAAGAAAGAAAGAAAGAAAGAAAGAAAGAAAGAAAGAAAGAAAGAAAGAAAGAAAGAAAGAAAGAAAGAAGAAAGAAAAGAAAGAAAGAAAGAAAGAAAGAAAGAAAGAAAGAAAAGAAAGAAAGAAAGAAAGAAAGAAAGAAAGAAAGAAGAAAGAAAGAAAGAAAGAAAGAAAGAAAGAAAAGAAGAAGAAAGAAAGAAAGAAGAAAGAAAGAAAGAAAGAAAGAAAGAAGAAAGAGAAAAGAAAGAAAGAAAGAAAAAGAAAGAAAGAAAGAAAGAAAGAAAGAAAAAAGAAAGAAAGAAAGAAAAAGAAAGAAAGAAAGAAAAGAAAAAAAAGAAAGAAAGAAAGAAAAGAAAGAAAAGAAGAAAGAAAAGAAAGAAGAAGAAAGAAAGAAAGAAAGAAAGAAAGAAAGAAAGAAAGAAAGAAAGAAAGAAAGAAAGAAAGAAAGAAAGAAAGAAAGAAAGAAAGAAAGAAAGAAAGAAAGAAAGAAAGAAAGAAGATGGTGAGGCGAGAGGGGAGAAGAGAAAGGATCAGATGAGGAAGACCAGGATGAAGAAGAAATAGAAGAAGAAGAAGAAGAAGAAGAAGAAGAAGAAGAAGAAGAAGAAGAAGAAGAAGAAGAAGAAGAAGAAGAAGAAGAAGAAGAAGAAGAAGAAGAAGAAGAAGAAGAAGAAAAAAGAAGAAGAAGAAGAAGAAGAATAAGAAGAAGAAGAAGAAGAAGAAGAAGAAGAAGAAGAAGAAGAAGAAGAAGAAGAAGAAGAAGAAGAAGAAGAGGGAAGAAGAAGAAGAAGAAGAAGAAGAAGAAGAAGAAGAAGAAGAAGAAGAAGAAGAAGAAGAAGAAGAAGAAGAAGAAGAAGAAGAAGAAGAAGAAGAAGAAGAAGAAGAAGAAGAAGAAGAAGAACAAGAACAAGAACAAGAAGAAGAAGAACAAGAAGAAGAAGAAGAACAAGAAGAAGAAGGAAGAAGCAGCAACAGCAGTAGCAGAAGCAGAAAAAAAGGAGCAGGAGGAGGAGAAGAGGGAGGAGGAGGAGGAGGAGAGGGATGAGAAGGAGAAGGCGAGCAACAAGAACAACTAAAACAACAATATAGAGCGACCTATAATACTAATAACGAAAAAAGAACACTTTAAACATCACTCACTTGTTAAAAAGGTTAAGTCCAATTCTGTACAGGCGTTTTCTAACCTTGTCGTTTGTCTTAGATATGTTGTGCGATTCGTTGGTAATAATATTCATCCTGAGCTTCCGTTGATAACTTAGTGGGGTCTCACTACTCAACACAGTCACGTTGTCAGAGCTCACATTTCCTGAGCTATGAGCTCTGGAACTGTTGCCCTCACTAGTACTTGCTTCACTGGCCTCTGAAATGTTACTCATTCTTTTGGCTTCCCCTTTCTTCGCGGGCAAACCTCCATTAGGGACTTGGTCATCGCTAGGCTCAATTTCCTTTCTGGGCCAGGTTGGTGAGAAACCCGCAGCTCTTGTAGGGGGCACTACAGCAACATTACGTGGGGACTGTGGTGCCGCTGTATCTCTGTTTGAATGTCTGAATTGTGGATTTATCATGTAATATTTCATGTGGGTAGCAGTTATGTCTTCTTTGACAAAGGCTGGGCTATTGTGATCCATCATTGCTGGGTTAACTGTAGTATCAGTACTGTCAGAATGATCAGATATGTAATCCTTAGGGTCTATAGAGATTGTCCGGAAGCTGTCAAAAGACCCGACTGGAGATGATGAAACCCGATTTAGGTCTGACGCGTGGTCAACGAGTTTAGATCCAGGAATGGAAGATCTCTTGGTCAGTCCAGGATGACCACCAGCCATAGCTGCATCCTGGTTAAAACTGCCTTCACTGTGGAAACTGTCCGTGAGAATATCCGTCTCCTTACTCTCCAGCAAAGCCTCAAAGTCCATACTGAGGGGGTCTACGGCAGTATTCTCAACTGCGGGCGTCCTCATGAAATCACCACCCCCACTGGTTGAATTAGACTCGAACTGCTCCTTGGTGTTCGAATCCGAGCCATAGTAAGCATCCCCACCACTCGTGTTACTTCCTTGGCTGCTCACGCTGGTGCTCTTCGACCTGGTGCTTCTGCCGTAGCATTCATCTGAGTAAAAATCAGGACTGCTGAAGGAACTGTGGCTCAGGTGGATTAGGTGGCTCTTCTTCCCCTGCGGAAACACCACCCCGGCTTGACGATCTGGTGTCTGCATGTACATCAACCGTTCTGTAACCGGCCGAGGCATATCCGCCGTTGTGGCAACAGCATCATACTTCATCTTCAAAGGGTAGTCAGAATACCTGCTGGCGTTTTCAAAATCGGCCACCATGCTCCTGATACTGCGTCCGAAATAATTCTCCTCCTCATTGGCACGATTGTGGATGGCCCCGTTATTGTCTGTAGTTCCGGTGAGGTCAGTAGACAGCCTGTCTGACCACACTGTGTTGCTGCGCCCCAGTTCAGACAATCTTTTTGACAGACGTCGTTCACCGTAAGAATGACGAAGTTTCTGGAAGTTTTTGTTCATACAGTACTGGCGGAAGGCTCTCTGTATCGTTCTAGCGGCTCGCCTCGATCTTATAGAGCCGCCGTACTTCCTCTCCAACATTTCAACCTGACAGACAAACCAAAAATTTCAAGAATTTACAGGTAACGAAAATTTAAACGATAGAAACGAAGAATCCTAAATTTAACCAGAAGAAACAGGATCAAAAATGATGATGTCAAAAAACAAGTAGGGACGATCCTTGCACATCAAACGACAGCATAATTTCTTCTTCTTCTTTTTTCTTCTTCTTCTTCTTCTTTTCTTCTTCTTCTTCTTCTTCTTCTTCTTCTTCTTCTTCTTCTTCTTCTTCTTCTTCTTCTTCTTCTTCTGCGTCAAAAAGGGGTCTTCATAATGCTTCGTTTGAAAAAAAAAATCGGACATCGGAAAGGATCGAGCGGTTAGAAGAAGGACTTAGCCAGAGAGCTGACGCAAATATCACAACATAAGCTACGGATGTGGAGCAAATAAATCAGACCACAAAAAAAAAAAAAAAAAAAACGATTTTAGGAAACAACTAATTAGTCCTCTAATACGAAATTGCATGGAGGCAATGAGGCTTTAGAATCAAAACGCGTTAGAAAAGGCGTCTCAAAAATACCTATCATATACCAAACCTAGACCGGAGACACCAAACACATTCTGAGAACCTCTGCTTTCAACTGCGACCTTGGCCAATATGCCATGAAAGAAAAGGAAACAAATTAAAATGTTGGCGATATCCTGTTTCAGCTCGACTGGAGTTTGTGAAATCCGCACCCAAGCCAGCAGGATCCCCGCAGAACAGAAACAAGACCCCGACAATCCGGGGATTCACAGAGAGTCCTCATCTAATCTAATGTGATGTCCCAGCAGCATATGTCCTTCTTCTCCTCCTCCTCCTCTTTCTTCTTCTTCTTCTTCTTCTTCTTCTTCTTCTTCTTCTTCTTCTTCTTCTTTCTTCTTCTTCTTCTTCTTCTTCTTCTTCTTCTTCTTCTTCTTCTTCTTCTTCTTCTTCTTCTTCTTTTTCTTCTTCTTCTTCTTCTTCTTCTTTTTCTTTTTTTTCTCCTTCTTCTTCTTCTTCTTCTTTTTCTTTTTTTTCTCCTTCTTCTTCTTCTTCTTCTTCTTCTTCTTCTTCTTCTTCTTCTTCTTCTTCTTCTTCTTCTTCTTCTTCTTCTTCTTCTTCTTCTTCTTCTTTCTCTCCGCCTTTCCCCTCTTCTTTATATTCAGCTTTCTCCTGTTACCTCATAGACGTTCTGCAGGGAAATTGTAAGGATCTTCTTTTTATGCTCGTTATCTGCGCTTCACACGTTGGTTTTCATTTCTCTAGAATTGTTCTTCATGCAGTCGTTCTCATCTTCTGCCCTATTCGCTCTCGCTCTGTACTCATTATATTTCTTCATATCCATTAAATCTCCTTTAGATTGACACAGGAAGAATTTGTCTTGCCGCTAGACAAGCTGGGTTAAATACCCTGGTTGACGCACTTTTGTTTTCCTGAGATGACGTAATACTTTCCTTATGATTCACCGGTGACCTAATTGATAACGGGCTTACAATTTTTTTTTTAGTTCAGAATGTATTCTTCTTCTTCTTCTTCTTCTTCTTCTTCTTCTTCTTCTTCTTCTTCTTCTTCTTCTTCCGCTTCTTTTCTGTCTTCTTTTGATATTCGCTTTTCAGGTGTAATTATACAGAGCATGTTCACTGCATAGCTGTGTTGTTTGTGCATTTCGACAGATACATCCAACTTCTTCAAGCCTATTCTTTTTTTCTCAGTTCAACCCGCAAATGATTATTTATTCTTACCAGTATGGCTTCTCTCGTCCTTCGCCCACCCCCACCCCCAGTTTCCTCCTTGCCTCCCAACAGTCGGGAAATAAACTGTGAGTCCTACGTGCCGTGTTAACCATACAACTAGATGGTGATGGTAATTATGAAGACTTTCTTGTTTTTCTAGGCGTTCGGTTTTGTATACTCAGATCAGACCATCAGGTGGGTTGCCTCTATGAACTTTCATGTCAGCTGCAGGTCCTGCATGGTTCCCGATAGCTGGCTCTGTGCACTTTGCTTCTGGGGCCAGGTTTCTCTTCAAAACTGTAGGTAGAGTAGGCAGATCTACAGAATGTGCTCAGATGTTTGTGGTTCTGTTTTGACAGGCACACTGTGGGAGCTCTATAGTCTTTTTTTTTATGCATGTGGTAGTTGAGCCTGCAGTGTCTTGGTCGTAGACAGACAATTATTGTATGCTGTATTCTGTTGGGTTTAGTAATGGGTTCTTGTGGATGTTTACTGTTGGTTTGTTCTCCCCACAATAATTTTTATTCTTTCTTGAAAAGTGATATGATTTCTGGTAATGACAATAAAATAGCTCGCCTTTTCTCCTTTCTCCTCTTTCTATTCTTGGCAAGTTTTAAGTTTGAACAACGAATCAACATCAAGTAACCCATAAGTGCTTCTTTCTACTTCTAACTCAAGTATGAGTCCGAAGAAGCTCAGCACAGTGCACAAGCTCTGTAGCACCGGTGAGGATCCTGAAATACTTTGGGTAGATTTTTAACTCTAAATTTTGCCCAGGCAGCGCCGTTAGGCTACTCTTTTCGATTTCCAACTGCCAAGGGATTTTTTTACGTGCGCAACAATGCACACGGGCGTCAGATCTCACTACCCAGAGAGAAGAGGGAATTACTAGAAGTCCAAGTCCAAGTGACAAAATCTGTTTGCAAGTCTGTGCGCCAACTCATTTTCTATTTTATTTAGACGGCGAGTCAGTTCTCTCTTTTCTTGTTGTCTCGTGAATTTCTTTGAGTCACACGGAGGACTGGCATGCAGACACACAGAAAAAAAACAACGTTTTGTTTTTTTCCTCGTGAGGTTTTCTTACATCAATAATTGAATGCTGCTCTGCTCTGAAGCTGATTACGATTATTCTGATGATGTTGCTGATGATACTAACTATGATGATGATGATGATGACGATGATGATGATGATGATGATGATGATGATGATGATGATGATGATGATGATGATGATGATGATGATGACTGACAAGCCCAGGATTACAGATTAAAAAAAAAAAACACAATGTTCAAACTGTGTGTTCGCTAACCTGCTTATCGTGCAAATCTTGTGAAAGTTGATAGGAACTCTGATGTGGTCTAGACCACTTGACGGAGTCATCACTGCTGTTCTTTAGCGAACGCTGTCGCTGGATTCGGTTGTGGCTGTGGACCCCTCCCTGGTTCACCAGTTTGGAAGATGTTCCGTTGCGCGTCGGTATGGAGGTGTCGGGTCCACCCTGGGAGTAGCTTCTCTGACCCTGTGCTCTGGCTGGAGCCTCATTGTAGGCCTTGACTCCAGTAACACTGGAAAAGAAAGCAGAGTGTTCGTTTACATATCCTTCACGGCATTGTTCTTCCACAGTTTTACACCCGCGGACCAGCAAATATTTTGTGCAAATAGTTGACGCACCTGGGAAACAGACGAACTAGTTCACGGATCTGGAAAACAGAAGAACTAGTTCACGGCCCTGGAAAATAGAAGAACTAGTTCACGGCCCTGGAAAATAGAAGAACTAGTTCACGGACCTGGAAAATAGAAGAACTAGTTAATGGACTTGGAAAGTAGAAAAACTAGTTTACGGACCTGGACAATAGAAGAACTAGTTAATGGACCTGGAAAATAGAAAAACTAATTCACGGACCTGGAAAATAGAAAAACTAGTTCACGGACCTGGAAAATAGGAGTCCATTCTCGCTGGTCGGCTAATTAAAAAAAAAATTAAAAATGTAAAGGACCCTTTACCCCACCTTCAGACCTATTGTGCATACAATGCTAGTCCTATGTTTTGTAGACCAATCAGAACTTGGTAAGTGATGCGGTTATCATCACGCCGGTCGCCTTTACTTTCCAGGACTGTACCTGGCACCCACTCAAGGCTGGGTCGATTTAAGGACCAAGGTCATTTCTGAAGAAAGCCTGGCTTCGCCAGGATCCGAACCCACGACTTTTCGATACGAAGGCGAACGTCTAGCCGCGACATTACGGCTACTCCCTGACCGGTTGATGGCTACGACTAAATAAAAGATAATAATAAATGCCACGCTTTCGTCGACGGACCAGCTACGGCGATACTTCATTCGACGGCTGTTCTCTTCGCATTTACTTACGGCGCTATACTGTTAAGTCCAGCGTCTAACTTAAATCGTCTAGCACAGTGGTTCTAAATCTTCCTAATGCCACGACCCTTAAATACAGTTCCCTCATGTCGTGGCGACCCCCAAACAATTATTTTTCTTTATAACTTCATATTGAAAAGCCTTGAAAGGGTCATTTGACCCCCCCCCCCCCCCAAAAAAAAAAAAGAGTTGTCACCAACAGGTTGGGAACCGTTGGTGTAGAGTCTCTGTGTGAATTACAGTTCCCATGGGGGAGGGGGTATTGGGACATAGACCCACTGCCTCCTAATAAACATGTCGTAAAAGACGAACAATTAGGGTTGTTTGCTTCGAAGTAGCGATGCATCTGCCTGACAGCCCAGGAGCCAAAAATCTGCGTACTATAAAGCGAAATCTAGAAACAGAGGATTTAGGGCCGAATTCCTAGTGTAGACGCTACGGACTGTGCAGGTAAGGATTTTCATTGCGTCCTCTGGCAGAAAAAGAAAACTCCATTAGCTTACCGAAGATTCAAACCTGCGTCTTCGGCATGAGAGCCCATTGTTCTCAACCGTTTGGCCAGCTATTCCTCAACCAACTTGAACACACATCGATATGTTATAATTTATCAACATATAGCTGCAGAAACCGAATGACAGCTGTATTCGTGATTTATACCCAGTAACTCACTAGGAGTCGACAAGGGCTGGTAATTTAGTGGTTTCCACTCAATTACCCAGAAATGGCACTGCGTGTGGGGCATATTACGTCGTGGATTGTCTCATAAATTGTTACCTGACTAAAGGACAAAGTGGCAAGCGACATTGGCATTGAGTCGGTGTTTCTGCACTTCGAACTAAACAACTTGTGTTCAGTCTCCATAATATAATTTAATAATAATGAGGGAAACCAGTTAGGTAGTCCTTTGTGAAATAATCAGTACAGAGGCATTGAAGAAATGTAATGAGTACAGAGCAAAGGAAAGAATACGCAGAAGCTGAAATGGCGGCAACAAGAACAAGCATTGAAAAATGAAAACCAACCGACGTAGAATTTTAAAAAGAACACACAGTAGACGCTTACATCTTCCACAACATTTCGTTGAATTAGCTGGAAGTAGAAGAGGAATTAGAATTAGTAGAATCAGTAGTAGTAGCAACATTAATAGTAGTAGTCGTGGTAGTAGTACCAGCATTACAACAGTAGTAGCTGCAGTAGCAGCAGTAGTAATAGTAGCAGTAGGCGTAGTTTAGCATTAGTAGGAGCAGTAGTAGTAGCAGCATTAATAACAATAGTAGTAGTCGTGGTAGTAGTACCAGTAGCAACATTACAACAGTAGTAGTTGCAGTAGCAGCATTAGTAATAGTAGCAGTAGGCGTAGTTTAGCATTAGTAGAAGCAGTAGTAGTAGCAGCATTAATAACAATAGTAGTAGTCGTGGTAGTAGTACCAGTAGCAACATTACAACAGTAGTAGTTGCAGTAGCAGCATTAGTAATAGTAGCAGTAGGCGTAGTTTAGCATTAGTAGAAGCAGTAGTAGTAGCAGCATTAATAACAATAGTAGTAGTCGTGGTAGTAGTACCAGTAGCAACATTACAACAGTAGTAGCTGCAGTAGCAGCAGTAGTTATAGTAGCAGTAGGCGTAGTTTAGCATTAGTAGAAGCAGTAGTAGTAGCAGCATTATTAACAATAGTAGTAGTCGTGGTAGTAATACCAGTAGCAACATTACAACAGTAGTAGTTGCAGTAGCAGCATTAGTAATAGTAGCAGTAGGCGTAGTTTAGCATTAGTAGAAGCAGTAGTAGTAGCAGCATTAATAACAATAGTAGTAGTCGTGGTAGTAGTACCAGTAGCAACATTACAACAGTAGTAGTTGCAGTAGCAGCATTAGTAATAGTAGCAGTAGGTGTAGTTTAGCATTAGTAGAAGCAGTAGTAGTAGCAGCATTAATAACAATAGTAGTAGTCGTGGTAGTAGTACCAGTAGCAACATTACAACAGTAGTAGTTGCAGTAGCAGCATTAGTAATAGTAGCAGTAGGTGTAGTTTAGCATTAGTAGAAGCAGTAGTAGTAGCAGCATTATTAGCAATAGTAGTAGTCGTGGTAGTAGTACCAGCATAACAACAGTAGTAGCTGCAGTAGCAGCAGTAGTAATAGTAGCAGTAGGCGTAGTTTAGCATTAGTAGGAGCAGTAGTAGTATTATTAGTTGTAGTAATATTATTATTATTATTATTATTATTATTATTAGTAGTAGTGGTAGCAGTAGTAGCAGCAGCAGCAGCAGTAGTAGACGTAGTAAAAGTATTAGTTTTAACAGTAGTAGTATTAGTAGCAGTAGTATTATTAGTAGCAGCAGCATCAGCAGTAGTAGTAGAAGCAGCAGCATCAGCAGCAGTAGCAGTAGCAGCAGCATCAGTATTAGTGGTAGTAGTAGCAGCAGCAGTAGCAGTAGTCGTAGTCGAAGTAGTAGTAGTAATAGTATTGTAGTAATAGTATTGTAGTAGTAGTAGTAGTAGTAGTAGTAGTAGTAGTAGTAGTAGTAGTAATAGTAGTAGTAGTAGTAATAGTATTGTTGTATTAGTAGTAGTAGTGGCAGTGGTGGTGGTGGTAGTGGTGGTCGAGGTTTCAAGTTCACTGCAATCGGGTCACCACATACATGCTCCGTTCCTATGCCAGTGAAAAACTGGTAAACAAACAATTTGTCCCGACACAGTTCGGAAATATGCGCACGCGGTAAATGGATAAGGCAGTTGCTAGAGACGCCAAAGCCAACAGTCACCACCAGAAATGCAGTTTGGCATTGATAGAAGTTGTCAGTCACGATATGTTGCCCATACACACGCAAAATTATTACATAATACATTTTACCAGCCTACACTTAAACCGGCTACCCGCCATACTAAATACAACGATACAACCGCTGCACAAATGAAAGGCATTCCACATGACAAAGAGAGCTCACTCTGCACCAAGTACTTTATTCAATAGATCAGGCAGCAGCACGAAAATAAACATTCTGCCCTGCCTATCCACCATATTGAGCCGGAAATCAATGATGATCATACCCAACCACCTCCAGGTCCGGTGACCGTGTCGCCTTTTGGTTGACCAGTGAGCAACACGGTCGTTGTCCAGAAAGCGAGGAAAAAGAAGAAGATGATGATGATGACGATGAAGTAGTAAAAACAAAAGCCTAGCCACTACCCTACTGCGTCTCCCTAATAACAAAATGATCGATAGATTATCAGTACACACTAGTGCATTTAACATAATCAGGACTGTATTTAAGCATGTGCAACATCTGCGGCTGCACAGAGAGGGAAATCCTTCTAAATTGATATTCTTGCAGTCTGGTCATGCGTCCAGGTTCACAGGCATCGCTTGGTTCTCGCAAACGACTCACTTCTCGTAGAGCATTCAGTATATCAGCATGGTCCACGGAGCGTCCGCCTGCCCGCCATAGTAGCTTGACCTGCAAGCCTATCAGCTAGCTCATTTCCTTGTACACCTGTGTGTCACGGCACGAATTTAAAACCGATATGCATCAGCTCCGACCGCCTCAGAAACTCCAGCTGCTGTCTCCCGACCGAACACATCTCTGTTTTCCTGAGCCTGCTCATTGAGTCACCAAGAAAACATGGGTGGGTAAAGGTTTGTGCCTTCAGCAATGTTATCGCTTTGGTCACTGCCATTACCTTCAAAGTCAATCTACTCGTAGTCAAGGTGAAAGCATCGGAAAGTATTGTAGGTATAAATCAATAAAGTCTAGGCGAGTTTTTTGGTACTGAATAAGTTACAAAGCTGCTTTAAGTTTAGACGATCCCATCTAGTCGGCTTCTAGATTTGGTAGGGATATCCCCACAACGTCCCATAGTATGGGGGGTTGGGGGGTGGGGTGGGGGGGGGTTTGGTTTAGGGCTAGTAGTAGTTGCTAATAGTAACATCACTGAATTACTCTTTGCTGATGACCAGGCCTTGATTGCAGATACAGCCATGAAATTGTATCAACATCTTACATCCGTTAATGAAGAATGTAAATTAAAAAATATGAGAAACAACATCGAAAGGACAGAAGCAATGTGAGTAGGAAGAAAGAAGCAGAATTTAAATTTAACATTAGAGCATACATATATTAAACAGGCATCTGAGTTTAAATATCACGGAACAACATTTACTGAAGATGGTAGGTAAACTGGACGAAGAAATAGACACCATTTGCAGTAAAGCAGGCCAAGTATTGGGACAGCTAGGCCCCCCTCTCCTTTTCTGACAGCATAAGGCAATCCCAATCAGCAAAAAGAAACAACAAAGCCTATTCATTCCCACCCTATGCTACCATTGCCAGACGTGGTCAATCACAAGAAAACATAACAGAAAATTAGTAACCATGGAAATGAGGTGTCTGAAAAAGACTAGGAGTGACCTGAAGAGATCAAATCGGAATGAGGTCTTAGAAGATAAAGTCTGTACAAAAACCTATTCTAAATTGCACACAAATTTAGCAAATCAAATGGTTTGGCCACTTGGAGAGAAGGCTTTATGATGCTTTACCATACAAGGCATTTACCAAAAGAGGAGAGGTAGACCAAGAACAAGATGGGAAGATAACATCAGAGAAACTCTACAGTACCACGATGTGTCTATGGTCGAAGCAGCCAGAATAGAACGTAGCAGGACCTTATATTTCCCTCGACCCCGAAGCTGTAAAAAAAGACGTAAAGAAAAAGTAGTTGCCATTCACTTAACACGAGCCCTACGCCGCCCTCCCCATTTGCCCCCTCCCCTTCCTCCTCCTCCCCTTCCTCCCCCCCCCCCCCCCCCCATATAGGACTAGGAATTCCCTACGTAATCTCCAAGCCAACGAGACAAATTAAAGTTCCTTTACAAATTTCTGTAACTATTAGTTGCCACAAGACAATGATCTCCAACGACTATTATCTCTTAACACAGCAGCAATCCTTAAATAAAGTTCGCGTTCAAATATCTACAGCAAATACAGAAAACCACGCAATGTTTATTCCAGACGCTTCGCTAGTGATAAACGCCGCTCGTTGAACGCTTTGTTGGAGAGACTAGCAAATGGGGCGCCGCTAAACTAATACAAAAGGCTTGTCCAAATAAATAAACAAGACCTGGTCGGTTTGGTCTAATATTCAAGCCTCATTTCTCGCCAGGAACAAAGACCAAATGGATCTCTATCAGGGGTTCTTAAATCAGGAAGGGATAGGCTAGTGGAGTCGAGTAGAAAGAACCACAGACCCTTGTTAGAAGGTTTCTGGTCGGGTCGAAAATCTTTGGGTTGATATATCACAGGGCGGATTTTATCACTCACATAGGAACTTAACATAGGGTGTACTTTTAATGACTGTAGACTTTTTAAAAACAATTATTTGCAAAACAAAACGGTGATTAAATGTGAGTAATAAGTAGTATTTTTTTAAAAGTAGTTTTAGCTCTATGTAACCGTGTCTTTTAGTCATTCATTACAGCCAAAACAGTGTTAAATATTGAAAAAAGAAAGTATTTTTAGTTGAGCATGCATTCCTTAACGATCGCAGGTATCCGAATGTGGTTGTGTTCAATCATTTATAATATTTCCAGATACTTAAGTGCGTCATCTTTATATCGTTAGAAATATAACCAGTAGAATCAACAGTGGATAGAGCTGTAATGTGGAAAACAGTACCCAAAAAAAAGACACAATATAGAACTATTTGTTGAATTAGTTTCATAAACAATGATTACAACCATAGGAACGGCAATATTTTCAAACAATAGTCATAAAAATAAATCATGCACATGCATAAGGTAAAATAGGAAGAGTAGAGACGGACGGCATGATAATCACACTCTTCTTCTTGTTCTTGTTCTTCTTCTTCTTCTTCTTCTTCTTCTTCTTCTTCTTCTTCTTCTTCTTCTTCTTTCTCTTTTTCTTCTTCTTTTTTCTTCTTCTTCTTTGTCTCCTTCTTCGTCTTTCTTTTCTTGTGCTTCTTCTTCTTCTTCTTTTTTCTACAACAACAACAACAACAGCAACAACAACAACAAAAACAAAAACAGCAACAACAACTTCTTTTCTTTTCTTCTTTTTCTTCTTCTTCTTCTTCTTCTTCTTCTTCTTCCTCTTCTTCTTCTTTTGCTTAATCTACTTCCATCCTGGTTTTTGAAAGGGAGGTTGACACCCTTTGTTGTGGTATACCCCAAGACTGACGTATCTGCAACTTTGAGCTCAGTATAACTGACGGAGAATGGCGGCTGTGGATTTTATTAGAAACCTACAAGTGAAATGGGTTGGCCATATAATGCGAACGCCAGTAAACTGTTTACCACAGCAAGCGATAAGTTACAGACCAGGCGGGAGGCAAAGAAGAGGCCGACAATGCAAACTATGGACAAATATTAATAACAGTTCCTAGGAATTCCCGTTTCTGGAACACACAAACGGGCACTTTCTCGTAAATTATAATTCATCTTAACACGGCAAGATACAAGAGGATCAATATGAGATGACAGATATCCGATTTTAACAAAATCTGAATCGTAGCCTTCTAAAATATGCTTTTTTCAAAGAGACAGTTTGTCTGATCTTATTCTCCTTAAAAATGTGATGCAGGAACCCAAATTAGAAAGCAAAGTTTCAAAATCCCTGATCAATGAGTAACTCGGTAATTCAAAAATGTTATTGTTTCTGCGGGCTGTCACACTGCTGATGCCCCAGGGGAAGCGATATGATTACAATGTGGCAAAGTATAGAGGAAGGCGACCTCAGATCGATACCGGGGGCAACGTGTGAAAGGCTCGAGACACTTCTCAAGTACCAACCCAGGAAAATGGAAGCAAAATGAACATACTTTTGGCATGTAAGAAGACAGAAGAGCAATTTACTTCTGGGGTTCTGAGGCCCTATTATAGGGAAAACAAGAATAGACCAAATGCCTACCCAAAAGCATGTCGTAGGATTCGACTAATTGAGAGATACCCTCGAAGTCGGAGTGCATATGCCTGAGAGGTAAAGAACCAACAGTCTGCACACATATGAGTCAGACCTGTCAAACGGATGCACACGCAACACTCAGGTTCTGAAACAGGACTGCAGTCCAGAAGTGGACGAACCACAAGACATTTTCACCGGAGTTCACAACCGGTGAACACAAATAAGCAAAAAAAAAAAAAAAAAATTTACAGACGCTCGAAAGAGGAGCTTACGGGGTGAAGAAAAAAAATCGAGATCAAAACCAAATGCAAAAAAACTTTAGACTGGGGAGAATAAGATGAGAAAGACATTATATGACTGCAAATAATTTTAGGGGACTGGTTGGTTTCAGAATTTTGCTCCACGAAAGGATACGGAGAAAATAAAGGAGGAAGAATGTGGGGAGGATGAAGAAGGAGAAAAAGAGGTGCTTTATTAAAATCCTACCCCAGAGGAAAACCACAGGTCACGGGACAGTCTAATATTTCAGGGGGTGGTAGATTGGCTGCATGCAGTCGTGGGACCTAGGCTGCACTCTCTCGTAAGACGTAGGTGGTTGGTGTTAGGGCCAGTTTTAGATGTTTTGGGGTCGTTACAAGCATCATAAAGCCTGGAAACACAGTCTTACCACCCTCTAAAATGTTGGGCTGTCCTGTAGCGTCATCTAAGGGTAGGATATTAATAAGAACCGAAGAGTTACACACGCACACACAACACACACACCATGATTTAATCAAATGAGTTGTTTCTATTTCCAGGCATCTGTGTGTGTCTGCACTGGCAATTAATCACATAACAAACGACAGGAGAGCCGACATAAAACTTGACACTCGACATAAGTGTGTGTGTGCAGGGCAAGTGTCAAGTGCTCTTCCGTTATATTTTTAGCAACAGACTCGTGTCAGTGATTCGATAGATGGAGCGTAAACTAATAAGGCTCCAGGGGCGCCCAGGTCACTTGAGCTCCACACACAATCTAAGAAAATCTCACAATGGGAGTTATAGTGATCTGCTTATATCAAAAAAAAAAAAAAAATTCTTTAAAAGTATGTTTATATGTCATGTATTTTTATATGTTGTTGTATTCAATTGCCATTCAGCACATTCTTCTTTGTCTTTATCGTCTTCTTCTTCTTCTTTTCTTTTTCTTTTTTTCTGCTTCATGTTTATCATCATCACCCCATCATCATCTTCATCGTCGTTGTCGTACATCTTCTTCTTCTTCTTCTTCTTCTTCTTCTTCTTCTTCTTCTTCTTCTTCTTCTTCTTCTTCTTCTTCTTCTTCTTCTCTTCTTCTTCTTCTCTTCTTCTTCTTCTTCTTCTTCTTCTTCTTCTTCTTCTTCTTCTTCTTCTTCTTCTTCTTCTTCTTCTTCTTCTTCTTCTTCTTCTTCTTCTTCTTCTTCTTCTTCTTCTTCTTCTTCTTCTTCTTCTTCCACCTCCTCCTCCCCTTTACCAAACTAATAAAGCATAGACCGTTTACCAAGTCACACCCTGTGGTCCTATCCGTTGCTAACGCACGCATTTAATCCTTCTTCGTGTGTTTGGTTGTCTGCCTTTATTGATGTGTTAAGCACGATTATTTATTTATAGTCTCCGCACAAAAGCACAGCTAATGATGTAGGTTCCGTATGCAAACAGTACTGAATAATTCCATTATATCAATAATCACCATACGGAAAAAAAGGGAATTAAATAGTATGATAGAGTCACTAACGTGTTGAGCGTTGGCAGAGAACTAAACAAGTTCCAGTGGACCAAGAGGTGAGGAAAAGGCGCTGGCATTGGATAAAACATACGTTGAGAAAAGGTGGGAATATAGCTAGAATATTTTTGCACTGGAACCCACAGGGGAATAGAAAAAAAAGGAATATCAAAAACACATGGTGAAGAAAGCTAGAGAGTGAGGGTAAAAAGATGGGGAGAGCTGAATGCGATAGCGAAGAATAGAACGACTTGGGGTGAGTTGGTTCGGGGCCTATGCTCTAAAAAGAAAGAAAGAAGAAAGAAGAAAGAGAGAGAAGAAGAAGAAGAAAGAAGAAAAGAAAGAAGAAAGAGAAGAAGAAGAAGAAGAAGAAGAAGAAGAAGAAGAGAAGAAGAAGAAGAGAAGAAGAAGAAGAAGAAGAAGCAGCAGCAGCAGAAGAAGAAGAAGAAAAGAAAAGAAGAAGACGAAGAAGAAGAAGAAGCAGCAGCAGCAGAAAGAGGAAGAAGGAAGAAGAAGAAGAAGAAGAAGAAGAAAAGAAGAAGAAGAATAAGAAGAAGAAGAAGAAAAGAAGAAGAAGAAGAAGAAGAAGAAGAAGAAGAAGAAGAAAGAAGAAGAGAAAAGAAGAAGAAGAAAGAAGAAGAAGAAGAAGAAGAAGAAGAAGAAGAAGAAGAAGAAGAAGAAGAAGAAGAAGAAGAAGAAGAAGAAGAAGAAGAAGAAGAAGAAAAAAAGAGAAGAAGAAAAGAAAAAGAAGAAGAAGAAGAAGAAGAAGAAGAAGAAGAAGAAGAAGAAGAAGAAGAAGAA
This sequence comes from Candidula unifasciata, assembly GCA_905116865.2. Classification (NCBI taxonomy): domain Eukaryota; kingdom Metazoa; phylum Mollusca; class Gastropoda; order Stylommatophora; family Geomitridae; genus Candidula; species Candidula unifasciata. Next base: position 43,843 of record CAJHNH020002674.1, on the reverse strand, counting down.
GAAGAAGAAGAAGAAGAAGAAGAAGAAGAAAAGAAGAAGAAGAAAAAAAAAGAATAAGAAGAACAAAAAGAAAAAGAAGAAGAAGAAGAAGAAGAAGAAGAAGAAGAAGAAGAAGAAGAAGAAGAAGAAGAAGAAGAAGAAGAAGAAGAAGAAGAAGAAGAAGAAGAATATGAAGAATCACTATTAATGATCTATGTTAGTCTTCCTGAACTTTTTTAGACCGATGGCCAACCAAAGCGGTGAAAACTATTTAGTGGACCACCTGACAGTTAACCAAAAAACAGAGACAGTAACAAATGCAGACATCAGTTTATTCGTTAAATTCAATGTCACACAATTACATGTTACAGCTACTGTGACATCTGCTGCTGTTTAAAGGTGTGAACATCTGATATATTGAAGATCTAATAAGGTAAACTCAGCGGAACCCAAGAATCGGTTCTTCTTACTAGAAATTTCCCTTATTCAAATATAATTACTCCAGCAGGCAACTACCATCCACTGCAAACTGCTTCACGATGCATATTTTTTTATGACGACGTGTACTTCTTTTTTCACATGGTCCTATAAACAAAGTGTTGTAAAACTTTACAAACACTCTACAATAATAACAAAAGATGGAATGAACAACCGGCAGGAAAAAAAAAAGATGTGAATTCGAACAAAGAAGACACAAACAATAGACTGCACAATTTATTGCCTGGCATATTTCGCTGTATCTCGCCAGGTGCATACTACAGTAACAATTAATTAAAAGGAAGCAAATAGCAGAATCCTAGAAAAAAAAAGATGTAACAAAATAAAAAATAAAAACTCCTAACAACAGGGTATATAACTGCGTGCTGTTAGTAATATGCAAAGAGGGAATGTATAATAGCGTCTAAAACAACGCGTCATTTATAACAGAACAAACATGGTAACAATACATTACAATACATTACAAAAACTCAACTTTCTGTCGTTCGACTACTATTGTCAACATATAAAGATAGAAGGGACATCCAAGCCTGAATCTGTAAATGGTACGCAACATCGTAGCTAAAACTACAACCTTACAACTTACTTTTGACGTGTCTGTTATTATTGTTTCGACTAAAACAACTGAAATAATTATGGAGTGGGACAGAGAGAACTGCAAAAACAAGATTTCTAAGAGCATGTTCCAGTTGCAACATACGCCTGTAAGACCTGGACATTTACTAAGCTAGCTTAACAGCGCATAAATGCCTTTGAATACAAATGTTACAAGGCTTCTACGAATATCATGGGTAAAGAAAAGAACAAATGCATCCATAGTCTGACTGACTTTCTACCCCACCAGGACATCACACAAGCGATAAACA
>CAJHNH020002674.1:17500-37500 GCA_905116865.2 Candidula unifasciata | reverse complement strand
ATGATGATGATGATATGTTCGTTATATGCTCGACACAGCATCACGGTCTGGTGCATGTATTTGTTTTTCGACCTATGCTTGGTTAATATAACCTATTTGTAACTTATAGTACTATTTCAATGGTTTGAAAAGAATTCAGTCTATTCCATAGTTGTAGATTTAAGCTGTATGATGTACATGGCTTATGATGACGCATTTGTAGGGGTGTCGAGTGGTCATGCGCAATAATACACTTGCTTCTGCAGCTAGGCGCCGTCGTCACTTAGAGGTGAAAGGCTGGATTCCCGGCCTGCAAATACTGCTTTACATTTTTATGTTGTCTAGTGTATCCTCTTGTCTCTCTACCTCTTCATTTTAGTAATGACTTATTAAGCCCGTGTACGTGGTCAAGATAGACAACACTATAATTAAATTCTTATAGAAACAACTTCCTCCTTTCGAACAGCGTAAAGGGAATAGAAAATTTAATATTGTCTGTCCAAAAGCACAGTGAAGATCAAAATCTGTTCTTGAATTTAAAGAAAACGAAAATAATGTCCACAGATAAAACTGGCTGTCACCCAAAAATAATAATAAATGATGAAGAAATTGAAAATGTCACAAACTTTGAATATCTAGGCTCTATAATAAACATCAATGGAGACTGTTCGATAGAAATTAAAAGGAGGATGGCCATAGCAATGCAAAAATTTAACAGCTTTAAATGTCTATGGTTAAACACCAGCATGGAGATAAAAATTATAATTTTGAGAGCATGCATCTTCCCTGTGGCTACATACAGATGTGAGTCGTGGGCTTTTGAGCTGAAATGCTATAAAAAGATTCTCAGAATATCTTGCACAAAGAAGATGAGAAATATTGACATCTTAAAAGATCTGAACATCAAGGAAGATTGGCTAATAAACAGCATCCTTTCTCGAAAGCTGAAATATTTTGGTCATATCAAGCGCCACGACTGATTGGACAAAATTATAGCAGAAGGCATGGTACCAGGAAGGAGGGGCAGGGGCCGACCGACACGAAGATGGGCACAGAATGTAAGTGACTTCTTAAGTGTGAAAGTTCATGAGGCGGGAGAACTGGCGAGAGACTGAGTTTCTTTCAGGCAGACTGTGATGAGAGCGACGTTCTGCAAAGTACCTGCTACATGATGATAATTATAGAAACAACCAGCAGAGATACCTTAGCTTGCCTGCTACAGAAAAAACTGGGCACGCATAGAAAGATCTAATGCGCAATCAAGTTGATTATGATAAAGGTTAGTTGCGTATCCTTTACACGACGTTGCAGAACCAACCACAACAGCCCCTGGCTGTTGTGTGGTTTTTCTAGGCAAATTTACGACCAGTAGTTTGCCATTGCTTTATGGACGGTCGGCTTTCTTGATACCACTTTCGAAACCAACACAAGGCGCATGGCCCGAAGCTGGAATCGAACACGGCATCCCGGCATTACGAAGCGTTCGCATCGACTTAGCCACAGATTATACCTGTCACATTAAGACTGACCAATCATTTCTCTTCATTATATGTACGTTACAATAAGAAAGATTCAAACGCTGTTCTTAGGTATGTTACAACTACATTTTGCGTCCTTTTTAGGACCAACTTTTCTTTATTTGAATCCCTACTCTGGCTCTTGCCAGGGGCCGCAATATAGCGTGGCCATAAATATGGCCTAAAGACTGAACGCGGTTTCTGGGACCTCTCCACGGTGATCCTCACTCACATGGTGGCACATTGTGTCATCGGGTGTTTATCGCTTGTGTGATGTCCTGGTAGGGTAGAAAGTCAGTCAGTCAGTCTGTTCTTATGCCACAAAATGAGAAGAGAGACATTGGAGAACATTGTGACAACTGGAAAGATCAGGGGAAAAGGGGGTAGAGACAGACCAAGAGAGATGATGCTGGATGGGCTGAAACGATGGTGATAACATAACATAAAAATACAATGTCTGCCTCTTTCCACATTTGTTTGTTTAGAAAAAGTGTTCGGTGCGGTGGGGGGAGGGAGAGCGGAGCTTCAGGGGCCTAATCGGTCAAATTCTCACGCCGCCGATCTGTTGTGTTTTCACTATCAGGTCCTAAATGAATAGATAACAATCCTGTTTACTCACACAATCCTGCCCTAACCTGCCAGACATCTCAATCGCACGGCCTACACATACAAACTACGGCGCTTACATCCACCCACACAAAAGGGGAAGCAATCCACCAGAGTGTGAAATCAAACGTCAACAACCCGCCAAGTCATTCTGTATGCCACACAATCCACCGCCTTTGAAGCGGCATTGATCCGCCCTGAATGGCCGAAGGGAACTCATATTTACAATAATTATGATCAAAATCTGGTTGGTTGTGATTCCTGATTGGGCGACGCTGGTGTGGGTTACAAGCTATAGTTCTCACTCCATGGAAAAAAATAGGTTCTTCTAACAACCCCCCCCCCTCTCCCAATCACGCCGTGATTGACCGTTCATTCATGCTTTATGACCTATCACAAGCACCAGTTCATGTTACAGGGGAGTCAAGTTGTATTGTCTTCGATGCTATCACCGGCAATATACTGTGTTCTGTATATACCACCACCTTTAACAACCCCCACAACATCTAGAACTGGCCCTAACCCTAACTCCCTACCACACATCCGTGGTTTCAGAGTTGTTCCCCCGTGTGGGTTCCGGGGTCCCATTGTGGGGAAAACAAGAATAGACCCACTGCCTCCCCAAAAGCATGTCGTAAGAGTCGACTAATTGGGGATCTTCCTTTGAAGTCGGAGTGCATCTGCCGGAGAGGTAAGGAACCAACAGTCTGTATTCAAGAGAATGAGATCTGTAAAACTGATGCACACGCACCACTCAGGATCTGGAGCAGGACTGCAGTTCAGTAGTGGACGAGCAGCCAGAACTTTCCGCCAGAGTGTACAGCTGGTGAACGTGAAGAAGAAGAAGAAGAATTGTTAACAGAAAGCTGTATTCGTATCACAACTTAAACCTTGCCCCTTTCCACTGTTAGGGAGCAAGCATATCGCAAGTCTGCTAAAAGTGATGCAGCAAGAAGTGACGGGGGAGATGGGTGGGGGGTGTGAGGGGGGGGGGGTGTATGGGGTGTCCGGCCGATACTCAACGCTTAGAAAATAGGTAAGCCAGACGTATAATCAGAGTGCTACTGGCACTATTACTTTTGGAACTCTGTGATGGCTTCTGAAGATAGGGACGTAACGCTTATGGGAATGTTCCCAAGTGTTGTGATGTCGGTTTTTGAATGCACTCAACTCATCTCTTTTATCTCTTTTAAATAGTGGGAGTGTCTCCTTGTCCTACACCTCTTTACGGGTACATTTTACTGTTGGTTTCTATTCTTCTGAAGGATATTTTGGTATGGGCCTCATCATCAAGTGCCTTGTCGACTGGCCTGAGCGATCATGCCTCTCCACAATCTGCGATCTGCAACTGCGTGTATCAGTTCATTTTTTAATAACAATCCAAGCTATGACAAAAGGCTGTCAAGAATATTTTCCTCTGTGTTCCTCTGTCTCTTTTTCCACAGATCTTTCCAGTGGTCACAACATTTAACTGTTAATTGCAGCGTCCGTGGCTCAGGTGTTACGAGTCCGACTCGTAATTCCAATGTACCGCAATCAAAACCCACTGCGGGCTGTGTGGATTCTTATCATGGTACGGGGCGTCGCAGGTCGACCCAGGCATAAATGGGTACTAGGATGTATATCATTGGGAGGTAAAGACAGAAGGCGTAATGCTGACCACATTACCCACCTAGCACTGATTGGTCTGTACAAATATGGGGATCTTTCCATTTGCCGGATGCTACTAAAGGCGTGAAAAGGGATCTTTTTTTTTAAAACTCTGTTAATTGAAACATCTGCTGACTATATACAGTTACTGTACACCACACCCTTTCTCGTCTGCATTATATTGATTTGGCTCAGTGAACGGCGGGAAACCAACCGGTTGTGCCCACATGTACATCCAGATGTGGCGGGAGACGAGAGGTAAATACTTTTACTTTTAGCTGTCGATACAGGGAGGTGCACTGTTCTGTGGGTACTGAACAAGGTAACAAGCTTCTTAGCTGGTTTTGGATCATTCTGAGGGCGAAAAACATACAACACAAGCCCCCCCCCCCCCCTCCAGCCTCTATCTATCTATCTATCTATCTATCTATCTATCTATCTATCTATCTATCTATCTATCTATCTATCTATCTATCTATCTATCTATCTATCTATCTATCTATCTATCTATCTATCTATCTATCTATCTATCTATCTATCTATCTATCTATCTATCTATCTATCTATCTATCTATCTATCTATCTATCTATCTATCTATCTATCTATCTATCTATCTATCTGTCTATCTGTCTATCTGTCTATCTGTCTATCTGTCTATCTGTCTATCTGTCTATCTGTCTATCTGTCTATCTGTCTATCTATCTATCTATCTATCTATCTATCTATCTATCTATCTATCTATCTATCTATCTATCTATCTATCTATCTATCTATCTATCTATCTATCTATCTATCTATCTATCTATCTATCTATCTATCTATCTATCTATCTGTCTGTCTGTCTGTCTGTCTGTCTGTCTGTCTGTCTGTCTGTCTGTCTGTCTGTCTGTCTGTCTGTCTGTCTGTCTGTCTGTCTGTCTGTCTGTCTGTCTGTCTGTCTGTCTGTCTGTCTGTCTGTCTGTCTGTCTGTCTGTCTGTCTGTCTGTCTGTCTGTCTGTCTGTCTGTCTGTCTGTCTGTCTGTCTGTCTGTCTGTCTGTCTGTCTGTCTGTCTGTCTGTCTGTCTGTCTGTCTGTCTGTCTGTCTGTCTGTCTGTCTGTCTGTCTGTCTGTCTGTCTGTCTGTCTGTCTGTCTGTCTAGTTTGAGTCTCTCTCTCACTCTCTCTTACTTATATATATATATATATATATATATATATATATATATATATATATATATATATATATATATATATATATGAATATATTTATATAGTTAAACGAGTTGGATGTAGGTATAGAGTAGATAGCGACTGAGTTCATTATAAATGTCATAATCATCATCATCATCCTGATCATCATCATCATCATCGTCATCACCATCATCATTACGACTCTTGCTGTAACTGGTAAGTTTCTCTTGGTAAACTAGGACATGCAACAAGCTGAGGAAACTGTTCCACTCTTTCAGATGTGTCAGGCATATAGGGCCAGATGTGGTCAACAGCATGAAGGCCGCCTTTACATGGTACCCATTTGAGGCTAGGTCGACCTGGCAGCCAAGGTCATTTGTTTAAAAAAAAATCCAGCTCGCATTGCTTTTTGTCAAAACAAAATGAAAAATTAACAAATAAAAATGCATCAAAATGAATCAACCTAAAGTTTGGATTTTAAAGATAAAAGAAAAGAAATGGAGTAAAACATGGGTGCTTTATTATTAATATCCTATCCTAGATGACGTTACAGGACAGTCCAACATTTTAGAGGGTTAAACGGCTGGGTTTCCCGGCTTTCTGATGCTTTTAACGACCCCAAAACATATAGAACTGGCCCTAACCCCAACCCACCTACGTCCTACTAGAGAGTGCAGACTAGGTCCAACGACTGCACGCACCCTATCTACCACCCCCTGAAAAATAAGACTGTCTTATGACCTGTGGATTTCCCCTGCTTGAGGTAGGATATTAATAAACACGAAAACACGTTTTAAGAAACACATTATAGCAAGTATAGAAAATAAAAACTAACAAGGAAAACTTTGATAATGACGAATATCATAACTGTCGGCAATCCATATCTTTGATATGCAAGTCAGTCAGTTAGTCTGTCAGTCAGTCAGTCAGTGAGTCAGTAGCATGTCCTCTGCAGAACCTTGCACCCATAACAACCCTCCGGAAAACTTTTCGATCACAAGCAAGATGTCCCACGTCCGATACACCCATCTGGAGATCATCCGCCACACCCTGCACCCATCTTCTCTTTGGCCTGCCTCTTCCTCTCTGCCCAGGCATATACCCCTCCAATATTGTTCTCTATACTTTCGTGACGTTTCAAGATCAATTAAGTTCTTTAAAAAAAATGCTTTCCAGAAACACAACACTCGTAGTGCGGTGACGTTGCGAATGCGCTTCGTAATGCCGAGGTGCCGGATTCGATCCCAGCTGCGGACGATTTGTCTTGAGAGTTGGTTTTGACAGTGGTACCGGCACCTGGCCGTTTAAAAAACAATGGCAAACTACTGAATGTAAAATTTGCCTAGAAAAACCACTGCAGCCTAAAATTGCTGGGGTTAGTTCTGCAAAGCCTGGTGAAGGATACGCAACCAACTTGTTTGACCCCATTCCCGGTCTATCCCATTTCCAAGTGAACTAAGTGTTCCCCACCCCCTCCCCCATCCCCCCGTGCCCCCCGTACAGCATGCTTCGACGTTCCTTGTTTATTTGCACAAATAATTTTGATTAGTATTTTTAATGCACACTTAAACAAGACGTTGATTCTGCTGGGTCCCCCAACACTCCCAATAATTTGTATGTGTATCGGCCTGGCGACTGTGTTACCAAGGAAATCCACTGTGTCAGACTAAGAAACAGAATGCGAATAGGAACGTGGAATGTGAGAAGTCTGTGTGGAGGAAAGCTTAAAGTAGTATGTGATGAGATTGAAAGATTAAATATTCAGATCTTAGGAATTTGTGAACATCGTTGGAGTGGCAAGGGACATTTTATCAATGAATATGGAAGCTTTTTCGTATATTCTGGTAGAGATGTAAGAGGCCAGAGCGGAGTGGCATTTTGTTTAGATAAAACAACAGCAAAAGCTATTATGGGATATAATCCAGTTAGTGATAGAATCCTAACTAGCAGACTTAAAGGCCGTACAAAAAACATAACTTTCATGCAGGTATATGCACCAACTTCAACAGCAGAGGAGGGCGAAATTGAAGATTTTTATGCCATACTGCAAGACACATTAAATAAAATTAATCAGAATGATATAATAATAATAATGGGAGATTTTAATGCTAAAGTAGGTACAGGCAGAGCTGAAAATGAGAGACACGTTTTAGGAAAATTTGGATTGGGTAATAGAAATGAAACAGGAGAAACATTGATTGAATTTTGCATAGAAAATGAATTAACAATAGCTAACACACTTTATAAACAACACCCTAGAAGGCTTTTCACATGGACATCCCCTGACGGTGTTACCAAAAATCAGATAGATTACATTTTAATACAAAGAAGATGGAGATCGAGCATAACATCTGCAAAAACCCTGCGAAGTGCAGATTGCGATACAGATCATCAGTTACTAGAAGCAGATGTGAAATTAAAACTCAAAAAGCTTACCCGAGGACCAAGGCCATTTCGATTTGATCTCACAAAAATACCAGGTGCATACAATGTAGAAGTGAAGAACCGTTTTGAGGTCTTGATGTCTGTACAAGAGGAAATGACACCTGATGAACTGGCGGTACAAGCTAGGGATATCTTGATAACAGCAGCTAAAGACTTAATACCCACCAGGACTAAGCAACATAAACCATGGATCACACCATACACGTTAGAACTAATAAAACAACGAAGGGAACTGAAAAAGGAAGGAGAAACCAATGACAGTAGGATGAAGTATAAATTTTTAACAAAGAAAGTACACAAGAAAGGATAAAAATCAGTATGTACAAGATTGCTGTATTAAAATAGAGCAGCATCATAAAAATGGAAGAGATTACGAAATGTTCAAGGAAATGAAGTTATTGACAAGAAATTTTCAACCTCAGTTAAATGTTATTTGTGACAGGTTGGGAAATACTTTAACAGAATCTAGACAAATTCTAGGAAGATGGCAGGAATACTGCAGCGGAATGTATGATATGAATGACAATGAGGATATGAATGATATACATGAACCAATAACAGTAGAGGCAGAACCTGAACCTTCATTAGATGAAATTTCATGGGCAATAAGGAGCCTGAAAAATGGTAAATCACCTGGATGTGATGAGATACCAGCTGAATTGATTAAAGCGGGAGGAGAAGAAAGCATAAAAATCTATCATGCATTATGTGAAAAGATATGGAAATATGGTATTTGGCCAAAAGACTGGAAGAGAACTATCTTCATTCCAATACCAAAAAAAGGGTGACCTGAAATTATGTACAAACTATCGAACTATTGCCCTGATCAGTCATGCAAGTAAAATTCTACTAAAAATTATAATGAGAAGACTGCATAAGAAAATGGAAGAAGAGATAATTGTAGCTCAGGCTGGATTTAGACAGGGAAGAGGAACAAGAGATCATATATTCAACATGCGTTTAATAATAGAGAAGTGTAGAGAATTTAATGTAAATCTGTTCTTATGTTTTGTGGATTATTCAAAAGCATTTGACTGTGTACAACATCAGAAGCTTTGGGAAATCATGAGAAATATGGGCTTTCCATCACATATAGTGCAGCTCATTAAAATGCTCTATCAAGACCAACAAGCAGCAGTCAGAATAGATGGAGAGACATCAGACTGGTTTGGCATTAAGCAAGGAGTCCGTCAGGGATGTGTGCTGTCACCGTATTTGTTCAACCTGTACGCCGAAAATATAATGAGAAATGTAAGAGATGATATAAACAAGGAACAATATGATGCCCTAAACATCGGTGGTCATAAAATACCAGAAATTCGTTATGCTGATGATACAGTATTACTATCAACATCACAAAATGGTTTAGAAAACTTATTAACCTCACTCCAAAGAAATAGTGAAAATCATAACTTATTTCTTAACATTGCAAAAACAAAGATAATGCATACAAACAAAACTGCCATGGAGAAGGAAATATATGTTAATGAGGAAAAATTGGAAGTGGTGGAAAATTTCGAATATCTTGGGTCACTGGTTACCAACAATGGTGACACAATGAAAGAAATTAAACGGCGACTATCAATTGCTCTTCAAAGACTAAAACAACTGAATAAATTATGGAATTGTACAGATAGAATTACAAAGGTCAGATTTTTAAGAGCATGCATCTTTCCCATTGCAACATACGCCTGTGAGACCTGGACACTTACTAAACAAGCGGAACAGCGCATAAATGCATTTGAATATAAATGTTACAGACAGGTTCTAAGAATATCTTGGGTAAAGAAAAGAACAAATGCATCCATACTTCAAGAGCTGAATATTGAAGAGGGTTGGTTAGTAAAGACAATAAAACAAAGAAAATTGAAATATTTTGGTCACTTGAAACGTCATGGAAGTCTAGAGAGAACAATAATGGAGGGGTATATGCCTGGGAAGAGAGGAAGAGGAAGGCCAAGGAGAAGATGGGTGCAGGATGTGGCAGATGATCTCCAGATGGGTGTATCAGACGCAGGACATCTTGCTCAGGATAGGAAGGTTTTCCGGAGGGTTGTTATGGCAGCGAGGTTCCGCGAGGGACATGCTACTGAATGAATGAATGAATCGGCCTGGCTGCACCTGAGTTTTTCTATTTTTTTCCCAGTAAAGGAAAAAAAAAAAAAAATATACGGGAACTAACTCATGTATTTTTTACTTACTGAAAGCTGTTCCAAGAGACAGTTTTTTTTTAGTTTGGATTATCTGCACTTGGTGTGTATTTTTTCCTAATGAAAGTCTTGCTTATGTCAACAAAATTAGAGAACTAGGAATAACTTTGTGATAAATTTTAAAATGTCAGTAGTGACATGCACTAAGTTAAACTCCCCCCCCCCCCACCCACCCCAGGACCGCACAACGATCGATAAACACGCGGTGACACAAAGTGCCAGTATTCGGATGAGAATCTCCCGGGTACAAGTCCCAGAAACCCCGTTTAACCGTTAGGTTATATTGCTACAGCCGTGGTGGGAGCTTAAAAAAAAAATGCGTCCTATATTGGGACGCGGTTAGTGAGGGCACTTATCTATCTGTGCTTTCTACCCCTGCGAAATAATTCTGAAGAGGGATCAACCCGCCCCCTTAACCTTCTCGGTGACTGCGTGAAGTTTGAAGTGTAATGTTTAAGTAAGAATCGACATCACATCACTCCGGACATTCCCATAAACGCTGATTCCCCATCTTCAGTAGCAGTTTCAATTCCGATGTCACCAGTAACAGTCTCTTTGTAAATCCGGCTCTTCTTTCCCCTGTCGAGCGTTGGGCGTTTTCAATCGTAAGCTATGTCCTTTTGAAGGATTATAAAAAAGAATTTATGTGATTTTACGAATGCATTCTTTATTATTTATTTTAATTTTAAAAACGTCAATGACAAAACATGTCTTTTTTCCACATATATAGAAGTATATTTTAAAAAAATATTTGAGAACAGCTGGTATAAATAAAAACCGATAGGGGCCTCACAGTTTTATATGGCTTGGGGCCTAATTAATTCTAAATGCGGGCCTGGTCACTAGCTTTTTCAGTAGGGGTGTGCCCTATCAGGAACCTTCGGACTGCACAAAACATAACGATGACGACGATGATGATGATGATGACGACGATGATGACGACGGTGATGATGATGAGGATGATGACGATGTTGCTGATGACGATGTCGACGATAATGACGATGTTGATGATGACGATGTCGACGATGATGACGATGTTGATGATGACGATGTCGACGATGTTGATGATGACGATGTCGACGATGATGACGATGACGACGATGATGACGATGTTGCCGATGATGATGTTGACGATGATGATGTTGACGATGATGATGATAATGATGATATGTCAGCCAAAGAACCCTGGCCACTGAAAACGTAACAAGACATGCCAACTTACAAAAGCCGAGTTATGTCCAAGATGCCAGCTGCCAACATATTCATGACATCTGACACAGCAGACACTGCAAGAGACGCGTTCCTTCCTTGGCGGCATCAATCAGACACTGCAAGAGAAGCGTTACTTCCTTGGCGGCATCAACCAGACACTGCAAGAGACGTGTTCCTTTCTTGGCGGCATCAATCAGACACAGCAAGAGAAGCGTTATTTCCTTGGCGGCATCAATCAGACACTGTAAGAGAAGCGTTCCTTCCTTGGCGGCATCAATCAGACACTGCAAGAGAAGCGTTCCTTCCTTGGCGGCACCAATCAGACACTGCAAGAGACGCGTTCCTTCCTTGGCGGCATCAATCAGACACTGCAAGAGAAGCGTTCCTTCCTTGGCGGCATCAATCAGACACTGCAAGAGACGCGTTCCTTCCTTGGCAGCATCAATCAGACACAGCAAGAGAAGCGTTCTTTCCTTGGCGGCATCAATTAGACACTGCAAGAGAAGCGTTCTTTCCTTGGCGGCATCAATCAGACACTGCAAGAGAAGCGTTCCTTCCTTGGCGGCATCAATCAGTCACTGCAAAAGAAGCGTTCCTTCCTTGGCGGCATCAATCAGACACTGCAAGAGAAGCGTTCCTTCCTTGGCGGCATCAATCAGACACTGCGAGAGAAGCGTTCCTTCCTTGGCGGCATCAGTCAGACACTGCGAGAGAAGCGTTCCTTCCTTGGCGGCATCAATCAGACACTGCAAGAGAAGCGTTCCTTCCTTGTCGGCATCAATCAGACACTGCAAGAGAAGCGTTCCTTCCTTGGGGGCATCAATGTTGGTACGGTGCACAGTAATTGTCATCAGAAACTACAAATGTTTGGCTGTCAATTAGCAGTATCGCTCTTGGTAAGAGAATAACGTTCACAAGATATGGCTGTTTCTAATAATAGAAGAGTAACGTTCGCAAGATATGAGTATTTCTAGTAACAGAAGAATAACATTCACGAGATTTGGCTGTTTCTAAAAATAAAAGATTAACGTCTACAAGATATGACTGTTTCTAATAACAGAAACTTTACGTTTACAAGATATGTGTGTTTCTAGTAACAGAAGGATAACATTCACAAGATATGTCTGTTTCTAATAACAGAAGAGTAAAGTTTACAAGATATGGGTGTTTTTGATAAGAGAAAAGTAAAGTTCACAAGATATGAGTGTTACTCATAACAGAAAAGTAAAGTTCACAAGATATGGCTGTTTCCAATAACAGAAGAGTAACGTTCACAAGATATGGCTGTTTCCAATAACAGAAGAGTAACTTTCACATGGTTTGGGTGTTTCTAATACCCGAAGAGTAACATTCACGAGATATGAGTGTTTCTAGTAACAGAAGAATAACATTCACAAGATTTGGCTGTTTCTAACAACGGAAGATTAACTTTTACAAGATATGACTGTTTCTAATAACAGAAGCATTACGTTTACAAGATATGGGTGTTTCTAGTAACAGAAGGATACTGTTCACATGATAAGTCTGTTTCTAATAATAGAAGAGTAACGTTTACAAGATATGGGTGTTTTTGATAACAGAAAAGTAAAGTACACAAGATATGAGTGTTTCTCATAACAGAAAAGTAACGTTCACAAGAAATAGCTGTTTCTAATAACAAAAGAGTAAATTTCACAAGATATCGGCGTGTTTAATAACAGAAGACTAACGTTCACAAGATATCGGTGTGTCTAATAACAGAAGACTAACGATCACAAGATATGGGAGATTCTAATAATAGAAGACTAACGTTCACAAGATATCGATATGTCTAATAACAGAAGACTAACGTTCACAGAATATCGGAGATTCTAATAATAGAAGACTAACCTTCACAAGATATCGGTGTATCTAATAACAGAATACTAACGTTCAAAAGATATTGGAGATTCTAATAATAGAAGACTAACGTTCATACGATATCGGTGTGTCTAATAATAGAAGACTAACGTTCACAAGACATCGGAGATTCTAATAACAGAAGACTTAGGTTCACAAGATATCGGTGTGTCTAATAATAGAAGAGTAACGTTCACAAGATATCAGTGTGTATAATAATAGAAGACTAACGTTCACAAGATATCGGTGTGTCTAATAATGGAAGACTAAAGTTCACAAGATATCGAAGATTCTAATAATAGAAGAGTAACGTTCACAAGATATCGAAGATTCTAATAATAGAAGAGTAACGTTTACAAGATATCGGAGATTCTAATAATAGAAGAGTAACGTTCACAAGATATCAGTGTGTCTAATAACATAAGACCAAGGTTCACAAGATATCGGTGTGTTGAATAACAAAAAAGTAAAGTACACAAGAAATCGGTGTGTTTAATAATAGAAGACTAACGTTCACAAGATATCGGTGTGTCTAATAATAGAAGACTAACGTTCATAAGATATCGGTGTGTCTAATAATAGAAGACTAACGTTCACAAGATATCGGTGTGTCTAATAATAGAAGAGTAACGTTCACAAGATATCGGAGATTCTAATAATAGAAGAGTAACGTTCACAAGATATCGGAGATTCTAATACTAGAAGAGTAACGTTCACAAGATATCGGAGATTCTAATAATAGAAAAGTAACGTTCACAAAATATCATAGATTCTAATAATAGAAGAGTAACGTTCACAAGATATCGGAGATTCTAATAACAGAAGAGTAACGTTCACAAGATAGATTCTAATAATAGAAGAGTAACGTTCACAAGATATCGGAGATTCTAATAACAGAAGAGTAACGTTGACAAGATATCGGAAATTCTAATAATAGAAGACTAACGTTTACAAGATATCGGTGTGTCTAATAACATAAGACTAACGTTCACAAGATATCGGAGATTCTAATAATAGAAGACTAACGTTCACAAGATATCGGTGTGTCTAATAACAAATGACTAATGTTTACAAAATATCGGAGATTCTAATAACGGAAGACTAACGTTCACAAGATATCGGTGTGTCTAATAATAGAAGACCTAACGTCTATAATAGAAGAGAAGAAGAGTTCACAAGATATCGGAGATGTCTAATAATAGAAGACTAAGGTTCACAAGATATCGGTATGTCTAAAAACAGAAGACTAACGTTCACAACATATCGGTGTGTCTAATAATAGAAGAGAAACGTTCACAAGATATCGGAGATTCTAATAATAGAAGAGTAACGTTCACAAGATATCGGAGATTCTAATAATAGAAGAGTAACGTTCACAAGATATCGGAGATTCTAATAATAGAAGAGTAACGTTCACAAGATATCGGAGATACTAATACTAGAAGAGTAACGTTCACAAGATATCAGAGATTCTAATAATAGAAGAGTAACTTTCAAAAGATATCGGAGATTCTAATAATAGAAGTGTAACGTTCACAAGATATCGATGATTCTAATAACAGAAGAGTAACGTTCACAAGATATCGGAGATTCTAATAATAGAAGACTAACGTTCACAAGATATTCGTGTGTTTAATAACAGAAGACTAACGTTCACAAGATATCGGAGATTCTAACAATAGAAGACTAACATTCACAAGATATCGGTGTGTCTAATAACAGAAGACTAACGTTCACAAGATATTGGAGATTCTAATAATATAAGGCTAACGTTCACAAGATATCGATGTGTCTAATAACTGAAGAGTAACGTTCACAAGATATCGGAGATTCTAATAATAGAAAAGTTACGTTCAGAAGATATCGGAGATTCTAAAAATAGAAGACTAACATTCACAAGATGTCGGAGATTATAATAATATACTAACGTTCACAAGATATCGGTGTGCCTAATAACAGAAGAGTAACGTTCACAAGATATCGGTGATTCTAATAATAGAAGACTAACGTTCACAAGATATCGGTGTGTCTAATAATAGAAGACTAACGTTCACAAGATATCGAAGATTCTAATAATAGAAGAGTAACGTTCACAAGATATCGGAGACTCTAATAATAGAAGAGTAACGTTCACAAGATATCGGAGATTCTAGTACTAGAAGAGTAACGTTCACAAGATATCGGAGATTCTAATAGTAGAAAAGTAACGTTCACAAGATATGGGAGATTCTAATAATAGAAGACTAACGTTCACAAGATATCGGTTCAGATTCTAATAACAGAAGAGTAACGTTCACAAGATATCGGAAATTCTAATAATAGAAGACTAACGTTCACAAGAATTCGGTGTGTCTAATAACAGAAGACTAACGTTCACAAGATATCGGAGATTCTAATAATAGAAGACTAACGTTCACAAGATATCGGTGTGGAGTCTAATAACAGATGACTAACGTTCACAAGATATCGGAGATTGTAATAATAGAAGACTAACGTTCACAAGATATCGGTGTGTCTAATAACAGAAGACTAACGTTCACAAGATATCGGAGTGTCTAATAACAGAAGACTAACGTTCACAAGATATCGGTGTGTCTAATAATAGAAGAGTAACGTTCACAAGATATCGGAGATTCTAATAATAGAAGACTGACGTTCACAAGATATCGGAGATTCTAATAATAGAAGACTAACGATCACAAGATATCGGAGTCTAATAACAGATGACTAACGTTCACAAGATATCGGAGTGTCTAATAACAGAAGACTAACGTTCACAAGATATCGGTGTGTCTAATAACAGAAGACTAACGTTCACAAGATATCGGAGATTCTAATAATAGAAGACTAACGTTCACAAGATATCGGAGATTCTAATAATAGAAGACTAACGTTCACAAGATATCGGAGTGCCTAATAAAGAGACGACTAAGGTTCACAAGATATCGGTGTGTCTAATAATAGAAGACTAACGTTCACAAGATATCGGTGTGTCTAATAATAGAAGACTAACGTTCACAAGATATCTAAGATTCTAATAATAGAAGAGTAACGTTCACAAGATATCGGAGATTCTAATAATAGAAGAGTAACGTTCACAAGATATCGGAGATTCTAATACTAGAAGAGTAACGTTCACAAGATATCGGAGATTCTAATAGTAGAAAAGTAACGTTCACAAGATATGGGAGATTCTAATACTAGAAGAGTAACGTTCACAAGATATCGGAGATTCTAATAACAGAAGAGTAACGTTGACAAGATATCGGAAATTCTAATAATAGAAGACTAACGTTCACAAGATATCAGTGTGTCTAATAACAGAAGACTAACGTTCACAAGATATCGGAGATTCTAATAATAGAAGACTAACGTTCACAAGATATCGGTGTGTCTAATAACAAATGACTAATGTTTACAAAATATCGGAGATTCTAATAACGGAAGACTAACGTTCACAAGATATCGGTGTGCCTACTAACAGAAGACTAAGGTTCACAAGATATCGATGTGTCTAATAATAGAAGACTAACGTTCACAAGATATCGATGTGTCTAATAACAGAAGAGTAACGTTCACAAGATTTCGGAAATTCTAATAATAGAAAAGTTACGTTCAGAAGATATCGGAGATTCTAAAAATAGAAGACTAACATTCACAAGATGTCCATGATTATAATAATATACTAACGTTCACAAGATATCGGTGTGTTTAATAACAGAAGCGTAACGTTCACAAGATATCGTCGTGTCTAATAACAGATGACTAACATTCACAAGATCTCGGAGAATATAATAATAGAAGAGTAACGTTCACAAGATATCGGTGTGTCTAATAACAGAAGACTAAGGTTCACAAGATATCGGTGTGTCTAATAACAGAAGACTAACGTTCACAAGATATCGGTGTGTCTAATAATAGAAGAGTAACGTTCACAAGATATCGGAGATTCTAATAATAGAAGACTGACGTTCACAAGATATCGGAGATTCTAATAATAGACGACTAACGTTCACAAGATATCGGTGTGTCTAATAACAGATGACTAATGTTCACAAGATATCGGAGATTCTAATAACAGAAGACTAACGTTCACAAGATATCGGTGTGTCTAATAACAGAAGACTAACGTTCACAAGATATCGGAGATTCTAATAATAGAAGACTAACCTTCACAAGATATCGGTGTATCTAATTACAGAATACTAACGTTCACAAGATATCGGAGATTCTAATAATAGAAGAATAACGTTCACAAGATATCGAAGATTCTAATAATAGAAGACTAACGTTCACAAGATGTCGGAGATAATAATAATAGAAGACTAACGTTCACAAGATATCGGAGATTCTAATAATAGAAGACTAACGTTCACAAGATGTCGGAGATTCTAATAACAGAAGAGTAACGTTGACAAGATATCGGAAATTCTAAAAATAGAAGACAAACGTTCACAAGATATTGGTGTGTCTAATAACAGAAGACTAACGTTCACAAGATATAGGAGATTCTAATAATAGAAGACTAACGTTCACAAGATATCGGTGTGTCTAATAACAGATGACTAACGTTCACAAGAATTCGGAGATTGTAATAACAAAAGACTAACGTTCACAAGATATCGGTGTGTCTAATAACAGAAGACTAACGTTCACAAGATATCGGAGATTCTAATAATAGAAGACTAACGTTCACAAGATATCGGTGTGTCCAATAACAGAAGAGTAACGTTCACAAGATTTCGGAGATTCTAATAATAGAAAAGTTACTTTCAGAAGATATCGGAGATTCTAAAAAATAGAAGACTAACATTCACAAGATGTCCATGATTATTATAATATACTAACGTTCACAAGATATCGGTGTGTTTAATAACAGAAGCGTAACGTTCACAAGATATCGTCGTGTCTAATAACAGATGACTAACATTCACAAGATGTCGGAGAATATAAAAATAGAAGAGTAACGTTCACAAGATATCGGTGTGTCTAATACCAGAAGACTAAGGTTCACAAGATATCGGTGTGTCTAATAACAGAAGACTAACGTTCACAAGATATCGGTGTGTCTAATAATAGAAGAGTAACGTTCACAAGATATCGGAGATTCTAATAATAGAAGACTGACGTTCACAAGATATCGGAGATTCTAATAATAGACGACTAACGATCACAAGATATCGGTGTGTCTAATAACAGATGACTAATGTTCACAAGATATCGGAGATTCTAATAACAGAAGACTAACGTTCACAAGATATCGGTGTGTCTAATAACAGAAGACTAACGTTCACAAGATATCGGAGATTCTAATAAAAGAAGACTAACATTCACAAGATGTCGGAGATTATAATAATATACTAACGTTCACAAGATATCGGTGTGCCTAATAACAGAAGAGTAAGGTTCACAAGATATCGGTGTGTCTAATAATAGAAGACTAACGTTCACAAGATATCGGTGTGTCTAATAATAGAAGACTAACGTTCACAAGATATCTAAGATTATAATAATAGAAGAGTAACGTTCACAAGATATCGGAGATTCTAATAATAGAAGAGTAACGTTCACAAGATATCGGATATTCTAATACTAGAAGAGTAACGTTCACACGATATCTAAGATTCTAATAATAGAAGAGTAACGTTCACAAGATATCGAAGATTCTAATAATAGAAGAGTAACGTTCACAAGATATGGGAGATTCTAATACCATAAGAGTAACGTTCACAAGATATCGGAGATTCTAATAACAGAAGAGTAACGTTGACAAGATATCGGAAATTCTAATAATAGAAGACTAACTTTCACAAGATATCAGTGTGTATAATAACAGAAGACTAACGTTCACAAGATATCGGAGATTCTAATAATAGAAGACTAACGTTCACAAGATATCAGTGTGTCTAATAACAGATGACTAATGTTCACAAGAATTCGGAGATTGTAATAACAGAAGACTAACGTTCACAAGATATCGGTGTGTCTAATAACAGAAGACTAAGGTTCACAAGATATCGATGTGTCTAATAATAGAAGACTAACGTTCACAAGATATCGGTGTGTCTAATAACAGAAGAGTAACGTTCACAAGATTTCGGAGATTCTAATAATAGAAAAGTTACGTTCAGAAGATATCGGAGATTCTAAAAATAGAAGACTAACATTCACAAGATGTCCATGATTATAATAATATACTAACGTTCACAAGATATCGGTGTGTTTAATAACATAAGCGTAACGTTCACAAGATATCGTCGTGTCTAATAACAGATGACTAACATTCACAAGATCTCGGAGAATATAATAATAGAAGAGTAACGTTCACAAGATATCGGTGTGTCTAATAACAGAAGACTAAGGTTCACAAAATATCGGTGTGTCTAATAACAGAAGACTAACGTTCACAAGATATCGGTGTGTCTAATAATAGACGACTAACGTTCACAAGATATCGGTGTGTCTAATAACAGATGACTAATGTTCACAAGATATCGGAGATTCTAATAACAGAAGACTAACGTTCACAAGATATCGGTGTGTCTAATAACAGAAGACTAACGTTCACAAGATATCGGAGATTCTAATAATAGAAGACTAACCTTCACAAGATATCGGTGTATCTAATTACAGAATACTAACGTTCACAAGATATCGGAGATTCTAATAATAGAAGAATAACGTTCACAAGATATCGGAGATTCTAATAATAGAAGACTAACGTTCACAAGATGTCGGAGATAATAATAATAGAAGACTAACGTTCACAAGATATCGGAGATTCTAATAACAGAAGACTAACGTTCACAAGATGTCGGAGATAATAATAATAGAAGACTAACGTTCACACGATATCGGTGTGTTTAATAACAGAAGAGTAACGTTCACAAGATATCGTTGTGTCTAATAACAGAAGAGTAACGTTCACATGATATCGGAGATTCTAATAATAGAAGACTAACGTTTACAAGATATCGGTGTTTCTATATTTTTCAGGATCATATATCCACTGCTTTATGCGTATTGGGCATATAGGGCTAGACCTATATTTCACAGACCAGTCGGCACTCGGTGAGTGATGTGGTCTACACCCAGCCGGCCGCCCTTTAAATACTCCGCCGCCTTCTCTAGGGAAGGCCGTGAATACTCATGAATTGTCCTGGTACACATCTGAGACTGGGTCGACCTGGAAGTCAAGGTCATTTTTGGAAAAAAAACAAATTCAGGCCCCGTAAGGATCTGAACACACGACTTTTGCATCCTCAGGCTAGCATCTAGCTGCTTCACCACGGCGGCTCTCGGTGTTTGAGATAATTAAAAACGAAACTTTGAC
>CAJHNH020002674.1:0-10000 GCA_905116865.2 Candidula unifasciata | reverse complement strand
AGAAGAAGAAGAAGAAGAAGAAGAAGAAGAAGAAGAAGAAGAAGAAGAAGAAGAAGAAGAAGAAGAAGAAGAAGAAGAGGGGGAAAGAGGAGGAGGTGGTGCTAAAAGAGCAAGAATGAACAACAACAACAACAACAAATGGAACAATAAGAAGAATGAAAGAACAAAACTGTCGGTCAGTACCTGAATTAGTGACACCTGTCAGGGAAAACCCCAAACAACAAAATCTTTACATAAATAATTATTAATCATCTCAATAAAAACACTAGAAATCACACTAAAGTCAACTCTATATCGTTTCAACTTTAACAAAATCACAACGTCAGAGAACGCACGAAGAAACTGCAAATATCTTCTGATCTGACAAAAAAAGGTAGAGAGGGTAGGGGAAGGGAGGCGCCTCCATCTTAAAGCTCACACTTTGCCAAGAAATGCAGACGGAATGTAAACTAGCACCTGAATTTAGACGTCGTACCTTCTTTTAGATATTCATAATTAAAATGTCATGAAGTGACGAAAGGCTGGGATTTTAATCACATAGACTTCTAGTAATTTCTCCTTGGTCTTTGGGTAGTAACAGCGGACGCCCGTATGTATTGTTGAGCACGTTAATAATACATTGGCAGTTGAAAATCGAAAAAGAGTAGCTTGGCAATGCTGCCTGGGAAAATTCGGAGTTAAAAATCTACCTGAAGTATTTCAGGATCCTCGCCGGTGCAGCGGAGTTCGTGCACTGCGCTGAGATTCTTTAGACTCAGAATTGAGTTAGAAGTAGAACTAAGTGCTTATGGGTTATACGTGTGTGCCATGATGTTGCTCTGTTGAAAAAAACATAATCATAAAATGTCATGAAGTGAAAGATTCCTTCAAATGACATTGAGGTGAGTTGGGTAAATGGTGCCATAGTTGCCGGAGAGTGGGGGACTCAGAATAACAAATGTTATGGCACACACACACACATACACATAGGCATACGTTCACACACTCAAGCACGCACGCACACCCACACACGCACGCACCCGCACGCGCACACACACAAGAATTGGGCGAACCTAAACTTCTACCATAAAACCGTCCTCAGAAAGGCTAAACCCGGTCAACAAATGCCTGCATAAGTCGAATGCAAATATCGCAGTCAGACTGTAAACGCCCACAACACAACACAATTACATCTTTGGATCAACGCGGAAGAAGAGCCGTACAAACCCTAGCTGTAACGCGACTAGCGACACAATCCTAACCAACTTGCATGATAAGAAAGATCATTGCTAACAACGGTATATCCCCCGGTCCGATTAAACTTCATTATAACAGTTCATTAACAGCTAAATATAAAGGAGTTAAAATATGCCTTACAATTAACATCGCTTCCATAGAAGTTTTCTAGATAAACAAATGCCCAATAAAGTAGCGCGTGTCGATCGAAAGACAGATATGACGCTACTATGCTGTAAACACACAACACAGCTAACTCACACCGATGAACAGTGATGATGATGATGATGAAGAAGAAGAAGAAGAAGAAGAAGAAGAAGAAGAAGAAGAAGAAGAAGAAGAAGAAGAAGAAGAAGAAGAAGAAGAAGAAGAAGAAAAGGAACAACAACAACAACAACAAGAAAAAAAAAAGGACAACAAGAAGAACAAGAGAAGAAAAGAAGAACAAGAACAACAAGAACAAAATGAAAAAAAAAAATAAGAACTTTATCGGAGAAAACACGTGGTTGTATAGTGTCTAACATAGATGGATTGATTTAAAATTCAGAAACAACTGCAAGTTATCTGAACCTGCAGAAGATCGACAGCGCAATCATCAACACGAAGCCAGCATCAAACAGTGTAAACTAATCAGCTATTAAACAAACTATGCTTATCGTTATTCACAAGAACTGCACGATAAAAACTCAGCCACGCTAAAGACAACAACACGAATATTGGAATCGACAAGAAATCCACCCTTGAAACCGGCGGCTCAAACACGATTCTTGTAACACATCAGTCACGCGGGTGAGCTATTTGTTGGACAGGTAAGGTATGGATGGAAACAGGTAATACTGAGGTAACAGATAAAAGATAAAAATGTTTTCAAAGACAACTAATGGTAATCCTGCCATCGTTTCCCCAGCTCTCTTTCAACCAGACTTGTAATGATGTTGTGTGGAAACCTGATGATGGGGCTTGGGGGCGGGCCGGGGTGCCATAGTTCTGCGGGAGGAAGTGCTAATAGCAAAGGGGAGGAATAGAAAGAAATAATGGCCTGGGAGGTGATTCAAGCTTTCGTGTTATAGAAGATAAAGGGGAGGAAGAAGGAGGGAAGGAGAAGGGATACAAATGGATAGAGAGAGGGAAGAGAATGAATATGTGTGTGGGAGAGAAAGATATTAATAAAAAAAAGCGAAGAATATATATAGAGCGAGAGACACACACAGACACAGAGTGAAAGAGAGTGAGAGAGAGAGAGCGAGGGGAGGGGGGGGGGGGAGAGAACAAAAATGTTTTATATTTGGTACACATATAAACGGGAAGAGAAAGAGAGACAGAAGGAGAACGATATAAGGAGACATAAAAAAAAGTACGAAAGAGAAAGGATATAAACTTAGGGTGAATGAATAAATTAATGAAAAAACGAAAGTAAAAAAGAAAAACAGACAAGCCTAGTGTACAGAAGAAAGAGATAAAGTAATATAGCGGGAATAGAGAGAAAGAATATATATATATATATATATATATATATATATATATATATATATATATATATAGAGAGAGAGAGAGAGAGAGAGAGAGAGAGAGAGAGAGAGAGGAGGGGGGGGGAATAGGGGGAGAAGA
The DNA here is from genome assembly GCA_905116865.2 of Candidula unifasciata. Taxonomy (NCBI): domain Eukaryota; kingdom Metazoa; phylum Mollusca; class Gastropoda; order Stylommatophora; family Geomitridae; genus Candidula; species Candidula unifasciata. The sequence continues at coordinate 7,177 of CAJHNH020002674.1, read as the reverse complement.
GAAGGATAAAAGAAAAACGGAACGAATGAGACAGAAAAAGAAGGAGAGAACAAAATATAAAAACACAAACACCATAAGAGAGAGAGAGAGAGAGAGAGAGAGAGAGAGAGAGAGAGAGAGAGAGAGAAAGAGAGAGAGAGAGAGAGAGGGAGACAGAGAGAGAAAGGTCGAATGAGTCGGGATTGGGCACAGAAGGAGACACAGAATGAGAGAGAAAGAGAAAGAGAGAGAAAGAGGGAGGGAGAGAGAGACGACGGAAAGAGTAAACGATAGAATGGGACATAATGGAGAAAAAAAAAAGAAACGGAAAATACATCATTACGAGTTAATGAATGAAGTAATGGAGAAATGAATGAAAGAAAACGAGAAACAAAGAAAACATACCAAAGGAAGAGAGGAGAAACACATTTAAAGGACAGTGTTGGAGAGACAGATTTAAAAAATGAGATATATGGGGGAAAAAGGGGGGGGGGGAGAGAAAACAGCAAAGAGAAGGAAAGAGAGACAGAGAAACAGAGCGAGAGAAAGGAAGAGAGAGAAATAGAGAAATAAAGAGAGAGAGAGTGAGAGAGAGAGAGAGAGAGAGAGAGAGAGAGAGAGAGAGAGTCAATTATCGACTTCTTAATTACGCTCTGCTGTGAACTTGCCCCCCCCCCCCCCGCCCTTTTTTTTTTTTTTAGTTCAACAGGAAGCAGGGGGAGGCATTTCTGACAGCAGATTGGATCCGCCATTACAGACACACCAAATGCACATGTAATGGTCAAGTTCACTTCCTGGGTGTTCAAGCACCTTCTTCTTCTTCTTCTTGTTCACCGGCTGTGAATTCCGGCGGTAAGTCGCGGTTGTTCGTCCAAAATGGACTTTTGACTTTTACCTTGACCTGAGTTTTGCGTGTACATCCGTTTTACTGGCTTATTTTGCAGTACTCGTTCCCCGCCTCTCCGGCAGATGTACTCCGACTTCGGAGGAAATTCAAGCACCTTGAGCCACGCAGTTCTTTTTATTGGGAAGGGTAAGGGGGACCCAGCTATTCCCCCATTATTAGAATGCTAGTATTTACTTTATCTCTACTGTAATATATATATATATATATATATATATATTGGACCATTTGTATATAGTTTAAATAGCACAAAGAATTAATATAAACATGTTTACTATAATATTTATGATTATCATGGCTTTATAATTATTAATATAATTATTAAGTAGTAGTAGTAGTAGTAGTAGTAGTAGTAGTAGTAGTAGTAGTAGTAGTAGTAGTAGTAGTAGTAGAGTAATAGTAGTAGTAGTAGTAGAGTAGTAGTAGTAGTAGTAGTAGTAGTAGTAGTAGTAGAAGTAGTAGTAGTAGTAGTAGTAGTAGAGTAATAGTAGTAGTAGTAGAGTAATAGTAGTAGTAGTAGTAGTAGTAGTAGTAGTAGTAGTAGTAGTAGTAGTAGTAGTAGTAGTAGTAGTAGTAGAGTTGTAACAGTAGTAGTAGTAGAGTAATAGTAGTAGGAATAGTAGAGTAGGAACAGTTGTAGTAGTAGTAGTAGTAGTAGTAGTAGTAGTAGTAGTAGTAGTAGTAGTAGTAGTAGTAGTAGTAGTAGTAGTAGTAGCAGCAGCAGCAGCAGTAGCAGCAGTAGTTGAGTAGTGCTAGTAGTGACAGTAGTAAAAGTAATAGTAGCAACAATATCAGTAACAGTAGTAGCAATATAAATACTCAGCATCCGCAGCAGTAATGGAAACAAAAGCAATAAAAGCAGCAATGTAATTAGTAGTAGAAGTAGCAGCAGCGCCAGCAGTAAAAGTTGCAGTACTCGTAGTATCCGCAGCAGCAGCAGTAGAAGTAGCAGCAATAACAGTATTACTAGTAGAAGTCGTAGCAGCAGCAGTAGTGATAACAGCAGTAGCAGCAACGGCAATGGTAATAATAGTAGCAGCAGCAAGAGCATCAGTAGGAGCAGCAGTAGTATTAGCAGCAACAGTAACAACTGCCAAGGATATACGTAACTGAATGTAACAATTGTCAGTATAGACCAGTCTTCCACAACATTTTACTTTTTTAACACAGCCGCCCACAAAACAATACAATCTAGGACCCACTTGACAGTGACCAAACACGCAGCAAAAACATGTAGATGGCAGTTTATTTGTTAAATCCGGTGCCATAAAATTAGTTTTCAGCTAATGCGACTTCTTTGTATATATATATATATATATATATATATATATATATATATACACACATATAAAACATCATCATCACCATGTGCCCTGCCAGCTGGCGTAGGCGCTTATGCGTCTCCACAGATCACGATCCCTGGTTGCCTGGAACAGCTCTCTTGATGATATCCCTCCATGTCATCGTTTCAATCCATCCAGCATCGTCTCTCTTAGTCTGCCTTTACTCCTTTTTCCACTGATCTTTCCAGTTGTCACGATGTTCTTCAATGTCTCTCTTCTAAATATGTGGCCAAAGAACAGTGTTTGTCTCTTTCTTATTGTTTTATATAGAGATCTACTTTCATTAGCTTCTTTTAAGGATTCGTTTTTGGTTACTCTGGCCGTCTAATGTATTCGTAACATTCGTCTCAGAAACAACATTTCTGTTGCTTCCAAATTCTTCCTAATTTGTTCACTGACATTCCAAGAATCCACATAACGAGCGATTTATTTGCATATATATATATATATATATATATATATATATATATATATATATATATATATATATAATATATATATATATATATATATATATTAGGGCTGTACCGAATAGTGATTTTCACTATTGGGCCGAATACGAATAGCTGAACCAACTATTCGGCCGAATGCGAATACGACTACGAATAGTAAAGCATCATCATCAGGTGCTTTCCGACTGGCATGGGAGATTATGCCTCGCCACAATCTACGATCTCCTGCAGCATGTATTAGTTCGTTTTCTGACACACCTCCATGCCATGCAACACGACTCAAGAATCTTCTTCCGTTGTTTTCCTCTATCCCTCCTTCCACAGATCTTTACAGTGGTCACCACATGTTCCATTCTCCCTCATCTTATAACCTGGCCGAAAAATGATGATCGTCTCCTTCTGATGTCTGTGAGTAGTTGTCTTATGGCTCCCGCCTCTTTCAAAACCTCTTGGTTGCTTTTTGTGTGGCTGTCAAATGTATTTTAAGCATTGTTCTGTAAAACAACATCTCTAAGGCCTCAAGAAATTGTTTGGCCTGCCTACTGATTGTCCAGGATTCACAGCCTTATGTTAAAACTGGATGTATGTAGCAAGCCAGAATTCTTTTTCTAAACTTCAATGATAAAGATATTTTGCATAAGATGTTTTAATTTTATAAAATGCAGTTTTTGCCTGTCCTATTCTGTTTCTTATTTCAGTAATGCATCTTCCATCTGATGTTATCCATGTGCCCAGATACTAAAACTTCTGTACTTGTCCAAAAAAAAAAAAAAAACCATTAACTTTTATTACACATTTAGGAATAATTATTTTCTTTGATACCACCATTATTTCTGTCTTTACACTATTTAAACTGAGGCTCATTCTTCCACTTGCGTGTATAAAATAGATCTTTAAAAAAAAAACAAAAAACATCCATAATGTCAAATGTACGCTGAAATTTTACTTCACAAAATGTAGTACAGAATAGTAAACATTTAAAAACATTTCATGTTTTCCATCCTTTATTAGTCAGTCAGTCTGTGGTAACTAATACCTAGGAATGAAAGTATTCTTAGTTTTAAAACAAGTAACTAAACTTGTAAATTGTTACTGACAGCTTAGTTAATCCATGAAAGCGGCAATAGCTTTCAAACAAACCAAAAAAAAAATCGTTCTAGGTTGTCAGCATTAAGGCAGCTTCTTGTCTCACAGAAGGTATTTCCAGCTGTACTAAACAAACGTTCACTTTGTATGCTCGTAGGTGGTGCACAAAGATAACGCTTGACAGTATGAACCAATGTGGGAAATCTTGATATGTTTATTTTCCACCAGTCCAGAAACGGATGTAAGGTAACCACTATTCGTATTCGGCCCGACGGCAACTATTCGGCCGAATACCGAATAGTTATTAGGTCCACTATTCGGCCCCGAAGCGAATACGAAGAGAATATTCGGTACAGCCCTAATATATACATAGCGCTGCAATAACATTCATTTGAAATCTCCAGTTTGTTTTTATTTTTCACATGCCCGAGAAAGTCTTTCCACAGAAACCCTTCAGGTGCTAACCTCCAGACTGGAAGGGAACAACCACCTATATTTTAACAACCTCGTTACATGAGTAACAAGAGTCTGAGGTTTGAAGTTTGAAGTTAGAACAGCGGATCAACATCATGGCACAAGGGAACACATCATGGCACACCCATAAGTGCTCCGTTCTTCTTCTAACTCAAGTCTAAGTCCCAAGAAGCTAAGCACATTGCACAGGATCTGTAACACCGGCGAGGATCCTGAAATACTTTGGGTAGATGTTTTTGCCCGGGTAGCTCCGTTAGGCTACTCGTTTCGATTTCCAACTGCTAAAGGATTTTTGAAGTGCCCAATAATGCACACGGGCGTCCGATCTCGCTACCCAGAGACCAAGGGGAATTACTAGAAGTCCTAGCCTATGTGAAAAAATCCCAGCTCTTTCCGGGAATTAAACCTGAAATCTTTAGCACTCGTGGCGAACACCATGCCTCGAGACCACGCAGTCCCATATCCCACGAGTTAAAGAATTGTTGTGTTGCAGGTGTTGAAAAACTTTTTACTACAATGTAGCTCTAGCCATTGACTGCCAGCCATGTAGAGACCTAATGTAATAATATCTAGGACATACAGACTTAAAGTAGTTTTTAAAAGGAGTCGAAAATTATAGGGAAGAGAAAAAGTTTGTAAGAAACAACAAATAGTTTATGTTAGCTTTACAAAATCGATCACAATAAACAAACAAAGGACGTTGCGGCGATTAGCCTTCATCAGCACATAAAGAACAATACAGTACACATATTCAAATATACTCTAACTATGAAGTGACTACATGGGACTGATGAACACAATAAATGATACTCATCTGTGTTCCTGGCGAAAAACTTCCTTCAAAAGGATGTCAAGGACAGGTACTGGAGAATTTATCACCAACGCACGGACGGGGAGCAAAGAACGGGTACACTATAAATAGGAAATGGATGGAGTAGACGCCCACAAACAGCGTACACTGAGTGTCTGAAGAGGAAGGGAGGGGTTGGCCAATAAGGCGTGACCCAGGTTGGGTCAAGTAGCAATTAACCATTAGTTAGTTATAGTCTCTCCTCTTGAGGCTAGGGCGGCGCGACGGGCAGAGGTCATAGGTCTCCCATTTTTGGCTAGGCGGCGCTAGCTATTCTCCATGTCTAGCTATTCGATACCACCTTTAGGCCTTGGATGTTTATTAGGCCCATGGTTGAACCTCCTCTGATGATGAATCGTTCTACGCAGGGTCTCTCTTGGTCTTCCCCGTTTTATTTTCCCTATTTCAGGGGTGCCAATGCTGGGTTTTTTCCCCCAGATCTGGGTATTTCTCAGAGTCCTCAGGGAAATCTGGGATTTAAAAAAAAAATATATCCTTATATAAAAGTGGTAATTGTTTCGTTTCGTAACTATACATTTTGTACATTTTAACAATCTGGTTTTTTTTTTTTAAAAATATATCCTTATATAAAAGTGGTAATTGTTTCGTTTCGTAACTATACATTTTGTACATTTTAACAATCTGGGATTTTTATTTTGTTTTCTTGTTTATTGTCTATGTATTGCTTGAGTTTTTGTTAAAAAAAGCTGGGTTTTTCAAAAAAATCCCATTGGCAGCCACATGAGGGCTTGATGGGGAATCTTGTCTGATCCATTCTGAGTGCATTTCCGACATAGCTCTAGCAGTGCTTTCCTATAACGATGGAGACATTACCTAGCTTGGTCTCTTGTCTTTTTGCGTACTGGATATGAAGTCTGTCCAGTGGGGATTTAGTATTCTTCTAAGACTTTTGTTCTCAAAACTGTCTAATTTTCTATCTAGAACTTTCGTTGCTTTCCAATTCTCGCATCCATAAGTTAGAACTGGAATCAAATTGGAGTTTCAGATTTTAAGTTAAATTAACAATAAAATTACATTTGTTGAGTATCCAGTTTACACAGCTAATGAGGCCACTGGAGAAAGTGGGAAGTAAAAGCAGGCAAACCATCTTCAAGCCACTGGCTCATTCGGTGCGTTGTGATAGAGCCGTATTTTTCCAGCCTGGGTCCATAGTCATGAATTTAGGGTTAAAGTTAAGTTAAGATGAGACGCGACCCACAGTACGTTGACCGGCCGATCATAAAAATAACTAGTCAAAGGTTCGTTGAAACTGGAGGGGCTGGGTCAAAAAGCTTTAACATCGCATCCTAGTTTTAGGCCACAATGTGTCAACTGGAGGGGGCTGGGTCAAAAAGCGTTAATATCGCAGGTTAGTTGTAGGCCACAATGTGTCAACTGGAGGGGGCTGGGTCAAAAAGCGTTAATATCGCAGTCTAGTTGTAGGCCGCAAATGGTCATCTGGGGGGCTGGGGGGGGGGGGGGGGGGGGGGGGGGGGGGGGGGGGGGGGGGGGGGGGGGGGGGGGGGGGGGGGGGGGGGGGGGGGGGGGGGGGGGGGGGGGGGGGGGGGGGGGTTTTTTTTTTTTTTTTTTTTTTTTTTTTTTTTTTTTTTTTTTTTTTTTTTTTTTTTTTTTTTTTTTTTTTTTTTTTTTTTTCCCTTTCTTTTTTTTTTTTTCTTTTCCCTTTTTCTTTTCTTGGGTTTTCTTCTTTTTAAACTTTTTCTTTTTTCTTTTCTTTTTTTTTTTTTTTTTTTTTTTTCTTTTCTTCTTCTTCTTCTTTTTTTCCTTTTTTTTTTTTTCTTTTTTTCTTTTTTTTTCTTCTTTTCTTATTTTTTTTTTTTTTGCTTCTTTTTTTCTTTTTTTCTTTTTTCTTTTCTTTTTTTCTTTTTTCTTTTTCTTCTTTTTTCTTCTTTTTTTTTCTTCTTTTTATTCCTTTTTTTTATTTTTTTTTTTTTCTTCTTTTTCCTTTTTTTCTTTTCTTTTTTTTTTTTTTTTCTTTTTTCTTTTCCCTTCTTTTTTTCTTTTCTTTTCCTTCTTCTCTTTTTTCCCCCTCTTTTTTCAATTCCTTTCCTTTTTCCTTTTTTTCTTTTTT
>CAJHNH020002673.1:22500-98780 GCA_905116865.2 Candidula unifasciata | reverse complement strand
GGGGTGGGCGATTTTGCCTCTAACAATCCGCGATCCCCTGCAGCATAAATAAATTTGGTGCCTCAACCTCCCAAACAAGACTGTCAAAAAATTTTTCTCTTTGTTTTCCCTTTATCACTCTTTCCACGGACTTTCCCAGTAGTCACAACATTTTCCTTTTTTCCCTCTTTCATAAGGGGCCGGAAAATGTTTGAGTTCCTTTGATGTCTGGGGATAAGTTGTCTTGGGGCCCTCCGGTCTTTAAAAAACCTTTATGTGATCTTTTGGGCTTTCAAGATATTAGTAGTTCTTCTGACTTGTTGCCATCAAGACTGTGTCATCAGCATAACGCAGATTTTTTTTTAACTATTACATCAAAAGACCCACCGAATTCTTCCGTTGGTGACTGGTCATCTTTCTTTGGCATTCATATCACTGAGGAAAAACATTAACTGGTTCAACAGCCTCACATCTGCTTATTTCCCCAGCTCGACAAAGATGTAAGTGATGTCGATTCAAAGGTTTAATAGTGATGAAAGTAAACATTGATGGAACAGATCTACGAATAATAAAGAATATATATATGTATTGGCAGCAAACAGCACCTATAAGAATTAACAATTGTTTCAATGCATAAAGAGGGGCGTGCGAAAAGAATGTGTACTGTCACTATCATTCTCATCAGGTGCCTTGCCTACTGAAATGGGCGATCATGCCTATCCACAATCTGCGATTTTCTGCAGCATGTATTAGTTTTTTCACTATACAGTGAATATATAATGAGACCTGTAATTGAAATGCCTGGAATTGTGGTTGGTCGGCACAATTCGTTTTTGTAGTCTTGTAGTTTTTGGGAGTCAGTAGGTCAAGAGAATATACAGAGGCATCATAGAGAGAAAATATTGCCTACAACCGACATAAGATGTTTTCTGGATACAAGAAAATGGGGGGGGGGGGGGGGGGGGGGAGAGAGAGAGAGAGAGCGGTGATGAGCAAGAGGAAAATATGAAAAAAATGTTAAAGACAGAGAGTGGAGTTTTAATACGACCCCCCCCCCCCCCCCCAAATAATTGCGTCCCATATTGAGACGTAGAAGTAACGATGCCATGTATGACTGAATGACAGACGTTCAACCCCACCAGGACCTCACGACGAGCGACCAACACCCGAGACAGAAATTAGCACCACTCGGATGAGGATCACATTGTCACAAGTCCCAGAAACCGCCTTCGACCGTTAGTTAGGACCCCTGACAAGAGCGATGGTGGAACTTTAAAATATTTTTTTTTAAATCCTGTCCCAAATAGGGGCGGCTTCTAGCCTACTGCGATGTTTTTCTTATTAATTATGTTTTTTTTTGTGTGTGTTTGTCTGCTTGATGCTTGTACAGTACATCGAAAACAGATCTCCAGCATTACTGAAGCTTTGTTTCATTGCTTGAATGATTTCATCAATTTGGTTTACATCTCGCTGTGAAGTCGGCGTCTGTGGCTTAGGTGTTGCGAACGCGCTTCGTAATGCCGGAGTACCGGGTTCAATCCAGCTGCGGGCCTTGCGCCTTACATTGGTTTCGACAGTGGTAGCTGAAGCCGTTCGTCCAAATAGCAATGACATACTACTGGATGTAAATTCGCCCAGAAAAACCACAACAGTCGAAAAATGCTGGGGTTGGTTCTGCAACTTCCTGTAAAGGATACGCAACTAAATTTCAGTGTGAAGGATACATTGATTTATGATATCAAATGTGGCTTCGAAATAAAACATTCCCCACTCTACACTGAACAACATATAAAGTAATAATTGAGGGGAAAAAAAAAACGTTTTTTTTTCCCAGCACCTTAGCCTCTCTTATCAAAATTTTTTTTAAGGTTTCTATTGGACGTCCTCGCTTCCTTAATTCATTTATTTCCAGTTGTATTGTCTTTTTAAATATTATCTGCTGGTTTCTTCTCAAGATATATCCAGTCTAAACAAATATCACAGCCTAGCTGTAAATCATAAGAATGTTCAAACTGCCGCTTTCAATGTGAATTTAAAAGAAAAATGTACAGTAATATGAACATAAATATGCAAAGAAACAACAGATAGGTCAGACATTACAGTCTGCTGCAGCTGAAGAGAAATAACTTGAGCTTTTCATAGAGGAAGTAAGAGCAGCAGTATGGACTTGAAGAGAAAAATCTCCAGGATGTGATGAGTTGGCGTCCATGGCAACCTAGGGAACTTAACGCGGATGGAGGGCTGGCGCAGGGAAGGAAAAGGGGGGGGGGGGGGGGGGGAGTTCAGATTTAAAAAAAAAAAAAAAAATGTATTAGCCATTGCTTAATCGTGATGCTACTTTCAAAGACAATGAAGTGCACAATTAGAAAGTTTGTTTAATTCCTTTGCAGATACAAATCCAAGGATAGTAAAATGTGGGGGTGTATACTGATAAAGTGTGTAATTTGCGCAGTGTAAGCTCTGACAGTATTGTGAAAAACGCTTGAATTAATAATTATCTTAGTAGGCGATTAATGCGAATTCCATTTATATGTTTTTATAGTCGAGAAATCTAAATCTGGAACAAATATATCAGTTTCAGGATCCAGACATCACACGATTTCACAAAAAAAAAAAAAAAAAAAAAACACATACTGTCAATTGACTTTCCAAAATTATTTTTTTCAAAGTTGTTTTAACTTTTTAGAACATTAACCGACTATTTTAAACTAAAAAAAAAAAAAAAAAAAAGGATTTCTTATAAATAACTAGCTGTACCCGGCCACGCGTTGCTGTGGCCCAGAATGGTGAAATGGAGAGGAAAGAAAATAGCTCTCAGCTAACAGTGTCTGTCATATCTCCCTCCCCCCTTCTTCTCCCCTCGAAACAGTCATATCTCCCTCTCAGAATGATTGAAAAAAAACATCCATGACAAAATTATTAAAATAGAAATAGTTTAGAAGTAAGAATAGTAAAATAATATTCTAAGCTCTCTCGGCTAACTGTGTCTGGCATAACCCCCCCCCCCCCCCTCCCCATAATCATATCTCCCTCTCCGAAGGATTGAAAATCATCACCTGGCGAAATTATTAAAATAGAAATAGTTAAGAAATGAGAACTTTAAAATAATATTTTAAGCTCTCTCAAACTAACTGTGTCTGGCATAACCCCCCCCCCCCCCTCCCCCAATCATATCATCTTCACCGAAGGATGGGAAAGTCACCGTGAACGAAAATATTGTAACCAAATTGAGCTTTACATCAGTGTCTACCCAGACTCAAATAGGTAGCAATAACTTGTACAGAGAAGTAAATGTAGCCAGTGTAACAGCTACTACATCACCCATCCAGTACCAGTACTACTGCAACCACAACCACCACCACCATCACAACAACAACAAAAACTGTCACTACAGTCTGAGTAGGTCGGTGTAGAAAAGAGGAGTAAGCGCCGCATGCTGTCGCCACGGACTATTTAGTTTGATTTTGACCCGGACATAGAAAAAAAAAACTTCATCACGTAACCAGTGATGGAACCCACAGTGAAAAGTACACTATACTCACGAATAGCGGAGAAAAATACCCCGCACCCGTCATCTCTCCCTCTCCAATGGAACGATCTGTAACTGACCTTGGCATCCGTGTCCACCCAAACTAAACTGCACTGTAAGCCGTCTTAGTTAACAGTTTCTGTCATCGCCGAATAGTTATTGGTCGAGAAGCGTCGCGGGGAGGCCAATTAGGACTTAACTGAAATCGGAAGTCTTTGGGCGAAAGGCGCAGATATCGCAGCCTAGCTGTAAACCCCAACACAACGTGAACGTGGCAACCACCCTTTTAGGGGAAAAAGAACAATTATCACCCAGCAGGAAATCTAACACCGGTCACCCGAGTATAGGATGACATACTTACAACTTTACTACCGACGACTGAAGAGTTTAGGACAGATATCGCAGCCTAGCTGTAAACCACAACACAACGTGCCAACGGCACTCTCGAGGGCAAACGAAGATTACCCGTGACATGACCATTGAGCATCACGTCGCCGCTGTCGCAGGCTAGCTGTAAACCCCGAAACCGTAAAAGGCGTAGATATCGCAGCCTAGACATAAACTTCAACACAACTTGCCAGCGGCCGAGTTAAGGGCTAAAAACAATTATATTACCTAGCGGGGAATCGAACGCGGGTCACCTGCATGATAAGTAGAAGAGTTAACAACTACGCTACCAAACAATCAAGTAAATAGTGAAAATGAAATTATATAATAATGCAAAGTTCAATAAGAGCTCAGCAGTCAAATATGGCGGATCACATAAAAACAAATCCGGGCCGGCAACGAAACAAATAATGATTTGACTGTTGCTGGAGCTACGTCGTTCGTGATTTGTGCGATTTTCTGACAAAAAATCACGATTGGAGTCAAAGGCAACGTTGTGTGCAAATTTGAAATCAATCGGTTCAGTAGTTTCCGAGTTTTTAGCTTACATCATTGGAAAATTAACATTTTTATTAATATAGAAGAGAAGATTTCGTTTGTAATTAATAAATTGTTAATTATTAGTTTATTTTAATTAAATTTTGAGGTTAACAAGTCTTTAATTAACAAATCTAATCACTTTACTAAGAACAGTTTATTATTATTGCATACGATTAATTTTAATTAATTATTTATTATATTAATATAATTATTATTATTATTATTATTATTATTATATTAATTAATTATTATTATTGCATACGATAAATAAAGAAACAAATTATTCCTAAATGTGTAATAAAAGTCAATGGTGTTATTTTAAGACAAGTACAGAAATTTAAGTATCTGGGCACATGGATAACATCAGATGGAAGATGCATAACTAAATAAGAAACAGAATTGGACAGGCAAAAACTGCAATTTATAAAATGAAAAAAACATCTTGTGCAATATATCCTTGTCATTGAGAGTTAGAAAAAAGAATTCTTGCTTGCTACATACATCCAGTTTTAACATAATGGATGTGAATCCTGGACAATCGGTAGGCAGGCCAAACAATTTTAGATGGCCTCAGAGATGGTGGTTTTACAGAAGAATGCTTAGAATACCTTGGACAGCCAAAAAGAGCAACCAAGAGGTTTTAAAAAGAGGCGGGAGCCCGAAGACAACTTATCACTGACATCAGAAGGAGCAGTCAATCATTTTTCGACCATGTTATGAGAAGAGGGGAAAATAGAACATGTTGTGACCACTGGAAAGATCTGTGGAAGGAGGGATAGAGGAAGACAACGAGAGAAGATGCTTGACAGTCTTGTTGCATGGCATGGAGGTGTGTCGGCACACGAACTGATACATGCTGCAGGAGATCGCGGATTATGGAGAGGTATGATCGCCCACGCCAGTCGGCAAGGCACCTGATGATGATGATGACGACGATTAATGAAATTTTTTTGCTTTTAGTAATCAGAACTCGCCCGTGTGTCACCGGGGCCCTCACGGGAAGCAAAGAATAGTGACACTGCACCCTACCAGGCATGTCGTAAGAGGCGACTAAGGGTAGGGTTGGGCGTGAGGTTGGCTACCTCATCCTGTAAAAACCATAGCCACAAAAACCAACCAACCATGGATAAGTCAAAAAGAGAAGCAAATAAACTCCAGCCAACCAAGATGAGGGGAGGCTCTTCAAATAGAAGAAGTATGACACGGTGTGGAGAAAGCCGTAAGGAGTCCGGATCGTTGACTTACCTCCTCTCTAGCTAGGAAAACCTCCAGAATTGGCACCTGGAATGTTAGAACTCTCTATGATATAGGCTGAGAACAATGGAAGTAGCAAAGGAAATGAAACATTATAGAATTAGTATTTTGGGGTTATGTGAAACTAGATGGACTGGGACAGGGAAAAGTATTCTCAATTCAGGAGAGAAAATATTTTGTTCTCAGGACACACAGAGGAAAATTCGCCGCGCACAGTGAAGGAGTGGCCCTGATGCTATCAAAAGAAGCAGACAGAGCACTAATAGAGTGGGAAACCTGTGAGTCCCAGAATAATAAGAGCATCTTTTAGAACAGTAAAACAGAAGGTGAACATGTCGGTAATACAGTGTTATGCACCAACAAATGATAAAGATGCATCTGTTAAGGAAGAATTTTACATGCAGCTTCAAAATATATAAACAATGAAAGAAAGGGCAACTTAAACATTTTGATGGGTGACTTGAATGCTAAGATAGGATCAGACAACACAGGTTATGAAGAAAATTATGGGGGAGAGACATGGTCTAGGAGTAATGAATGAAAATGGAGAATTGTTCACAAATTTTTGTGCAGGAAACCAGTATGTTATTGGTGGAAGTATTTTTCCCCATAAAAGAATACACAAGGCAACATGGGAATCACCAGACCATAAGACAACTAATCAAATTGACCACATATGTATTAACAAAAAAGTTTTAGATCATCCCTTTACGATGTTAGGGCTTTCAGAGGTGCCGATGTATTTACTAACCATTTCCTGGTGATAAGTAAAATCAAGTTGAAACTAAAAAGATATATAACATCTTATAATCATAGAAACCAATATAATGTAGGCTTTCTCAGAGATAAAGAAATTAAGGAACAGTTCTCAGTTACGGTCTCTAATAAGTACCAGGTGTTGCAGCAGTTAGCTGAAGATGTCAACACAGAAGTCTGCTGGGATCAGATCAAAGGAATCTGGAATGAATCTTGCGTAGAAGTTCTTGGCAAGAAAGAAAGGAAACATAAAGCATGGATAACACCAGAAACCATTAAACTGATTGAAGATAGGAAAAGTAAAAAGGCAGAATTAAACAATAGCAAAACTAGAGCTGCTAAAGGAGAATTACACAGAAGCCAACAAGGAAGTTAGGAGGCATATAAGGGCAGATAAAGTGAAATATCTAAACGATCTAGCACAAGAAGCGGAGACAGCAGCAGCAAAAGGAAACCTCAGAGAACTTTACATTAACACAAGAAAAATAGTAGGTATATATAGTCAGCCAACTGGATCAATCAAAAATAGTCAAGGTATTATGACAGGGGCAATGCGCTCCACATCAGATATGGAAACAATTACTGGTCTCCATAATCTGGAACATAGGAGAGACACAAAGATCCTCATCCAGCTCTCCAAATACCACCACTTTCAAGAACAACCCATGTACAGCCGACTGCAGAAACCCCAGAAGGCTAGACTAAAGAGAACCTGTTTTATTAGGAACGCAAATGCCAAGCTCGCTGTCCTTAAACTCCCTCCCATAATACCAAATGTTCCACTTAAACCTTGCAACGACTGCCCCGCTTAGGGATAGCCTACCAACAGTCGGAACCACTGTAACAGGTGTTTCCTCCAAATCATCAATGAGCAGCACTGATATGAAATCAACTACAGAAGGAGAGATCAACAGACTTTATCCACACCAGAGTTGGATTCGAGTGTATACAGATGGTTCAGCCAAGAGAGCAGTGAGAGACGGAGGATGAGGAATATACATAGAATGCCCAAATGGTTTAAAAATCAACCAGGCTGTACCAACAGGTTCATATTCCTCCAATTACAGAGCAGAGGCAGAAGCACTTCTAGCGGCATGTTCTTTCCTGAATGGACAACAGCACAGCAAATATAGCAGAGTGGTCTTTCTGACTGATGCTATGTCAGTTCTACAAGCAATTGTTAACCCAAAAGACACTCAGTTTGTAGACTTGACGCTACAGCTGATTTACTTAGGCTCTTTAGTAGAACAATCTGTACTGCACTGGATTCCAGGTCACTGTGGCTTGGAAGGCAATGAAATAGCGGACAGATTGGCCAGAAGCGGCAGTGACATGGTACAACCAAATAGTGACTTAACCCACCAAGAGACGAAAACATTAATACAATCTAGTATCCAAGAAAGGTGGCTGGATACCCACACCAGATTTTCTCCCCAAGACTCACTTCATCGCCTCTCTAGAGGGGGACAGTGTATTATATTCAGACTAAGGACTGGGCACAACAGATTTCGTCAACATATGTTCAAATTTTTCGGTGTAGGAAATACGGAGACGTGTTCCTGCAGCGTGGCACCCGAAAATGCTGAGCATGTCCTCCAACACTGTCAACTGTATGCTGACAACAGAGACGCAATCTGGCCTGTTCCAACCACACTGAAGACAAAACTGTATGGTGCACGAGAGGATATGGATTGCACGATAGCTTTCATAAAGGCTACCGGCTTCCTGGTATAAGTTTTCTGACAGAAGGATCGAAGAAGAAGAAGAAGAAGAAGAGTAATCTGAGTAAATATTAAAATATTTAAATTAATAAAAGGTGATAGGTGACTCAAATCAAGGTGATTATTTTATCCCATTTAAATAGGCTACAAGTGATGATAAACAAAACCTCAGATAATATACCAAAACCAAAGTAGTATTATCTCAGTGTGGGCTCCGTAGCCCCATTGTTGGAAAAACAAGAATAGACCCACTGCCTCCCTAACAAGCATGTCGTAGGAGTCGTTTTATTAAGGGCTTCCTTAGAAGTCGAAGTACATCTTTTCTGAGAGGCAAAGAACCAACAGTCAGCATACAGATAAGTCAGATATGTAAAAACGGATGTGCATGCAACACTCATGTTCTGGAACAGGACTATAGTTCAGAAGTGGACGAACAGCCAAAACTTTCCATCTGACTTTACAGCCGTTGAACTAATGAGAAAGGAAAGCAACAACATCCGATGTGTGGACCGTTGTGACATTTATTCCTAGTGAAGATTGTCAGACGAGCAGAATCAGCAACCAGTTGTAGTAGTGAAATACATTGTGAATTCAAGTTATTAAGATTGTTAAAGTAGGTAATGTTTCTCTGCTGTCAAATAGCTGCTTATTCACCGGTTAGTGCTAGAGGTGGATGAACAGACCGAACTTTCCGTCGGAGTTTTCAGTCGGCGAATGCGAAGAAGAAGTAGATTAGAAGAATTAGAAAAGTAGACAATTGATAAATTGAAAATTTTTTAAAAAAGAAAATTGCAGTTGTGTAAAAATTTAAATTCTCTTAGTCCCCTTCAGATTGTGAGGCCCTAAGTTGTAGCGTGGCTAGGTTGCCTAAATCCAGCCCTGGCAGGAATGGACTCTAACATTTGGGGACGACTAATGAGATTGATGGAAGAGAGCATGAAGATGGAATTATGGAGTTATTAGATGGAGTTATAAACATGAATGGCATAGTCATAATGATTACGCAAGGCAATATCACAGACCTAATCCGCGTTCCTGGTGACTATGTGGGATGGCGAGACGTGACTGTCTATTTTTATCGTCACTGCACAAGATGATGATGATAAATTAATGCAGTTAAAACACAGATCCCAGTAACATTTGCACAGAGGACGTAATCTCATTGGCGGCAATCTTTGTCAGTGAATGTTTTTCTTCATTCCCCTTGAACGGAAAGCTGCTTTGTTAAAATACAAACTTGTCAGGTTTAACCGGCATCCCAGAAGGGGTAGCGTTAGGTTATAATTGTGACTAGGTTATGTGCACCATATAAAATGGCATAGCATTTCACACTACCAAAAACCCTGAAAAGACCTCTGCAATGTTGATGCGATCAAAGAAAAAGACATAGATACTTTCCCGGCCAGTGACAAGATCGTCCACCGGCAAGCCAATGGGCGACCCAGTCGCCGATGTGCTTGAATGGGAAGCAAGATCTTCATTTTTATAGCACTAAATGTAATCTTGAGGATCACCTGGCAGGTAGCTCAGGTAGCTGAATCCTTTATTTACACCACGTGGTACTTGTTGTCAGGGTGATGACCTTTACAACAAAGCTTTGAACAAATAACACAGACGTTTACAGCCACGAATAAAAATAGTTCTGAGGTTGACAGCAACAAATATGAAATAAAATTCGTGGAATGTGTAATAGTTATGTTTCTACAGAAAAAAAAATTACATGCTTTGATATTCTATGTGTCTGTACTTGTTGCAGATAGAGTTGTTAGGATGTTCGTGTAGTAATATTGTAGGCTCAACAACAACAAGTGGAACTGATTGCCTTGGTCATTAAAATGCTAAGGTACATTCTTGTACCCGGAGTACAATTACCATCTAATACATTATTTAAAAGATCATTCGACAAAAACTAGTCTTCATTTGTGCACACTAAAAATGACTGATGTCTGCAACTGCTTACTGAAGGATTTATATATTTGACAGAAGCAAATATACAGATATTATTGTGCATTTTTAGACAAAACGTGAAACTAGCTTGTAGTAACATTTTTACAATTTAAATTATAAACTCGTTGTAGTTGTTATATACTTAGAATTACACAAAGAAAAGAGAAAACAATAAGCATTTAAGTGCAGTAGTTTAAGATAGATAACTATTGCTAATTGGAAAGGAATGGATTTCACCAGTGATTAGCCCACTTGGCATAACTTGAAATTGTGAATTCATGAAACAAGACTCAAGACAACTCGACATTCCTGCCATGTCCTTCTCCTGGAGCATGGCCAGAAATGAGCGACTCAATTAAGTATGTACTGTTTGATGATGTAGTACGCTTTCAGTCACCACCACCTCCATCATCTTCATTAAGTGCTTCGTCGACTAGCGTGGATGATCAGACTTCTGGACATCTTGCTGTCTGCAACAACATGTAATAATAATTCCTGTACTAATGTTTCCATGCCAACCACACAATGCTGTCAAGACTGAAGGACTGTTGATCTCCGCTGGGCTAATATCCACAGGTTAAACACTGCTGCCGCTAGTTGGTTGTCACCATCCCATCTTTCCAGACAATAGTGGTATACTGAGGTCGGGGTGACAGCACTAACCATGCTGCTGTAAATCCTAAGGCTCAAAAATGGTAAAATTAAGGCAGTAATTGGCAGTGCTATACTGTGAGGCTGGATACCTGGCGAGAGACTGAGTTTTTTTTCAGGCAGACCGTGATAAGAGCGACATTCTGCAAAGGACCTGCTACATGATGATGATGATAATACTGTGCTATAGAGAGGCATGAGTAATGCTTGTGCACCTACTGGTTTCCCAAACTTTTCTTAGTCACAGAGCCTTTTTTCAATTAAAATTCGCCCTAACCTAAGTAAAAAAGTATAACTATTCGTACATAAGAGATTAAAAAAAAAAAAATCTCGTGTATCTTTGAATATTTCATGGCGCCACTGTGAGGTCGTGGCTCCCCTGTGAGGTCGTGGCTCCCCTGTGAGGTCGTGGCTCCCCTGTGAGGTCGTGGCTCCCCAGGGCGCAGTGGCACACAGTTTGGGAATCACTGGTTTAGGGCATTAATGAAGTTCTTCTTCCCTATATCACAAACCCTGGCCAGTATTGGAGAAACTTTGTGTTACCAATGCAACTTGAACTCTATTTCTGTATCTCTCTCCCCTTTCCTCTCCTCTCTTTCATTCTTTCTCTCTCTCTCTCTCTCTCTTCTCTCTCTCTCTCTCTCTCTCTCTCTCTCTCTCTCTCTCTCACTTTGGGACTGCCTTCATATGAAAGTTAATACCCACATGTTTGAAACACAGAATGTTGCAGAAGCAGCTAAATTAGAACAATGATCAATCTGCCTGTCAGAGCTTACCTCCTAGACTAACTGCCAACTCTTGCAACTAGAAGTCACATTCTGGATCAGTGGGGGCTCATAGCTAAAATTAGTATGGATGCTGCTTCAGAAAACCAATATTAAGTGCTTTAATAAGGTGTAAAATGAAAGAAACATAAGCAGAAAATGTATACATAAACTTAATAAAATACTTTAAAAAAATTACTAATAGCCTAAATTGTTACAGTTCAAACTTGATACATTATTTAAAGACAAAATGCATTCTTATTATTTGACTTTGTGCGAAAAAATTAATCAAATAGTATTGGCACTGCTGTCTGTGTGATTTTTTACATGGGAGAGCAATGAGCATTTTATAGCACGGGATTCGAACAATTATGGGGTGACTCGTTTGTGATGAAGTTGGAACCTCAACTGATAGCCTGATATAAAGAGATAACATTGTTATGAAATCTTCTAAATTTCACATAATAAATCTATAAGAGTGATTTAATTGCTTAATCTTTTTATATCATAAGTTTTTTTTTACCATATTAAATTAACTCATTTTGATTTCCAACTGACAAGGGATTTTTTTTACATGCGCAATAATACACATTTTCAACCTAAGTCCACGTGAAAAAAATCCCAGCCTTCACCAGGGCCTGGGACCTCTCGCGCTTGAGGCAGATGCCATGCCCTGAGACCATTCAGCCAAATAACTACAATAAATTTGCAAAATGTAGTAACTTCATAGGAGAAACATTCTAAAATAAAATTAATATTGTGTTTACGCAGTCCAAGAAAAGATCAGACTGGAGGTCATTATCAGGGACCTTACTTTAATAGTGGTGGATCTGCAGAAAAGATGGAGAAATATGAGAAGATCAGCAAGATAGGAGAAGGATCATACGGGGTTGTCTTCAAGTGTCGCAACAGAGAGACTGGACAGGTTGTTGCAATTAAAAAATTTGTTGAGTCGGAGGAGGATCCATTAATAAAGAAAATTGCCATGAGAGAAATTAGAATGCTCAAGGTAAGTAATACATACCTGTTTTGTTTATTTTTGTAACCAATACAACTTTGGGAAATGTGTTATAATGTTGTCAGTAATAGGATTTTTATTTTATTGGGATCAGCTCTAAATTCTAAACTTGCACAGCTCATAGTGACAACACTACCAATTCAACTTTAAATCCCAAGGCTAAAAGTAATCCCTCTGCCCCACATCAGGTATGTCAGACTGTCATCAGGTATGTCAGACTGCCATCAGGTATGTCAGACTGTCATATGGTCGCATTTGTGTCATCATGAGGGCCACATATGACAACTAATTACAGTCATTTAGTGAAACTTTCACAGAATATTTCTGTTAGTGCTGGCCGCAGGTGTGCTGGCAAAGATCTTCATGCAGGCTGCATGTTTGACATGCTTGCAGGCTGCATGTTTGACATGCCTGCCCTACTTCACCATAAAAAAGTGGAATATTATGGGCAGTAAAAGACAGTTATAACTTTTCAGAAGTGTAGGTTTGTTTTCTTGGCACGATTCTTGGAATAGTAATTGTTTATGCAACAGTGACGCTTTGATGTCGATCACATGCGTGAATGAAAGTTAAAGCCTTTGTGGTGTTTATAAAAAGTTACTCTGTATCTTACCTTGGGCTTGAGCCAGCTCTGGGATGGTTATACGGATCCTCATGCAAGACTGCTGATGTGTGCCACTGATAAGAGCTCACCTTTGTGATCTGAACGAAGCTGGCAAGGAATCTTGGAGTTGGTGGCCTCTGGAAATGTAGTGTCTAGTTTTGCTCAATTCCTCCCACCCTCAGTGCATGGGTGAAAATGTCTGTCAAAGTTCATTTGGTGCATGGGTAAGTTCTCTAGCCGAACATACTACTAAATGACAACCCTCAGTTAAAACATCTGTCGAGTGAAAAGAACTACTGTACTGCTGAAATTCAGCCCTAAAACAAGAGATTTGTTCACAGCCTAGACGAGCAACATCTCTTGCGAGTGGTAACTCACTGGACAGTCCTGGCTCTATACATCCCTTGCTGACCCTCAGTTTTGTTGACGCCGCATTGAGGTACACCACAACAATCTGCTGCTGTCACTCTGCTGGTCTGGCATAAATTTGCTTCTGATACGTGTTCTATGGCACATTAAAACAATCCTAAATGACTGACCGAAACAGACCTAATTATTGGCAGAAAGATTCATACACCTGTTATCATTTGCCCCACTCACTTTTAGGTCTCACACTCTGGAATCAATTCAACAGATGTGACCATGATTAGCCAGTGTGCCTCAGCAGCCTGACTGGAAAACAACTAACTGACTCAGTTGTTTTCTTTCTAATATAGTTTGAAAGTTATACTCATGCAAGTTCCAGCTTATCTAACTTTCCATGCCCATCTCCTTACATTACCAGAGATGGGAAGTTGTGTAGTTTCTTGGTTTTTATGTTACACAGTGGGCTAGTGTTCTGTCACTAGTAAGCATGTTTGCAGATTCATGCCAGTCAAATCAATATTTGAGCTTAGAAGACTTTAATGGTCAATGGTGAATAATGAATTGACATTACAGCACTCAGGACACTCCCATAAATGATCCAACCCCATCTTCAACAGCAAGCAAAGAGTTCCGATTCCAATGGCACCAGTAGCTGTCTGGTTGTATATCTGTCTTGCCTTTCCCTTGAGTGTTAAGTGTCGACCAGATCCCCTGGTAAATCCTCTCAGTGCCATTTTCCCCAGACCTTAGTGATCTGTTTGTGCCTGTGCACTGTACACTCCCTCCCAAAGGACCCTGACAACATCTAGCTTGTCATTCATCAGTTTAATACCAAGTGGTGCAGAACTGGCCTGCTCATTTCCCAACACACTACATAATCTGGAGAAAATATTCAAAGGATGCTGACTAATTTAATGGTCAGTACATATGAAAAAAAAACATGTCTACAGGGGTATAACTGCTTGTATCTATGAGTGACATATAACAGTTCTTTGTTTGAAAATAATGTATCAAAGTAAATGGCATGCAGAAATTCAAAAGCATAAATGCTTCCGCAACTCATTATAAGTGATAGGTAATACTGTGAATCTAATATTTTAAAAGCTGTTGTCAACTTCAAGTAGCATTATAATCATTAAACCAAACAATATAATATTATTAAACTAAATGAGCTCAAAAAAAATTATGTTTTTCTGAAAGACATATTGTAACATGTGCACTGTTTCTTTCACAGCAACTAAAACATCCAAATTTAGTCAATTTGATAGAAGTTTTCCGGCGAAGGAAGCGGCTGCATCTGGTTTTTGAGTATGTAGATCACACAGTTCTGAATGAATTGGATAGATACCCACGAGGGTAAGTGTCTTGTAGTCAGTACACATTTCTGACATATTTTGTTTAAAACTGACAGTAAATCTTAACAATTCACATCTTTCTTAACTCTTTAAGGCCAGAGCAACGGTGTGAGCTTAGATTGAGAAGTTCCGTTTTGCCCAAACAACACTGTCATCATCGATCGTGTGTCAGGTTCATTTTGCTTCGCACACGGCTCTGTACTTGTTTCTAATGTTTGGAAGTACGATTAAACTATTCAGGGAAAGTCACTCTGTCCAAATTCTTTCAGCTACATTCCCTATTAGAAGCCATGAGTGCATAATTTTATCAGATTCACAGCAAATTTTTTTAAACAGTGCATTTTCTAAGTTTGTTTTTGAGGGCCATGAAAACCAATATTCCAACCACAAGTACAGGTCACAGAATGCGTCTTTCTGAGGCCGAAGCTCTGAAATTGTTTCAGTCAGATATTTTTAATTCTGATAATGATAATAAAAATTTAGATTTTTCGGAAAGTGATTCGGATGGTGAATTTTCACCAGAGAAGCTGAGCGATCAGCTGTTCGGAGTCTAGCGATTCTGATGAGTTTATTACACTGACAATGTCCCAGTGCTACCGTATTTATGGTGTAAGAGGAGGAAAGTGCTCTAAACCAAGAGATTGTACTATACTATGGCTAAGCTACACTTAAATCATCGCAGCTACAGTCTGTATATAACTGTACAAAGTAAATAGTAAATAGTGTGTGTAATGGCTCATTTTTCTGTCATTTTTTCTCTGAAATTTTGCTCATCACTTTGTAAGAACTAAGAGCCCCTGAGTGCTAAACTAACAGAGAAGCTTATCATAACTTTAGAATTTGTTAGGAAATTGAAGTTTTGTTCTCAAATTTGGATATTCACTACTCTTGTGGCTGCAAAATCATGGTATGTGAAGAATTTGTTTGTAAAATGTTGTTGTTGTGAAATTAACACCTGCTGAATTCTTCTTTCCTACTAACTATAAACAAATTAAACATATAATTATCATCAGATTCAAAATGTACATTCATTTCTCTTTAAAAAAATATAAACTTTTATTGGGATTAGAAGTATATTACATTCTCTATTGCCGTTTTCGTACACCCACCCCTCGGCCATGTTTGTAAAGGGAAATTAATGTGGGCCAAGTCTGTCAAAATTCATGGCCTGAAAGAGTTAATTTAAAGTAAAAAATAAGGTCATGGCAGACTACTAAAGGTTGGCATCTGTGGCTTAGGCATTGTGAACGCTCTTCATGTTGCCAGGTTTGGTCCCAGCTGTAGGCCTTGCTCCTTGCGTTTGTTTCAACAGTGGTATTGAGAAGTCAACCATCCAGAAAGCAATGACAAACTTCTAAATGTAAATTTGCCTAGAAAAACCACAACAGCAAAAAAATAATGAGGTTGGTTCTGTAACATCCTGTTGGGGATATGCAACTAATAAAAAAAAAAATTACTACCAAAGGGGTGGAAATGAAAAGCAGGAAATGAGGTTTGTAGTAGTAATTAAAGATGTGCATACAGGGATGCCTTTGTTTATCAAAGGTAAGTCCAATAAAAACTATTTTTTAGGGCCAACTTTATGTTACCAGTGTGAAACATGGATCCTCACTACAATTAATGAGCACAAAATAAAATGACAACAGAGATGAGATATCTTAGAAGAGATCAGGGGTAGAAAAAGAAGAGATAAAATCAAAAGTGTATACATTTGAAAAAGACTAGGATTGAAAGCAGTCATAAAGTTAATTGAGGAGCAGACAATGAAATGGTGTGCCCATCTGATGAGAATACACTGGTACCAGTTGTCACAGAAAGCCTGTTGAAGAAATATAATGAATACGGAGCAAGGAGGGAGACCTCACAAAAATTGAATGATGGCATCAATACAGCATTCAGTATATGAAGGTCACTTATAAAAGACATTAAGAAAGAGCACACAGAGGAGCAGACAATGAAATGGTGTGCCCATCTGATGAGAATACACTGGTACCAGTTGTCACAGAAAGCCTGTTGAAGAAATATAATGAATACGGAGCAAGGAGGGAGACCTCACAAAAATTGAATGATGGCATCAATACAGCATTCAGTATATGAAGGTCACTTATAAAAGACATTAAGAAAGAGCACACAGAATAGTAACTCAACTTATAAAAGACATTAAGAAAGAGCACACAGAATAGTAACTCATCTTCCCCCAACACTTTGATGATGTAACTGGAGGAAGAGAAGAAGAAGAAGAAGAGTAGATCTTATAACTGGCAGCTTTGTTTGATTTCAGCACTCCTGAAAATAAACTTGCAAATAAGTTTACCCAAAAAAAAAATCAGTTTGCCTGTTTGAATATTTGTTCACAGGGTTCCAGAAAGAATGGTTCAGAGGATAATCTACCAAACATTGTTGGCAGTTAATTTCTGTCATCAACACAATGTAAGCAATTACTGTCTGCTGTTGGTCTTTCCTGTTTAATGTATACACTTTTTAATTGTTAAAACATTGTTTTTTTTTGTGGCTACTTTATTGGAGAGTATACAAGGTTTATGACTAGATCAAACTCTTTTCTCCAGCTTATCTCCCATTGGAGCTTAGGCCTTTAGTGAATGCATGCCAAGTCCATCTGTCTGTTACTGTTTGCTGCAGCTTTTCTATGTCCCCCCTAACATACTGTATGTTCCCATGTGTAAGACGATCAGTTTTCCTACATTTGTTTCATTTTAAAATTGGGATGTGGTTACAGAATGTGGTTACAATATTTATTCCCTAATTTATGTGTATGTGGTTGATATGTGTGTGTGTGTTTGAGGATAGAGAGGACAAACAAATAGTGAAACATGCCTCAGATTTCACGAGAAGAGGAGAGAGGCAATCAATAGTCTGTCACAATTTTAGTGAGGGAAATATTGTAAAGTGACAAGAGAGCCGCCAGACATGGAGAGTTATGACTACTGCCCTATGCGCCACCCTAGGTCCAAGAGGAAAGACTAACAAGAAAAACTACAGTCAAATGTAACAATAAGTGTACTTTCAAATAACTGGGATAATCAGATTGTAATATTTATGTATGGTTATATTTAGAGTGATCTGGTTTATTATTTTGCTTTATGATATTAATACAGAAATAACACATTTTGATTCTTTTGATGCACTCTTGAATCTGTTTCTGTAGCTCTCTAGAGATGTTTTAATGTTGCCAGAGGTTTTTGCAGTGGGTCATTTATTTACTTATGGTTGTCCTTTGGGGTTCATATTTCTTGCAATCCAGAAAATAATATTATTATGTATGACAGACAGCACTGTTGTCTTCTGTTTACAAGGGTTTGAAGTTGATTTGTTACTAGTCATGTTCTTGTCAGCTCTTTT
The DNA here is from genome assembly GCA_905116865.2 of Candidula unifasciata. Lineage (NCBI taxonomy): Eukaryota > Metazoa > Mollusca > Gastropoda > Stylommatophora > Geomitridae > Candidula > Candidula unifasciata. Next base: position 80,549 of record CAJHNH020002673.1, on the reverse strand, counting down.
GTGCATATGATTGTGTTATACATGCTCTGATATGTTTAACATATGGTGTCATTACTTATGTTGTTCTAATAATAATAAAAATAATCAAGACCCTTTTATTGTGTTATACAGACAATCCACAGAGATGTAAAACCTGAAAATATTTTAATAACAAGGCAAGGTCAAGTAAAATTATGTGACTTTGGATTTGCAAGAGTTCTTAGTGAGTATCTTTGTTTAATTATTTCTGTTTTTTTGTTTGTTCACTATAGTCTGTATTTACTGAACTGTTCACGTTAGTGTATATTTTCTTTAAGATCTGCTGCAGGAGAGCTCATGTAGCTTCTGAAGAGTTTGGAGCACAATCAGCATGATATTTGCTGCAAGACAATGTCAGGAATAAAATATGCACCTGTTCTATGGATTCATCTCTCTGATAAAGGCCTTTGATACAGTAAATGGAGACTTTATAGAAGATTGTGCAAAATATGGTTGACTCGAGAAGTTTATTAAAATTGTTTGACAAATTCATGAGGTCACACAAGCAAAAGTTCAGAATAATATTCAGCTCTCTAAGCATTTTCTGACATCAGTGGGAGTAAAGTATAGTTATGTGCTTGCACTGACACTGTTCAGCATGACGTTCTCTGCTAATCGATGCCTTCAGAAATAGAGCCATAGGTATCACATCAGATATTGTGTTGATTGCCAACTATTTAACCTTTAACCAAGGTTTTAAACCAGACACTGTTAAAGACTTATTGTTTGATGATGACTGCACCTTCTTATTGTGTGTTTACTGATCTGTTCACTGTAGTGTGTATTTACTGATCAGTTCACTTTAGTGTGTATTTACTGATCTGTTCACTGTAGTGTGTATTTACTGATCTGTTCACTGTAGTGTGTGTTTACTGATCTGTTCACTGTAGTGTGTATTTACTGATCTGTTCACTGTAGTGTGTATTTACTGATCTGTTCACTGTAGTGTGTATTTACTGTAGTGTGTATTTACTGATCTGTTCACTGTAGTGTGTATTTACTGATCTGTTCACTGTAGTGTGTATTTACTGATCTGTTCACTGTAGTGTGTATTTACTGATCTGTTCACTGTAGTGTGTATTTACTGATCTGTTCACTGTAGTGTGTATTTACTGATCTGTTTACTGTAGTGTGTATTTACTGATCTGTTCACTGTAGTGTGTATTTACTGATCTGTTCACTGTAGTGTGTATTTACTGATCTGTTCACTGTAGTGTGTATTTACTGATCTGTTCACTGTAGTGTGTATTTACTGATCTGTTCACTGTAGTGTGTATTTACTGATCTGTTCACTGTAGTGTGTATTTACTGATCTGTTCACTGTAGTGTGTATTTACTGATCTGTTTACTGTAGTGTGTATTTACTGATCTGTTCACTGTAGTGTGTATTTACTGATCTGTTCACTGTAGTGTGTATTTACTGATCTGTTCACTGTAGTGTGTATTTACTGATCTGTTTCACTTAGTGTGTATTTACTGATCTGTTTGTACTGTAGTGTGTATTTACTGATCTGTTCCCTGTAGTGTGTGTATTTACTGATCTGTTCACTGTAGTGTGTATTTACTGATCTGTTTACTGTAGTGTGTATTTACTGATCTGTTCACTGTAGTAGTGTGTTTTACTGATCTGTTCACTGTAGTGTGTATTTACTACTGTAGTGTGGTATTTACTGATCTGTTTCACTGTAGTGTGTATTTACTGATCTGTTCACTGTAGTGTGTATTTACTGATCTGTTCACTGTAGTGTGTATTTACTGATCTGTTGTTCACTGTAGTGTGTATTTACTGATCTGTTCACTGTAGTGTGTATTTACTGATCTGTTCTGTTCACTGTAGTGTGTATTTACTGATCTGTTCACTGTAGTGTGTTTTTACTGATCTGTTCACTGTAGATGTGTATATTTACTGATCTGTTCACTGTAGTGTGTATTTACTGATCTGTTCACTGTAGTGTGTATTTACTGATCTGTTCACTGTAGTGTGTATTTACTGATCTGTTCACTGTAGTGTGTATTTACTGATCTGTTCACTGTAGTGTGTATTTACTGATCTGTTCACTGTAGTGTGTATTTACTGATCTGTTCACTGTAGTGTGTATTTACTGATCTGTTCACTGTAGTGTGTATTTACTGATCTGTTCACTGTAGTGTGTATTTACTGATCTGTTCACTGTAGTGTGTATTTACTGATCTGTTCACTGTAGTGTGTATTTACTGATCTGTTCATCTGTAGTGTGTGTTTATTTACTGATCTGTTCACTGTAGTGTGTATTTACTGATCTGTTCACTGTAGTGTGTATTTACTGTGTGTGTATTTTACTGTAGTGTGTGTTTACTGATCTGTTCACTGTAGTGTGTATTTACTGATCTGTTCACTGTAGTGTGTATTTACTGATCTGTTTACTGTAGTGTGTATTTACTGATCTGTTCACTGTATGTGTGTCACTGTTCACTGTAGTGTGTTTTACTCTGATCTGTTCACTGTAGTGTGTATTTACTGATCTGTTCACTGTAGTGATGTATTTACTGATCTGTTCACTGTTCACTGTAGTGTGTATTTACTGATCTGTTCACTGTATTGTATTTACTGATCTGTTCACTGTAGTGTGTATTTACTGATCTGTTCACTGTAGTGTGTATTTACTGATCTGTTCACTGTAGTGTGTATTTACTGATCTGTTCACTGTAGTGTGTATTTACTGATCTGTTCACTGTAGTGTGTATTTACTGATCTGTTCACTGTAGTGTGTTTATTACTGATCTGTTCACTGTAGTGTGTATTTACTGATCTGTTCACTGTAGTGTGTATTTACTGATCTGTTCACTGTAGTGTGTATTTACTGATCTGTTCACTGTAGTGTGTATTTACTGATCTGTTTACTGTAGTGTGTATTTACTGATCTGTTCACTGTAGTGTGTATTTACTGATCTGTTTCACTGTAGTAGTGTATATTTACTGATCTGTTCACTGTATGTAGTGTACTGATCTGTTCACTGTAGTGTGTATTACTGATACTGTAGTGTGTATTTACTGATCTGTTCACTGTAGTGTGTATTTACTGATCTGTTCACTGTAGTGTATGTTTACTGCATCTGTTTACTGATCTGTTCACTGTAGTGTGTATTTACTGATCTGTTCACTGTAGTGTGTGTTTACTGATCTGTTCACTGTAGTGTGTATTTACTGATCTGTTCACTGTAGTGTGTGTTTACTGATCTGTTCACTGTAGTGTATGTTTACTGATCTGTTCACTGTAGTGTATGTTTACTGATCTGTTCACTGTAGTGTGTGTTTACTGATCTGTTCACTGTAGTGTGTATTTACTGATCTGTTCACTGTAGTGTGTATTTACTGATCTGTTCACCTTAGTGTGTATTTACTGATTTGTTGATTTACGTGTGTTCTACTTATCAGTTCACTTTACTGTATACTTATCTTTCACTTTGTTATATAATCTGTTCACATTAATGTGAACTGATCTGTTTACTTCAATGTATACTTATCTTTTCATTTTAATGTATACTTTTCTGTTCACTGTAATGTATGCTTATCTGTTTACTTGAGTGTGAACTTATCGATCACTTGAATATCTACTGATCTGTTTACTTTTATGTACTTATCTGTTCACCTAAGCATATATTTACTTATCTGTTTACTTTAGTGTGTACTTTTCTGTTCACATTAATATGTACTGACTTCCTAATCTTAGTATGTATTTACATATCTGTTAACTTGAGTGTGTACTTATCTGTTCACCTCAGTGTGAACTGATCTGTTTTCCTTGGTGTGTATTTACAGTTTACTTTGGTGTCTACTTGCTATTCTGTTCAATTTAGTGTTTACTTAGTTATCTTTTTGTTCTGCTCCTTTAGTAAGTTTACAACTCTATGACCAAAAACAAACAAAAAAGTTACATATTTTGACTGTGAAACATTTTATAGGTCAGGTGATTGATTGCATTTTTTAACATTAGATCTTACTGATTTTAAACATGCTTACAAATTCTTTTATCCTATTTAACAAAAGTAACTTCTGCCTCACTTGTTCTGAAAACAATATGGAGCGTTGGGCAGCAACTTCCAGTGTACAAAGTAGGGCATTGTTGCCTTTTGCTGTCAATAGTTTTCAGAATTTGTTTAATAGTTTCAAGAGATTCTTTTCAAGCAAACTGTGTTTTTATGGTTGAGTGGTTATCCATATTCATTAGATTATAACTCATGATAGGATTTTCATTTGATGTTCTCTGTTCCTAACTGTGTAGAGCTGTGTGTTCTATCTCCGGCTTGCCATGTTTTTGGGTTCTTGTGTTTGCTTTACTCTCATATTTTATGGTTTGGGTTCATTTCATGAGTCTTTCTTATTTTTCTAGTATCTGCTTTGTGCCACTAGGCATTGCAATGTAACAGATGATAGCCAAGCTACAAATTGCATGTCTCAGCCTAAATTTATCTTCAGTCGTTGTTGCTGAATCATGAATACCACCTAAACATCTGTGCACTAGATAAACAGTGTTTCCAATAAACTTGTTTCACCAGTTCAGCGTCTCAGTAGCACTTTTTCTTAGTAAACAGAATTTATTGTTTGCCCTATGTTGCACGTTGCCTGTAACTACACACCTCCCTCTGGGTAAATAAAGTGACCAGTTAACTTGTCATCTATTTATTGGGTGGTGTTTCAGTGTTGCTAAATCATAGATAATTATGGGCTTTGCTTCATGGATGAAGATATTTTGTCTTGGCCATAATAAAATGAGTCTCATTATTTCATTGGTGGATGTTGTTCGAGCCACAGTGTGCAGCTCATGGGACTCAGTGAGATGAATTTATCCATATTGAGAGTGTTCTTCTTCTTCTTTTTCTCCTTCTTCGCCTTTACCAACTGTAACCTCCAGTTGAAAATTCTGTTATTTTTGCCCATTTCTGGACTTTGGTTTTGTTTTAGAACTTGAGATTTGCATGCACAACCATTTTAGAGATCTGGCTTCTTTGTATGAAGACTACTAATTCCTTGCTTGTCAGACGAATGCACTCCTACTGTGAAGGACACAGCCCTGACTTGTAGACTTTTATGACATGCTTGTTAGGAGGTGCAATGAGTCTGTTATTTTTTCTCCAAAATGGCGCCCAGATAGGGGACTTAAATATGTGGTTACTTTTATATACAAGTGTCAGTTGTATATAATTAAATCATCATGTAAGGATTTTAATGGAAAAAAAAATGCTGATAAACTCTGTATATCATGACTGTTGAACTTTAATTTGCCTTTTGCAGCTGGCCCAGGTGGTGAATATACAGATTACGTGGCAACTCGTTGGTATCGATCTCCTGAACTGCTGGTTGGAGATACTCAGTATGGACCTCCTGTGGATGTTTGGGCAATTGGCTGTGTATTTGCTGAACTCTTGACAGGCCAGGCTATATGGCCCGGCAGGTCTGATGTTGACCAGCTCTACCTCATTCGTAAAACATTAGGTACATGTTTTTTTACTGTTCGCACACCTCTATACTCATCTGAAAAAAAAAAGTTAAGGTTACACTAGGCTAGTGTTTGATGTGGTTGTTATTTCTGCCATAATTATAACTTCCCAAGAGAATGAATAGGGTATCTTGGATATACCATGTTGGAGTACATCTAGTATGCGACTGTGAGTTGCAAGAGTGATCTTCTTCTTTTTCTTCTTCTTCTTCTTCGTTCACAGGCTGTGAATTTCGGTCACGGTAGATCGTCCATTTGGACTTTTAGCTTTTACCTAGACTTGAGTTTTGTGTGTACAACCGTTTTACTAGCTTTTGCCGTTCCCTGCCACATGGCAGATGTACTCCGACTTTGAGGGAAACAAGTGTGATGAAACATTCAGGTTAGCTTGGAGAGGAAAAGCAGACAGATACAACTAGGTTATCTGCTCTTGGAAACAACATTGTAGTTCTATTACGTTTGCTGTTGCCAGTTAAAGGAGTCATACAGTGAGTGAGTGACGGGGATTGTGGCTCATCTTGAAATCTAGACATTCGTGGGGATGACAACAAAGTTTTATACTAATTAAAAACTTAGAGAAATGGAAGAAAATTAGAAAGATGTATGCCTTGTGACAGAGGGAAAAAAAATTAAATTAGAATGAAATTATAAATTTAAGTTTATAGCTGTTGGGAGCATTTTTTACTATTTTATTTTTCAAACATGTTAAGTCTTTTTTGAGTAAACCAAATGTATAGCAAAGATAAATTATATCGGAGTGCAAGAAAGAATTTTGTAAAAGCTGAGTTTGCTTAGACTTTGTATTCTGTCTTCTTTATTTGTCATTAAAAAGATGTTTAGTTTTTTGTTTTGTGGTTTACAGCTAGGCTGCAATATCTTTTTCGATCAACACATCTGATTTCAGCAAAATCTTAATTTGGGCCTTCTATGACATGTTAAGGGGAAGTAGATCTCTTTTCCCCCAAATATTAGACCCACTAACCCTCAGGGGGTTGTTTTCTATAAACAAATATCAGAGTTTTGTTTTGAACAATCAGATTGTCTGGGAACAAAAGACTCTGATAGAGGAAGCTGTTCTCCTCACCTCACATAATGACCTAAAGTATGTCATGACCTTGCTGTTGTTGTTCGTCCATCACAAGTGATGAAGAAAAGTTTTCATCCAAAGTAGTAATGATAAGTGATTATGACTACAAAGGTGGCTGATTAGTCCAGTATGAGCCTGGAAAGTTCTTGAGCAGTATGGATAACAGATGGAAGCTGCAGTAAGTGTGGGATTAGCAGTACAATTCTTTCTAGTCTGCCTCCATTTCTCTGCCTGGGCAACCTTTTCTGGGATGTACGCCATCCAGAACAGTCTTGGGCAGCAGCCTCCCATGTTGCTGTGTTGATACGAAAAGAATTGAGAGTAGTCTTGAGAATATTCTTATAACGCTTTTTCTGTCTTCCCTGGGACCTCTTCCCTTGCTGGAACCCGCCATAAAATACTCTCTTTAGGAGCCGATATTCTGGCATGAGGGTTGGGTGACCAGCCCAACACAGCTGATAATTCTTCAGTATCATGTGGATGCTAGGCAGGTTTGTCCATCAAGAACAACAGTATTTAAGACCTTATAAGACCTTGCACAACACTGTACAATATAAGAACAACACTGTACAATATAAGAACAACACTGTACAATGTAGAAACAAAACACTGTACAATATAGGAACAACACTAAACAATATAGGAACAACACTGTACAATATAGGAACAACACTGTACATTATAAAAACAGACCAGATACCTATATATTGTACATGGAATATAGCTATCTGGTAACACTCCTTGGTTCTTTTTTTTTCTTCTTATTCTGCATTCACACTTAAAGAGGCATTGACATATTATGATGTGGTTTACAGCTAGATTGCAACATCTACACCTTTCGAACAAACATATCCAATTAGCGAACCCCTGAGTAGTTACCTTTCACAAAATGGTTGGTGCCCAGAACTCATATAAGGGGATTATCTATTTAATTATCAACATTTTGGTAAAGAACAGCTGTTACTCTGGTATCATGGATGATCATGAGAACTAATAGACCGATATGGCTGAGGCACATTGAAAAATGTCAGGTGACAGAGAGGTAAAAACTGTATACTCAAGGAAGCTGAATGGTGGTAAACCACGTTGCAGACCAAGAAGACAGATAGAGAGATAATGTCCAGACAGACCTGCAAACACTCAGTGTTACCAACTGGTAAGAGAAGGCCAACCAGAGAGATGAATGGAGGCGGGTGATATCTGCAGCAATGAACCTCAAGGGCTTAGAATGCTGAAGAAGATGAAGAATAGTTGTTGCTCTTAAGTGAGAAATATTGCTTTATATGACAGAAAACGTGACATGAATGTTTCTATTTTTGTGTAGGTGATCTCATATCCAGACATCTGGAGATTTTCTCCAACAATGCTTTCTTCAAAGGCATGAGCATACCTGAGCCAGACAGACTGGTAGGTTTGGTTGAAGTAAAATCTTGTTGATGTCAGTCTTGGGTTTTCAATAAAAAAAAATATGTGTGTGTGTGTGTGTGTGTGTATATATATATATATATATATATATATATATATATATATATATATATATATATATATATATATATATATATATATATATATATATATATATATATATATATATATATATACATATATACACACACATATATATACACACACACGCACACACACACACACACAGACAAAGATATAGAGATATATATATATATATATATATATATATATATACACATATATATATATATATATATATATATATATATATATATATATATATATATATATATATATATATATATATATATATATATTATTTATTTATTTATTTATTAATTACCAAGGCATTTGATTTGGTTAGTGGAAAAGGTCTGTTTAACACACTGAAGAATATTGGGTGTCCACCTACTCTACTGAGCATTATTAAGTTGTTCTACACAGCACAGGTATGAAAGGTACAATCAACTTTAATGGTTTAACATCGAAGGAGTTTGTAATAAAAAATGGAGTGAAGCGGGGGTGTGACTTGCTTCTACCCTCTTTGGAGTATACTTTTCACTTCTTTTGACACATGCATTTCGAGATCAGGAAGGTGGTATATTCATTCATTCTTGATCTGATGGCAGCCTTTACAATGCTCGCAAGCTAAAGGCCAAAACGAAAATAAGAAAGGTACTTATCAGAGTGCTGCTGATGCAAATGATGCCACTCAGAGGAAGAGCTGCAATGTTTACTATCTGCTTTTGCTGATGCATGCTGTGAATTTAGACTTAACAGTCAGCGAAAAGAGGACAAAGGTTATGGTGCAAGGTGTTAATGACAGACCTACAGTCTATATTGACGTTGAAGAGCTTGAGACAGTAGACCATTTTACCAATCTAGGTTCCACAGTGAATAGTAATCTATCGCTGGACCAAGAAATCAACATCAGGATAGGTAAGGCAGCAACAACAATGAGCAGATTGACAAACAGAGTGTGGGAGAACAGAAAGCTCACAATTAAAACAAAAACCCTTGTCTATCGGGCTTGTGTTCTCAGCACTCTGCTTGATGGCAGTGAAACTTCGTCAACCTATTTGCACCAGTAGAGACGGCTAAATAGCTTTCACATGTGATGCCTAAGAAGAATACTTGGCACTAAGTTGCACGACAAAATCACAAACACTGAGGTACTGGAAAGAGCAGGTACTACAACAGTCTTTTCCATGCTGTCTATGAAGGTTCAGTTGGCTGGGTCACACCTGGAGAATGGAGGATGGAAGAGTCCCTAAGGACATCCTTTGTGGTGAATTAAAGACAGGAAGAAGATGTCAAGGCCGACCTCTACTATGGTATAAAGATGTGTGCAAGCGGGACTTGAATGATACAGATATTAAAGTGGACTCATGGGACCAAAATGCCATGGACCGTGTTGTGTGGAAAGGGCATATCAGGAAGGGAATGAGACTGAAGGAAGAAATGATTGCAGAAAGGATGAGAGCTGAGCGTCTGAAAAGAAACAGATTAAACACAATAGATGACAACAATGGTCCTTAAATCCTGTGCTTTCATTGTGGAGGACTTTTCTTAGCATGAGCGGGTCTTGCTAGTCACACTAACTATCGCCATGGGCTGTGAGTATCATGCCTCATCATAGCGCAATTTAACACAATCGTCTGGAAAGACGGAAAGGTGCCAATTATATATTAATTGTTCTTTCTCTAACTCTTTCATTACCAACCCACCAGCCGTATTTCTTAGTGTTTACAAAAGTATGTGACGTTCTTGCTATCTGTACTCACACACATGTTACTGAATTATTAGTTTTACTTCTTTTGTCCCAAAGTTACTCTTTTGAACTTTATCAGATCTAAGTATTTACTGCTTTTAAGCTCAACTCCTCAAAATATATAGACTCAAAGTAACAGCTTCCTTGGTACCGAGAGCTGAAACTCACTGATGCAGATTTGTCCAACTTCTATATTGGAATTTCTTCTTGCTTTTATTGCTGCCTTATCATTCTCATGATCCTTGAATTTGAAATACAGAACCCTAGAGGACATTGAAACAACATGTGAGACAAATTGCCATATATTGATAAACACTCATAGATGCAAATTAAACAAGTATAAAAAGAAAGACACACTAGACAATGCAAATCAAAAGCTATAGTTAACAAAATATGAAACAAACTTGTCACATCCAAATGATGACAGCATCTCATTTCAGGATAAATGTTTCTTAGGATTTCACATCCTTACAGTGTCTAGTTTTATTAATTCTAACACACTTGTTCCTGAAACCAGGCACTGATATCATATCATCATCTGGAAGGAACAGATACATCTCTTGGTATAATATCTATAGCTTTTGATTTGTATCTTGTATAGAGTATATATGCTTTGATTCTTTCCTTTGTATCTATGAATGCTTCCCAGTACATGCTGGGATAATCAGATTAGCTCTGTATAATAAAAAATAAGTGAAGGAAAATAAAAAGTAGTCTTGCAAAACTGAAGTTGAAGCATTATTCATGGAATGCAGTTTTGTAGTTATGTGTGAATGTTTGAGTGGAATTATATCATTTATTACTGTCCAGATTTGGTTCTAAGCTATTATTTAAATGCACATGTTTAGGAGTCAGTTAAAAGTAAATTGTATAAGGAACTGTTTGCCTTGCGCTCAGAAGGTCATGGGTTTGATTCATGGCTGTGTCATTTGATTTTCAAGTGCCAGTTTCATGGAGAACCCTGGGGATCATCACTGGAGCTAAGGAGTTGGTTTTTGTGCCACGATGTTAGCAGACGGCTAGCCATTCTGTGGAGAGAGACTTAGCCATGTGGGATAAAACCCAGTGTAGTCTTCTTCATATTCACAGTCTGTAAACTGTGTGACAAAGTTTTGGTTGTTTGTCTAGCTCCTGATTTTAGTCTTATTCCAGTACTTGAATTTTATGTGCACATCAGTTTTACAGATCTGGCTAATTTGTACACAGGCTGTTGGTTGCTTGCCTTTCAGGCAGGTGCACTCTGACTTTGAACTAAGCCCCTAATTAGTCATCTCTTATGATGTGCTCATTCAGGAGGCATTGGGACTGGTCTTGTTTCCCACCACCATGGGGCCCCTGAACCCACACAGGGATGTCAGTGCAGTGAAGTCCCTCCACTTTAGTTTATTTTAAGACAGGTTGACCTGGGAGCCAAGCTTAAATTTGAACCCAAAAAATCCACTTCAGTGTGTAATGGACTCCAGATCTTTTGGGCTGCAGGCATGCATCTAGCTACTAGGCTACTTCGGCTCACAAACTGTGTGCTGTCTCCATAATGGAGGTTAATGCTATGCAGTCGCTGCTATTTTTGGAGAATATAATGTGGTTTGGCCCTTGTCTGTTCCATGGTGTGACTCTCATTACCATATCTTTGTGTGTAATGACCTTTTTTTTTCTCTAGAATTCATAAATGTGCTTATAATTTTTTTAAATTTATTGTTTACAAGGAACCATTAGAAGAAAGATACCCTGGCATGGGTTCCCAGGCATTAAACTTTCTACAGGTATAAATTAGCTTAATCTATGTTATTCTTAGATTTTGAGTTATTGATGTATCAGTAATTATGGCGTAATATTAAACAACAGTCTGAAGAGAACGATGCAATGAGAAGTGACCAGAGGATATGTCAATACTTAAAACTTAGGGGAAAGGCAACATAGACATACAATCAGACTGCTACTAGAGCCATTGGAAATGGAACTCTGGTCTGGCTGCTGAAGATGGGGATGAAGCACTTATGGGTATGTCCTGAGTGCTATGATATCAGTTCTTAACTGAAATCAGCTTAGCTCATTAGATAACACAGATTAATCCTGTGAAATATGTATACTATTACCATTACACTGTTGGTGAATGTTTACAGAGTTAGAAGCAAATGTGTGTATAATTGTTATTGGAATGAGGTAATTTTCTCAGACGACTCTAGCATTAGCTTCCTGTTGCTGTGCTGAATCAGTGTGGAGCTGTAGTAGCTCATTGGCTAGCCTGCCAGTCATGGTTATAGGTTTGAATCCACGTTTAGGCAGATTGAAAGACAGTTATTCCTAGGTTGCTTCAGCCTGACTTGGGCACCTGGAAATGTTCTTGAAAGTAAAGGTGGATGATATGTTGTTTATCACATCACCCATTTAGCATTATATTGAACAAATGGAAAAAGGGGTGTTTAACCATATACCAACATGCCTAAGGAGTCTTGTTGTTTTTGCTGATAAGGCAAGAATTCTCTTCTTCTTTTTCTTCTTCTTCTCCTCCTTCTCTGAATTTTACTCCTATCTCTCTTCCTCCTTCTTCTCCTCCTCTGCATTTTCTTCCTCCTTCTCCTTTCTTCTCCAACATTTACTTCAGTAAAGTGTTGGAGGAGATGTAATGCTTTTCAGTGGTATGATGGTCTTCTAAAACACTATTTGAGTCTTTATTTCTCTTAGGTTGTTCGTAATGCTTTCATACTATCTCTAATGTGGTATTTCTCTTGCACTGTGTACATTGTGTTATTCTCCTTTCATCATTATTATCATCATCATTCTTGAATACTGTTATATGTCACTTAGGGCTTAGAGTTTATTCCTTCATTCTATTCTGTGCAGTTGTTTCAGTATCATGGATGGAGTCCAGCTCATAACATTTGGATCTCTCTCAATGTTCATCTTAGGGTTTTAGATGTCTGTGTCTCCTCAGTCCATTCCCCCTCCCCCCATTAAAGTGCATGTTTTCTCCTCTAGAAGTTTGTAAATCATGTTTAGTAAAGCAGATAATGTATATTCAAGTATTACATCTAACAGAACTGTTTGAAGATGGATCCTGGGGAAAGAATGACATGTGCAGAACTAATTCAGCACCCATACATGGATGTCAACAGAGAATCAGGGCTGGAGTTTGCTAAAAACAAACATGATAAACCTGATGCCACTGCCAGAAAAGCTCAAAACAAGTCTCATGCTAGCAATTACCCAGCGGTAAGTACTAGGTCCTGTTTATTCTGATTTTTTTGGTTCTCCCCCCACCCCCCATTCTTCTTCTTCTCTTTTTAATGTTAACTGACTGTAGTCTCTAGAGGAAAGTTCTAGTTTTTCATCAGTGTCTGAACTTTAGTCTTGTTTCAGAACTTGAGTTTTGCAGGCACATTTTACTGATCGTGCTTATTTGTATGCAGACTGTTGATTTCTGGCCTCTCAGAAAGATGCACCCAGACTTTGAAGTAAACACCCCTAATTGATAAACTTTTATGACAAGCTTGTTGGGGGGGGGGGGGGGGGTGTGGGGGGGGGTGTGGATCTATTCTTTTTTTTCCCTCACACTGGGTCCTGGAACCTACCCATAATTCGACTTTGTTCTTTTCATAACCTGTGAGCCCCAAGGTTTTTTGTGCACATTTCTCTAACTTCTATGATTTTACTGTAGTGGTTGGTTGCTTGTGAATCTTGTAAAAGGGATCTCCATAGTGAATTGGTTGAGCTTTTTGCCTGATTCTCTGAACGTTATGGGAACTATGGCAGCACAGTAGTTAGGTACTTGCCTGCCAGCCTAAAGGTTTGGGTTCAAATTCACACCAAGACAGATTTAAAAAAAAAAGTAATAAAGCTTAGCTCTGAGGTTGTACCAGCCTTAAATTGGTATCGGGAAATGTCCTGGGAAGTAAAGATAGCTGGCATGATATTGACCATATCACTCGTCAATTCCTGATTAGTATATAAAAATGTGAGCCTAGGATCATATGCCCTGTGTACCACCGGTGTAAATAGAGTCCTTTAGGTTACTTTCTGAGGGTTGTAGGTTTTATTTAAGACTCTCCTCATGTGGTTTCTGGGGCTCCATTTCAGAGAAAATAAGCATAGACCCACTGTCTCTCTGACAAGCATGTCTTATAATGCAACTAATTGGGGTTGTTTTCTTCTAAGTCAAAGTGTCTGCCTGAGAGGCAAGAAACTAACAGCATGCATACAAATAAACCAGATCTGTAAAACAGATGTGCATACACAATTCAAGTTCTGGAAAAGGAAAAAAGTCCAGAATTGGGCAAACAACCAGAACTTTCTGCTAGAGTTTAGTCGGTAAATGCTAAGAATTAGATTTCAGATTCCCGTCTTTCAGTTATAAGTAGCAGTGGTTTCTAAGATTGCTGGAGGTTGTTGCTGGAACCAGTGTTTGTCCCATATGTATTTCTTTCATGGGTGACCAGCCACTGTGTGCAGAGATAATCAGCAATGTGTATAAAACCAGGCGGAGTAAAGCCATTCCTTTTGCCTGTTATCAGTGATTAGTAAAGATTATCCTCATAGCCCTTCAGGACAGATCCATAGTTGCTCTTTTCTTTTTCTCAGAAGCTCCACAAGAGTAAAATGACTGATGATGCTGGTTCTGTGTTAATTAAACATCTTGTCCTTTTGGTGAAATGTTTGTTTCTTGGAGCTTCAGGTTGCACCCCCTTGTCCATCAGCTGAGACAAGAATACAATGTCTTTTTCCTGTGAACTTTTGAATAACAAGGAAACATTGAGTTTTAATTCTGGTGATCAGTGTTTTGGCAGACAGGTTGTCTGAATGTGTGAAATGGGTTCTGGGGTCTCTGTGGTGAAGTGGTCAAGTGATTTACCTTGCTTTCTGAAGGTTGTAGGTTCAGTTCATCATTATCAGAAGGTTCTTATTACGGCACACTTTTGTTTTCCCTATAGACTCCAGTGGGAGTTGCAGTGGCGTTCGTGGCTAGATGCTCGCCTGCCAAACAGAAGGTCATGGGTTAGTGCCTGACGGAGTCAGACTTTTTTTTTCAGAAATGACTTTGACTCCCAGGTCGACCCAGCCTTTAAAGGGTACCAGGTGCAGTCCTGGGAAGTAAAGGCGGCTGGCATGATGCTGACTACATCGCCCACCAAGTGTCGATTGGTCTCTATAAATTTAGGTCCAGCCTTATATTCCCAGTAGGTTTTAAAGGCGTGGAAAAAGGTATTTTTGTTTGTTTACTTTATGGGCTCCAGTAATACATGACCTTTAGAGGTCTTACTGAGTTGACATAATACAGTTATAGAATAGAGTGATTAACACTTTCTGGCACAGGGGGTTTAGCATCAAAGGCCCAAGGGTGGTAATGTCATTTGTCAATTTTACAAGTGTAACACATTAAAACAGAGCATTCTAATTTTGCTGCCATGCCAGCAAAATGACGAGTAATTGTTGAGGAGTTGAGTCAAGAATTGACATCACTGCACTCAGTGCATTCCCATGCGTGCTCTGTCCTCATCTTCAGCAGCCAGTGCGGAGTTCCAATACTGATGGTACTGGTCACAATCTTGATATATGTCCGTCTTGCCTTTCCTGTGAGTGTAGTGAACTGGCCAGACCCTCTGGTTACACCTAGGTGCCTCATTCTCTCCAGGCCATAATAATCTTCTTTCTCTACTGATTCCGTTGCTTGTTTCCAAAGGGCCTTGACCACATCTACCTTGTCATGTATAAATTTATGACCCAGTGGTGCAGATCCAGCTAATCTGTCTCCCTGTTCATGACCCACTTGTTGAGCAGCAATATTACAGTACTGCAATAATAAGTAAATTGTATTAGTAGTTAAAGATTAAATAAATAAACATACAGCATGTTTAGAGAGATCAGTAAAATGGATGGCAGATGAACATGAACCACTTAGTAATGTCAGCGTCCATAGAGACGGTCTGTAGGAAAATTTGTATGACATGGAATTTCAGAAAAGATAGTCAACATAATTGCTCTCTTCTTTAAAGACTTTTCCTGCAGTATAAAAAATTACAATACATCTTTCCCAGTAAAGGAAAAGACAGGGATGTGTTGTGTCATCTCTCCTCTTCAACCTTGTGATGGATTGGATACTTAAGAACACAGTGGACAAGACAATGAGAGGCATACGATGGACTCCATTCACAATGCTCAATGATTTTGCAGATGATATAGCACTCCTATCACATAAACATGAACATATACAAGAAAAAAGTAACAGACTTCACAGCACAGCAGAAATGGTGGGACTGTGAATAAATACAAAGAAAACTAAGATTATGACAAACAGTTCAAACCAACAACCAGTAACCAAACACTTGAAAATGTAGAACATTTCACATATCTTGGCAGTGTGGTGTCCCTACTAAGAGGGACCGAAGAAGACATACATTCATGCCTGAACAAAGCTAGAGCTGCTTTTGGAAGGATAAGGCAAATCTGGAAATCCAACAGTTACTGCAGAGGAACAAAACTTCGACTCTACAAGAGCATCATTTTGCCAGTTTTTCTTTATGGAGCGGAATGCTGGAGAATGATCAGAAAGGATGCACACAAGCTGTTCACCTTCCACCACACATGTCTACATAGAATTATCAAAATTTTCTGGTCAGATACAATCTCAAACACTTAACTACTTCAAGTCCAAGAAACTATAGACAGTATGATAACCAAGAGAAGATAGAAATGGCTTGGCCACATTATGAAAATGAGTCCTGATATACCTACCAAAACAGCTCTCACATGGATACCAAAGGGAAAGAGAAAAAAGGGGCTCCCAAAAACAACATGGAGACGAACAATGGAAAGTGACCTGAGTGTGGCATCTTTGACATGGAAAACTTCATTGAAGATTGCACAGGGCAGGAAAGCATGGAAAGTCCTCTCTGAAGCCTCATGTGCAACTAGGCATAACAAAAACTGATGACTTAGAAATGTATAAATAAAATATAAAAACAATCTGCACTCTAGATCTTGTTCCAGATACATTTTTAGAACATCACAATTAGTATCTTCACACAAACAAAGTTTATATAACCCTCAGTTTGCCTGTAATTCTATAGCTATATTCCTAAATAAGGGGAATAGCACTATAACTAACTGACACTGAGGGAAATTGCCTTTTCACTAATGTTTATTCTTTTTGTACAAGGGGGTTTTGTTATTGTGTATGCTTTCCATGAGGTAGATGTTAGAATTATCCCTGATTTAAGTTTAATCCTATAAATGATTGAAACAAATCTGCTTTGCTACTTTCTCCATCTAACTTTGGATAAATCTGATAAACATGTTTTATTTAAATTTAAGACTTCTAAAGCCATAAATCATGTTAGCTTGCATGTAGAAGACTGCACGGTAGCCATATTGTTTTCAAACACTCAGCAACTCGGTAAAGCTCACAAAGCATACTATATTTTAGGCTTTTAACCACGTTTCCAAATAAACCTAATGGTCAACTGTGTTATTGAAGACAAAGAAAGTTTAAATTGTCCGCTTCACATTTTATACTGGTCAGTGGTAAATTAAAAACTGCACACGTATCGCACTGATTGGGCCTCGGGTAGTTAACCATGAGCATGTGATGTGTTCCTTGGGTTGACCTGGGAGCTAATGTCAGTTTGAGATAAAAATCTGCCTCAATATGGATTTGTTCCCTAGACCTTCAGGCTGGCAGGCAGGCATCTGAAAGCTGTGCCACTACAGTCCTGCCATTAGTGAGTTGAACAGTACTGAAAGCATTAATGAGTTAACATCTGCTTTCATCTGCAGCCTTTTCAGCCCCTCCCTCAGCTAACAGGACTGCCTATGGGACCAGCAGCAAACCCAAGCTCCCCCTTACCAAACCCCAAGTACCAGGCAGGAAACAAACCAAAACCACGGTTTGACCACCTGCCCAACATCTGACTTTTTGGCCAAGGGGTTCCTCGTCATGACGGAAACTAGACCCAGCTGTTGAGGACACGTCCCTCAAGCCAACAGCAGTGTTTGGTTATCTAGTCTTACATGATCTACAGTAAACCCTGGAGGCCATCTTTTTTTTTTTAAATTGGTTACCATGAGAACTAATTGTCTGTGTGAAGAAATTTGTGAAGAGTAAGAATTAATTGTACAGGTGCAGAAATATGCAAACTGTTTTTGTGAGAATTAACTGTTTGTGCAGAAATATGCGAATAGTTGTTGCGAGAATTAATTGTGTTTGTGCAGAAATATACGAAGAGTTATTGCGAGAATTAACCATGTTTGTGCAGAAATATACAAAGAGTTGTTGCGAGAATTAACTGTGTTTGTCCAGAAACATCAGTTATTGCAAAAATTAATTGTGTAGGTGCAGGAATATGTGAAGTAATATTGCAAGAATTAACTGTCTGTGCAGAAATATGTGAAAGAGTTATTGCAGGAATTAATTGTGTAGATGCAAAAACATGTGAAGAGTGTTAAAGCAGGAATCTATACATTCTGTTATAAGAAATCAGTTACATTTATATCTGTTCCTTTTTATCTGTATCCAAATGGAGTATATTTTGTACTTACAGATTATGCCTTCATGCATTTGCAGCAGTTTCTTTTTCATTATAGTACACAATATTGTAGATTTGTTTTATGTATCATATTTATTCCTCTAATATTTTATATCATTTATATGTAATAATTGTTATATTACACTATTGGGCAAACATACATCACTGTAAGTATTTGTATCATCCACATATTAAACATTACATCCACATATCAAACATTACTTCCCCATATCAAACATTAAGTTTATTTGTAAATGATGAACTGGAGCATGTTGTTGAAAGATTTATGTTACAGTTATTGATATTCATTGTAACTATTATTTTCCTCCCATGTAAATCTTGCCAAAATAATGAAAGAAACTTCCTTCTACTAGAATGATAGTTATTGTGTTTATTGTAAATTGACTTTCATTCTTGCTCATTTAACCCTTATTAATCTTTAATAATCCTGAATTGAAATAATTAGTTAACTAGTTACTTACAGTTCTGACCTCACAACAAACAGCACCCCTCCCCCACCCTCCTCCCCGTCCTAATTGCTCCATTCCTGTACTAACAGAAATCACACATAACACCCATCACTGTTCCTTGTGAAAAACTGGTACTGTTTTATGTTTTATATTGAATCTGTTTTACACAAAATTCGGCTCTCCTCCGAACTTCTACCCGATATTATGGCGGCCAAGCAAATACCCTAACAGGGCCTCAGTCGTGTGTAAAATGCGGACTTTTTGCCAAGGAACAAATCGCGGCAAAACTAGGATCGGCTCCGAATAATGAAACAAATGCTCTAACAAGGTTTCAGCGATATGATAATTGCGGACCTGTTTCTGCGACTATGCTGCACCGCCGACAGTACCCCCCGCGCCGCACAGCTATGTATGTCTTCAGTTAAACATATCCACAGCTGTACATGTCCTCAGTTAAACATCACACAGCTGTATATATCCTCAGTTAAACATACCCACAGCTATGTATGTCCTCAGTTAAACATACCCACAGCTATGTATGTCCTCAGTTAAACATACTCACAGCTATGTATGTCATCAGTTAAGGATGTTCACTAAGTATGTTTTAATTTGTGAATGTCACCATCTGAGCATGGCCTCAGATTAGCATTTCTTCAGCTATATGTGTCCTGAGCTATGTCCTCTGCTAAACATATTTATTGCTGTTCTTACCTAAACATGTTATCAGCTAAACATGTCCTTAGCTAAATATGTTCTTTTCTAAACATGTCCTTAGCTAAACATGTTCTTATTTAAACATGTTATCAGCTAAACATGTTCTTATTTAAACATGTTATCAGCTAAACGTGTTCTCGGGGTTTGTGAGGTATGTCTACATGGCTTCATTAAAACATTCTTCATGTGTCCATCTGACATATTTCAATTTGTACACATCAGTGTATTAACAATTACCTTGCTGATTTCCTAAACAAAAAAATTTTATCTTGTAAGATGTAACTTTTAAAAATATTTTACACAAGTGAATGCTTATTGATACTAATTTGTATTTTTTCATAATGAGGTTACTATTTGTGAAAAATCTGTGCACTTCAACCAATCTTCATTTTAGAGATAATACAGCAACTAGTTTTTATGAAAGAGGCATTCATAAGCCATTTTTATAAATTAAATACAGCATATTAAGCTGCAAGAAGGGATAAAAGTCCAATCAAGTATTTTAAATATTTCCATGCCAGGAAGAATTAAACTCATTCATATTCACGTGTTTATTATCAATATAGATTGGGCTGTTATACGTTATAATTCCCAGGTATGCTCTGTAATTATTTTAACCACCAAATTTTCTTAAATGTCAACTTTAGTCATGTGTTTGTAATTATTTTAGCGACTTCATTTTCATAAATCACATCTTTCACAATGTTTTTCGTGTGATATGTTTCCTAAGTACATGTCTCTGCAGCATTGTTAAGTCAGTACAATAATTTTCTTGGACCCCCTATAATATTAAAGTAAGTTATGTTTTTTTGTCATTTTGTGTGTTTTTTCTTGTTGATTGTAACATTTACACAGTATTTTTGGTTTCATTTTTGGCTATCCTCCGACAAACGGTCAGCAAAGATGGCGGCGGCAAAATATCCAGCCGAGCCGCGGTCACGGGTCATTGCGTGCTTCCGGCTACTTAATTTGCGGTCTTCCGACGGTTTTTCCGCCAACAACCGCTACCGCCATGTGGCCCTCACGCGGCGTGGATTGGGGCTAAACTAGATGGCTAGGACTCACGAGCAGCAGCTTCTGCATCTCCTGCAGCTTTGCTCGTGAGTCCTAGCGTGGGACCCATGTGGCGGTAGCCATTGTCGCTGGAAAAGCGCACATGAAGTAGCCAGAAGTGCGCAATTGACCCGTGACCCCAAGTGCGCAATGACCCGTGACCGCGGCTCGGCTGGATACTTTGCCGCCGCCATCTTTGCCGACCGTTAGTCGGAGGATAGCCTCATTTTTTAAAGACTGTTTTACTATCCCTATTAATTATTACTGTTTTTATTGTTAATGTCTCTCTCATTCTCTCTCTCTCTCTCTCACACACACACACCCACCCACCCAAACAGAGTATTTATTATTATTAATTAATACTGTTTTACACTTGCAGTTACTATTTCACATAATAACACTCTGGTACTGAATAAATTAATTTGATATTTGTATGGGACTGATGGAGTTAAAATAATAATTAGAGTTATTCCCTCTTTACTGTTTTAAATTTGGAAGCAATCAGGTCCAACTTCAGCACAAATTTGTGTAAATTAATTCCTCCAGACCAATTCTGTCAAAAGTAATAGCCATTACTTAACTGTAGGTAGCATTACCTAACAAGTTTACCAGGGCAGTGGCCCTATTGTCTGCTGTTTGTAATGCTAACATTTGACCAGATTGTTAATATGTGCAACTTGTATATGGAACCTCCTGCTTTTCACCCCTTTCCTAGAAAAGTTGCATTTCCGGTCTGACTACCTGAGAGATAAACAATGATGTAAACTTTCCCAACCTAGTACTGAGATTTGAAATGTTTAGCTTTTGGGCCTAAAACATAACTCCTTTATTCCCAAGCTATGCCTGGTGTGTAAGTGACTATACCTTGATTTTCCTCCATAGTATAATGTGTTCTTTTATAATGTGCTCTTTTACTTATAACATTTGGTCAGAACATACTAAAGAAATATGACCTCCCCATTGGTCACTATAACTGTTTTTTGACACTTTGAAAGTAATGCATTAATGATTTTTCAGAATGATTATTTCTTCACTTTTATATCTCATTGTGATACTGACAGAGATAAGCCACCTACTGACACTTTCACTGCATTATTACAGTTGATGTTCTTTGTTTTTGCAGTGTCCACTTGCTTTCTTTAAAACATGACAGATGGCTGACTTGAGTAAAATGGATTAGTAATGCTCCCTATTGATTACTGTATTTACATGTTTATGTATAAATAATTGTAAGTGAAAATTTTTCTTGTTAACTCATATTGAAGAGTTGTTACTTCTCTTATGCCCTCTTTGTTTTACATTATGTTGTTCTAAACGCAATGTTTTCCAGTCGTCGTTGCCAATTTTAATGAAGACAAAACAATATATTATACCATTTATTTTTAAAAAAAAAGCGTTCTGACTGAAATACCCAGATAACATGGCCATTGTTTTACGGCTCTTTTTACACCATGGCAATTTTCATCTAATCTTTTCATTTCTGATTGCTTGCTTAACAGACAGATAAAATTCCATGCACATTCAGAACCAGAATGGACAATCTAGATGTTTTGAAAGAGGTGAAGGCCAGAAAACAACTTATGTCAAATATCAGAAAGATGATAGTCTTAATTTTTATTTTTAGCAGTGTTATGAGAAGAAGGCAACTGGTACATGCTGTGAACACTGGAAAGCTCTGTGGGAAAAGAGACAGAGGAGGACAACATGAGAAGATTCTTGACAGCTTTTTGTTACGTCATGGAGGGGTGTCAGGACACACGCCAATAAATGCTGTTGAAGAGAGCAGATGGTGGAGAGACATAATCGCCCATGCAATTTGGCAAGACAATTGATGATGATGTATAACACTGGACAGTCCATGCATATTGTAACGACCTCAGTGTGTTTCAGAACACACTAGTTCTGTGTCTAATAAATTACCTTGAAGACAAAATCCCTGTCAATTGTGTATATACGTACATCATATTGTGCAAACAAACGTACCTACCTTGGTGAGACAATCAGCTATGTGATTTGTGCATTTTACTCAGTAGGATTCATGTTTGTGTGCTTCATTATATGATGTATACCTTCTATAGTATGCATCTATCTAGGGCTGAAATTGGTCATACAATTCATGAAAGAGCAACAGGTGAGATGGTTTGGCCATCTGATGAGAATACCCTGATACCAGCCGCCACAGAGAGCCATGCTGAAGAAATGTGATAAAGTCGAGAGGATTAACTTCATTACACTAGGCTTTATCCCATATGGCTCAGTCTCTTTCTGCAGAATGGCTGGCAGCCTGCTGAGATTGCTGCACAGTTCACGAACTCTATGGCTCCAGCGACGATCCCCAGGGGTCTCTGTAAAAATTGCACTTGTGAACTGGAGATCTCAGCCATGTAATGAATCCATGACCTTTAGAGTGCGAGGCAAATGGCTTGACCACTTTGCCATGGACACCCCTGAAGAAATGTGATGACTAGATCAAAAGGAAGACCATGCAACATATGAAACAATGGCATCAAGAACAGCTTTAAAGAAATTAAAATGTACTATAATGGTTGTCTTATGCAGTGCCTGTATCTTTTCCTCACCTCTGGATTCAGTGGAACTAGTTATCCCATTAGTCAACAACTCAAACTGCTAGTGGAAAGAAAATTTGTGATGTGTGAGTGTGAAATTATGATAAAATGTATCAAGTTCATTTACCTCAGCAAATGGTGTGAAATATTATTAATTTATTCAATTACTCCTGCTCTCATATTACTGATTTTGAGGTCAGGTATTTTGTTATTGTGTCAGTTTCATGACTTTTTAATCATGCACATGTTTAAATAAAATATTTATACGTGTGTCTGTTTTGGGGCTGGGAGCCATGATAGTGCAGTGGGGCTGGGGGCCATGATAGTGCAGTGGGGCTGGGGGCCGTGATAGTGCAGTGGGGCTGGGGGCCGTGATAGTGCAGTGGGGCTGGGGGCCGTGATAGTGCAGTGGGGCTGGGGGCCATGATAGTGCAGTGGGGCTGGGAGCCATGATAGTGCAGTGGGGCCGGGGGCCATGATAGTGCAGTGGGGCCGGGGGCCGTGATAGTGCAGTGGGGCTGGGGGCCGTGATAGTGCAGTGGGGCTGGGGGCCATGATAGTGCAGTGGGGCCGGGGGCCATAATAGTGCAGTGGGGCTGGGGGCCGTGATAGTGCAGTGGGGCCGGGGGCCGTGATAGTGCAGTGGGGCTGGGGGCCGTGATAGTGCAGTGGGGCTGGGGGGCCATGATAGTGCAGTGGGGCCGGGGGCCATGATAGTGCAGTGGGGCTGGGGGCCGTGATAGTGCAGTGGGGCCGTGATAGTGCAGTGGGGCCGGGGGCCGTGATAGTGCAGTGGGGCTGGGGGCCATGATAGTGCAGTGGGGCTGGGGGCCGTGATAGTGCAGTGGCTAGAATTCTGGCTTGACATCCCTGTGGTAGTTTGTTTACATTCCCACTGATGTGGGCATTTACAAAATTTGACCTAGGCTCCCACATCATCCTAATAAAATGGGCACCAGGAAATATTCTAGGATGTAAAGGCAGCTGAAGCGCTATTGACCACATGAAACCTTGTGGGACAGTTAGTCTATACAGATATATGGGCAAACATCAAAAACTCCATTTTACATGTTTATTCAGTGTTTTTCCATACTTTTCAAGTTTTGAGGGATTGTCTTATACATGGAGTGTGTTTAAAATATGTGTTTCGTAATTTTAGGTTTTAAAAAAAAAGTAGATGTTGCCTTATACATGGAATGTGATTGAAATAGTTTGTCCCAATTTTGGGCTTAAAAAGTAGGTGTCATCTTATCCATGGGGGCATCTTATACGTGGAACAAATCTGGTATTGTATTACACCTTTACTTTAACTTTTACATGAGTTGTGTTTACTAACACATGTCATAGCAAATTTTATATTTTTCCTCTGCCAATTGAAAAAAATTCCTGATTTAAAAAAACCGAAGATGGAGTATCTTTAGGAAAATAATCAAGTGTCACACAAATCAGAAAATAAGTAATGTTCTCCTGTTTGATAGCACACATGATATGCTTTACAATTATGGTACAGGGGAGCCTCAGTAGCTTGGTCGCTTGAAACTCACTTGCTGGCCCCAAGGTTTTGGGTTTAAATCTACACTCAGATTTTGTTTTTCAGAATTGGCCTTGGCTTCCAGGTCACTTAGCCTAAAATGGGTACCTTTTAATGTCCTGGGAAGAAAAGGTGGCTGGCATGATGTTGATCATGTCACGCACTCAGTGCCAGTTTGATCTATACAAATGTAAACTAGGATTCTGTTCCTGATGGGCTAATGGTATAAAAAGGTTCCCCTCTTTTTTTCTCAAAAAACAAATAATAGTACAATTCTATAACTAGTTAAGAAAAATGGTTAAAAACATGGTTATCAACAGACATTTTCTTAGTTGGTACGCCTTTTGATGTGACTGAGACAAATGATAAGTAAACAAAATTAGGCAAATGTCAGAAACAGTGAAGTAGTATTTGATCTAATGCTCAAGTCAAGCTGTGTAAACCAGCATGTCATCTTACATTGATACCATCTTTAGCGCTTTATAGTATGTGTGCGTCAGATGTTTTTTACATTGTATGTTTTAATTGTAAATATTTATGTCCAATGATTCTTGTTAAACAACAGAAGACCTCTTGTTGCTCCATCTCCTCACCTGATGCTCTTCTCCATCAAATTTCTGAACTCTTTGAGTCCCGGGGGTTTAGCATCAGAGACCCAAGGGGTAGTCAAGAGAGATGTAAATCGACTCATCTTGAATTCACTAGGTCTCTAGGTAGGAACCTTTGAAAGTATGATGTGTTCCTTGAGACTCAAAGAGTTAAGTCCTGAAATATTTTTCTTCGATTAATGATCCTAGTTTTATGTAACAATTAAAAGTTTGTCACATTTATAATTCTAAATTATTATTGTAAGATAGTTGTGGTTAAATGGTATCCTTCACGATGGTTTTTAAAAACTAAGCATCATGTAAATCAATATATTTCTTGATTACACATGGTATGTATTTCTTATTAGCTGATGTAAAGCAGTCATGGACAGTCGACCTAAGAGAGAAATAATGTGGAAGCTCTAGACATCTGGAGATAAATAATGAGAACACTATAGACAGATACAAAGCATAGCCAGGCTGTCTTGGAGACAATTTAACTCACAAAGAAAACTGATTACCCGTATAAGAAGAAGACTGTCTACATCCTTTGATCATGTCATGAGAAGGAGAAAAGAGTACTTTGTGACAATGGGAAAGTGGAGGGCAAGAGAGGCAGATATAGGCCAAGAGAGATAATACTGGACAGATAAGTGTCATGATGTTTAAGAAATCTATATCAGAAATGATTGACAGTATATGAGACAGAAGGGTGTGCACAGACATTACTGATGCCACAGGCATAGACAACAAGAAGACAAAGTATTTCTTACAGGCTATTTTGTCTCATTCTTTCGTAATGTTAGTCCATTTTATCCTGATTATTACTTTAACTTCCTCTGTCTTACAGTTGTTGTATTTAGATTCAAAGAGTTATTTTAAAGTAAAGAAAACTGTGGGCTAGAAAAGTATATCCAAGTAATAACTGTTTGCTGATGTGATGTCATCAGCACAACCATCCAGTGCTGACTAATGTGTAAAAAATATGGGACAAGCATAATTTAACAATACATACAAAGGCTCGAAAATGGGACTTTCAGTTCTAATGTGGAAAATATCTATAATAGTGAGAAGAAAAGTAAAGATTACTTTTCCATCTTTAAGTATATTTGCATGAGCTGCTGTCTCCATGTCTGCATAAATCATTCAGCACTTGATGGGTGATGTATTTATTACCATGCCAGCCATCTTTAGTTTATGATACATATCCTTTAACTTGTGTTTATCATGAAAAGACATGCAGTGCTGAGTGGAAAGCATCACTTCATAGATTCTGGGTAGTTAGCGTCCTTTGGATTTTTTCTTCAGGTCATGGCGGTGTGTTGGGATACGAGCAGGCAGACACACTGGCCGGTTCTGCACCACTTGATGATGAATTAATGTATGATGCTAGATGTTGTGAGTGCCTTTGGGAGCGAGTGAACAGTGCGGGGGCACAATTAGATCATTACAGTCTGGGGAGAATGGCGATGCGAGCAGTTACCAGGGAATCTGGTTAACACTGAATACTCAAGGAACGGGTGAGACAGATAAACAATCAGACAGTTACTGGTGCCATCGGAACTAGAACTCTTCACTTGTTGCTGAGGATGGGGAACAAAGCACTTTTGGGAGTGTCCCGAGTGCTCTTTTGTCGATTCTGAATTCAACATTCAACATATCATGAAAAGATATTAAAGCAAACAAAAAGTAGAATCAGTCAGCTGCATATTATCACAAACAAAAAGGACATCTTCACTATATCCCTCAGCATGTGATAACACCCAAATACGTCAAATCCACCTCACTCTGTTGAAAATATTTTCAAAATGGTTTCAGCTCTGATGCATGAAACTCCATAGCAGCAGTGATAATCTAAAAAAAAGCACTTTCTTTGTTACTTTTGCATCTCACTAACTATAAACAATATCTATATATTATTCTCGTTATGTATACTTAGTGATGGTTAGAAAATACAATGACCTCTGCCATCTTGCTCTGGAAGTCATAGCCACTACACTACTGCGGCTCCCATTAACTAAAGTAATCAATGTTAATTTGGTATAAATGGAGAAAAACTAACCTATAATAAACTCAAGTAATTTGAACTGGATATCGATAGAAAAGAATGTCATTCAGGAAATATTGTGGTCAGTTTGGTGTTATTTAAGTGGAATGAAATTTCTGGACCGACAAAAAACAAACTGTGCTTACTTCAAACAGTATACTGACTATATATATATAATAATGCAACTATATATTTTTGGTGTTGTTTCATAATTTAGTAGTTGTTTTTCGTAACTAATGTACATACATTTAAAAGTGAAATAGCGTCTCATACTGCAATTTATATTTTGATGTCTGACACAGTGTGCATGTAAAATGCGAATACAGTTATACCGTACATATGTTTAATTATATTTTCATGACATGACATGGCAAGAATTTGTCTTTTTGGTATATCTTTACTTCATGACATTCATATTTTATGGTCCACATAGAATTTTACAAGATATAATAGTTATTAAATGTAAAAGTGATGATCTGGTGTTGTACTTCATAAGGGGTAAATTGTTGATGTGAAAGCAAGTGTAACAGACATGTACTTCATTAGGGGTGTATTGCTGTTGTGAAAACAAGTGTAACAGACGTACTTCATTATGGAAATGTCTTTGTGAAGGAGCAGGCATGAATGGCATGCTCTGGCATATACTTCATTACAGGTGTGTGAATGACATGCTGTACTTCATTACAGGCGTGTCTTCTGTGTAGAAGTAGGTGTGAATGACATGCTGTACTCCATTATAGGTGTTTCTTGTGTGTAGAAGCAGGTGTGATTGACATGCTGTACTCCATTATAGGTGTGTCTTCTGTGCAGAAGCAGGTGTGATTGACATGCTGTACTTCATTATAGGTGTGTCTTCTGTGCAGAAGTAGGTGTGATTGACATGCTGTACTTTATTATAGGTGTGTCTTCTGTGCAGAAGCAGGTGTGATTGACATGATGTACTTCATTATAGGTGTGTCTTGTGTGTAGAAGCAGGTGTGATTGACATGCTGTACTTCATTACAGGTATGTCTTCTGTGCAGAAGTAGGTGTGAATGACATGCTGTACTTTATTATAGGTGTGTCTTGTGTGTAGAAGCAGGTGTGATTGACATGTTGGTTTGTTGATAGATTATCCTCATTGCGCATCAACAGTTCAGTTCATAAGCGCTTGGATCCTTTTCTTAGTAAAGTCCGCATTGTTAGTGGCTCACGACACCAGTTCTGTGTTGGTTTCTTCTTCTTCCTAGCTTTCTGCATAGTGCCCTTGTCTGGCCACACCCTTTTAAAATGTTGTTCTTGCAGTCTGGATGCGGTTGCTGATTCAGTCATCACAAATGTCTTTATTTTTGTAGAGCATTCTGAATATCAGCAATGTCTATTGCTTGTCCACGCTCCACAGCAGCTTTACCTGCAAGCCTTTCATCATGCTCATTTTCTCTGCACGCTTTCTTCACTGCAACTGGGTTTCCCATTTCTCGCTCCATTCTTGTGCCAGTGAAAATCAAATGAAATGTCCATCACTGTCATTTTGAAAAACTGGTGAACAATTTAGTCCTAGAACAATCCAGAAATATGTTTTTTTTTGTTCGTCCATCACGAGTGGTGAAGACCACTTTTATCCACCGTACTAATGATCAGTAATTATGAGTAGGAAGGTGGCTGATTAGTCCAATATGAGCTAAGGAAGTTCTTGAGCAGTGCGGACAACAGATGGAAGCTGCAGTAAGTGGGATTAGCAGTACGATTCCTTTTAGTCTGCCTCCGTTTCTCTGCCTGTACAACCTCCTCTGCCTGGCAGGCCGATGTACCATGCCTGAGAGACATAAGCCATCCGGAACGGTCTTGTGCAGCAGTCTACCATGTTGTTGTGTTGATGCCAGAAGAATTGAGAGCAGTTATCAGAGTGTCCTTAAAGAGCATTTTCTGTTCTCCCTGGGACCTCTTCCCTTGCTGGAGTTCGCCATAAAATACTCTCTTTGGGAGGTGATATTGTGGCATGCGGGTTGGGTGACCAGCCCAATGCAGATGACAATTCTTCAGTATTGTGTGGATGCAAGGCGGGTTCAAAAACCACAGTATTTGGGATCTTATGATGGCTGGATGAAAGTGACCTATGCAAGGACTTGGATTTAAGTGAAGAAGAGTTGCGCAATTCGTCGACCTCTCTCTTGCTTGGTACATCTTGATCCAATGGCAGGACAATGTCGAGATGACTGGAAATGGACCTAGGTGCAGTGGATGACAAAGGCGTCTAAAGTGCTCTGCCTTGCTCGAAGCTCTCCACAGAGCCTGCTGGTAAACACCTTCTTGTCCATTGAACCAATAAGAGGTTTCATCCGCACAATCAGCCAAGAAAGATATGCATGCAGTAAATAAATGCATACTTCAGTTGCTAGAGGCACCAGAGCCAACAGTCACCAACAGAAATGCAGTTTGTTGTCTATGAAAGTTGTCGGGCACAATAAGTCGGCTAAACACAAGTAGAATTATTACATAAGGTATTTCACCAGCTCATATGTAAACCAGCTACCTGCCATAATGAATACCATGACACAACCACTGCGCAAATGAAAGGCTTTCCACTCTAAAAACACAGCTCACAGGGCTGCACCAAGCACTCAACACAGTAGGTCAGGCAATAAAACCGCAGATTACCGTCCCTATGTGGAAACTGCATTAACAAAGCCTTAAAAGGTTGTTGCGTATCCTTTACAGGACGTTGCAGAACCAACCCTAACAGCCCCTGGCTGTTGTGGGGTTTCTCTAAAACTGTTGTGGGGTTTCTCTAGGCAAATTACGTCCAGTAGTTTGTCATTGCTTTCTGGACGGTCGGCTTTCTTGATACCACTGTCGAAACCAACGCAAGGCGCATTGCCCGCAGCTGGGATCAAACCCGGCATCCCGGCATTACGAAGCGAAGTGTTCGCATCGACTTAGCCACAGAGCCGACTAACAAAGCCTATAAGAAGCAAAAATAGCTTCAAAGTTCAACATTCTGCCACGCCTAATCCTCTATTTCAGACCGGAAGTCCTGGAGTTAACAATACAGGCTGAGAAAATGGCTGGATGGGCAACACATGGTTTCAACAACACAACCCAGGCTTTATGCTATAGAAAGATATGGTATTAGCACCATTTGTCTGATACGCCTATAGGCATGAAAATGAGAAGCTTGCCGTACTTTGAAAGTGAAAAAAAACCACCCAGCTTTGATTAGCATGCAGTGAGTGCAGCAGATACATTATGCAGTCAGGAAACAAAAGAAACAATCAGGTTACAAGCTCTTCACCAACTGCTGAGGAAGACTGAACACACTGAATTGTTCCGTAGTGTAGTCAAGTTTGTTCTCAGTGATACTCGTAGTAATAGTGATCTATAACGAGTTGTGAGTTCGACTCGTAATTCCAAAGTACCACGATCAAAACCCACTGCTGGTTGCGTGGATTTTTATCGTAGTATGGGACCCCACAGGTCGACCCAGCTTAAAATAGATACCAGGACTTATATCCAAGAGAAGTAAAGACAGCCGGCGTAATGCTGACCACATTACCCACCTAGTGCCAATTGGTCTGTAAAAATATGGATGCTCTTCCCATATGCCCAATACGCCTAAAAGGTGTGAAAAGGGATCTTTACTTTTCTTTTACCAAAATAAAATATGTGTTTTCTACAGATTTAGCAGCTATGTTGAGCTGAATGTGTGTAGTAAAACATTGCAAATATTACAAAAGTATTATGAAATTCTATCAAGTATCTGATCACAGCCTCAAAGGATAGATTACCAGCTTTTCTTTTTATAAAAGCTTACCTTTTTCAAGATATACCATTGTATGGGTATGTGGGTGTATGGATTTATGGGTCAGTTAGAGTAGTAGATAGTCTGATAAAAGAAGGAGAAAAGGAAAATAGAAAAAAGACATGGAGGAGAAGCAAAACGAGAAGGATGGCAAGCAGTAGAAGAAGAAATACACACAAATTAAAGCAGATAAACATAAAGCAAATAAATTATACATTTGACAAAAATGAAAAGCAATAGGTTTCATAAAAAAAAGAAACATTTAATGCTTGAAACTTAACATGTGATTTGTCTGAAAGTGAAGCCTTGGTACATTTACACTCATCATCTAACAAATAACTTGTGATAAACATCACTAAATAAGGATAGCAGAACGTTTTCTGCTTCACTTAAGCAATAACAAGGTTAAGTACATATACAGAGCTTTAATAGAAAGAAACCCAAGAAGCAATATGACCTTATATAAATGAATGTGTGAATATGAATGAATGAGCGAATATGGATGCATCTATAAATGACTGAATGTGACAAAAATGTTTTTTTTCAAGTATCCAGAAACCATGAGTTGTTAACGCTTTGGCTCGGTACTATTTAAAATGCAACCCTTCAGCCTTGATTCCATGGATACCGTAAATCTGGGAGAAATTTGGCTTTTCTGCCTATCCCTGGGCATGAACCCGGACCACAAGGAGTTTGTTCCCTGGTCGCCGCGCAGTCAGGTTTAACCAAATGAGCTAGCGAGCTTGATGACTTAATTAATAATTGATTGAATAAGAATGAATAAATGAGTGAATAGATATGAATAATTGACTGAGCGACCATGAACAGATGAATGTGTCAAGAACTGATATCACTGCATATCATATATCCACACAAATGATCCAAAAAATGCATTTTTGACAAGCAACATATATTAATGAATGAATGAAATGTCCACAATTGATAACAACGCATGTGGGGCATCCCCACCTTTGCTCCACCTACTTCTTCAGCAGCCAATGAAAAGTTCACTTGCTAATGGTGCCTGTGGCAACTTGATTGAATAGTGACAGTGTTTCTAACTGGAATGAAGCACACTTTTGTACACACAAAATCTGCCATAGCATGAAAAATATTTCCAAACTTTATCCACTATGCCAGGTCTCACCATGCCGCCATTATCAAAACATCTGCCTTATAAGTCGTTGTCATGGGATGTCACAAAATAAATTTGTGAAAAATGTTCTTTAACCAATATAGAATTGTTTCCCTTAAAGAAACAGAGAAATAAATGGACTAATGGCTTCAGCGATGATTATAGCAAAAGTTGAGATTTTATCATGGCGGCGAGCATCCAGAGTTATGATCCCAAGTGGTGCGATCAAAGTAGACAGGCGTAACACTGCCTGATTGCATAACGTGCAGATCATGGTAGTCAGTGAGTTAACTGATAATCATTTCCATCTGAAATAATTCAAACAAAAACACTTTGTGACACAAAGGGTTGAAGTAACCACAGGAACAGGACCAAATGACAGCTCATAGTTCTAATCATTCAACTATGACTCCTCCCTGTGGATGCAACAATAACTATTCAGTTATCTCTAATAATTGCTATGAAAATAGACTACAATGGACAGACAGAAAAAAAACAATAAGGCAGTTCCTCAAATGAAACCTGCAAATAAATGAGTAATTCGAAAAAACCATGTGTGGGTTCTGGAGTCCTTGTTGTGAGGAAAAGAGAATACACCCACTACCCCTCTACCAAGCATGTAGTATCCTCTTCTTCTCTTTCACCATTGACCTCAGCGTGGTGTTGCGAGGAGATGTAAGGATCATTCCAATGCATTGAACAAGTTGTTGTTCACTTCGGCTAGGTTGCTCTTGAAGTATAAAGCGACTAATTAACGATGTTTCTTTCAAAGTCAGAGTTCACCTGCCTGAGAGATGAAGAGCCAACTGTCTGTGTACAAATAAACCAGATTTGTGAAGTGAATGTGCTCACAAAAACTCAAGTTCTGGAATAAAACCGAAGCCCAGAAGTGGATTAAAAACCAAAACTTTCTGCCAGAGTTTACAGCGGGTGACCACAAGGAAGAAGAAGAAGAAAAAGAAGAAGAGGAGGAATTAGAAAGTGAAAATTTGTTTTTTGTTTCTGTCATTTTAAAAATGTCAACAGAGATATGGTCTTTCTGTAAAAGACTCACAAAAATGGGTACCTGACATATTTTTGGGAATTACGTTGGCTAGAAAGGTAAAGTGATGAAGAAAGGAAATGGCCACCCTACCTTGTTTGTCATGTTCTAAAATATATCATGAAAGTAACAGCTATGGACTACATTTCTAAAAACATATATTTTTAGATTTGCAAATCTTTTATAACTGCTGAATAGAAAGTGTATACTTTTATAATCTGCTACATATCATTGTCTTTATTTCTAAAAACTGCTTAACACTCAACTTTCATTCATTTCTAGCAACTGTTCCATTAAAGGTCTTTCTCTTTTTAAAATGTTTATCTCCAACAATTAATGTATAGAAGGTTTCAAATTCTATAATCAGCTACGTGTTACCAATTCTACTTCTAAAAGTTGCTGTACGTTACTAATGTTCCTTCATTTCCAGCAATTGCTCATTCTTCTTGTATGTTTAATTCCTGTCTGCTCATTCCAACAGATTTGTACCAACACTCCCCGTTTCATAAATCTTGTCTGTAATGGTATGTTTATTTTCATCCTTTTTAGGACGACATTTTTCGTTTTTGAAGCCCTACTCTGGCCAGGGCTCGCAATATAGCCTAGCCATAAATGTGACCTAAAGGCTGAACGCGGTTTCTGGGACCTTTCCATGGTGATCCTCACCCACATGGTGGCACCTCTGTGTCATTAGGTGTTTATCGCTTGTGTGATGTCCTGGTGGGGTAGAAAGTCAGTCAGTCAGTTGACTGGAATTTCCATCTTTTGCATACTTGTAAACAAGAAAAGTGACAACAACAACATCATGTTCAATAAAAGAACAATTCTGAGTGTTAAAACAACAGACTTTATGATAAAAAAGACTTAGAAAGGAGAAACACGTTAAACATGTAATAATATACAATTGAGAAAACAACATTTCATTTATACTAGAATTATTATTGTGAGTCCCATCAAGATACTCAAATATCATTGGCACTATGCAAAAGTCACCTGAATGCTCAATCAGTGTTTCAATAAAATTGCATTTAAACAGTGAGATCTCTCTGAAAAATCACTGTAGCAAATAAAAACTGTGTAGCTGGGGGACAGTAATACTTAATTTTTGACCTATTTAGAGTAGCAATTCACATGAATGCCTTTGGTGTATTCTAAAGTGACAATGTCTAAGAAAACAATCGAAGCTGAAAATCATCAAAACTGCACTAAGGTGACTTTGGGATAGTAAATTTAAAATGTTCAAATGTTCATGAACTAGATATTTATTATCCCACAGCTTTTGCAGTGCAAGTGTGAGTGATTGTAATTTACAATGAATATTTATTTTTACTCATTCTCATAATACAATTATACTCAAATAACTTACAGAAAAAATATAATTCACCTAATATTGTCTGATGGAGAATCAATCAAGATGCAACATAAATTAAGATTTCAACAAATAATAGCTTGGAGTAATTTCCCTTGAATACAAATGATAAATGCCGTTTCACAAAAATGAACTATGAGTCAATGCCAGTGAGTATTCCCATTACTGGTTTTACAAGCTAATCATAAAATATCATGTCATTAAAATTGTCACTATCTTTGGTCAATTCATACTGTAGGACAATGAAGGCCGAAGCAGAACAACAAGGATCTCATCACTGATAGAAAGTAAAAAGTAGTTTACTGATGGTAAAAGCTCTAGATTTCTCCTTCTCTACATTAGCACATTGTGAGGGCCCTTTTGGACTGAGTGAACAGTGCCAGAGGCACAGATAGATCATTATGGTGTGAGGCGCTGTGAGGAGTTACTAAAGGATCTGGTCTACGCTCAACACTCAGGGTAAAGGACGAACATAAAATCAGACAGTTAATGGTGCTATCAGAATTGGAACTCTTCGCTAGCTGATGGAGCGCTAATGGGAGTGTTCCGAGTGCTGTGATGTCAAATAATAATTCAACATCCTTGAGCAAAGTAAAGTAGCTGTTTAGCTTCTACACACCATGGCAAGGTGAAACCATGTTAGCAGTTTACAGACTGAGGTTGAAAGTAGCTGACAGATTCCTGCTGGTCAGAGTTACGGTTATAAGTTCTTGATGGTAGGATCACCATACAAGAAAAGCTAAAGAAATTTAAATAAAGAATTTTTTTCTAAATAAAAGTCTATTTAGTTCATTACAATACAGACAACTATATTTATAGAGAAATCTGTTCTAGCCAGTTAAGACTGTGAACACGTTACCAGGAGACATAAACTTGACAACAGTGAATGGACAGCAACAGATCAGAGGGAAAACCTCAAGAGATAAATACCCAGAAGACCACACGGCTAATCAAGACGAGGACACGGACCTCACATGAGATACTGTGTGAAAATTCAAATCACGACAACCTTGCGTGTGGGCATGGTACATTATGATGATATAAACATACACACAAACATAAAATGACATAGGTAAATACATACATAAATGTGTGCATGTTAATGAAGCAGGTCTAAATATTACTGTTTATTTATTTATCACTCACAAATGTGATGCCTTCCACATCAAGCAGAGATGAAATCACAGAAATATTACTAACCTTACATGTGCACAGAGACGATAACATTAGTCTATATTCCCAGGTAACTGAGAATAATTTCTTTTTAATTTGAAAAACTATTCAATTCTAGAATGGTTTTACTTTAACTCATTTTGTATGAAACAGTGGGTTTACACTAATAAATGTCAGTTCTCAAGGTCCGTGGAGTTAAAATAATTCTTTTGGACAGAAAAAACTGTTGAGTCCTCTAATATTTTTTTTATCTGCTAGTTTAATTGAATTAATGCTGTTTATATTGCCATGCATGTTCTCCCTTTGCATCTTAAAACAATACTGCAGGGCTTAGTAGAGGGAGGGAGGAGAAAAGAGACCAAGAAAGACCTGGTTACAGAACGTGACTGACTGGACAGGCCTCAGGCATGCAACCATGAAGTCCATTGCAACTGACTGTCAAAGGTGGAGAGAGCTGATCAGACGGTCAACAGAAACTGGTAATGCAATGACACGTAGTGTTACGGGATGATGATGGTATTGCCATGTGGTACCTGGTGTTAACCTAGGATAAGTTGGAACTTTTAATGAAGATCTTCTAAAAGTCAGATAATACACACTGACTTTTAGACTATATCACCATCATCATGTAGCAGGTCCTTTGCAGAACGTCACTCTCATCACAGTCTGCCTGAAAGAAACTCGGTCTCTCACCAGTTCTCCCGCCTCATGCACTTTCACACTCAAGGAGTCACTTATATCCGGTGCCCATCTTCATGTCGGTCAGCCCCTGCCCCTCCTTCCTGGTACCATGCCTTCTGCTTTAATTTTTTCCAATCTGTGGTGGCACTTGATATGACCAAAATATTTCAGCTTTTGACTATAGACTATATACATCACTAAAGTACAGTTATAAATGCTTGTGAGTCCGAAGGATTTAAGTTCAAATCTACATGAAGACAGATACCTTTCTGGACTCCCAGATAAACATGACCTCTGACAGGGAAAGTAAATGTCCTGAGAGGTAAAGATGTCTCTTCTGGCATATTAAGGCTACCAGGCTCCTGGCATACATTTTCTGACAGAAAGATCGGAGAAGAAGAAAAATAAAGCATTGATTACATCACTGTGAAGTGCCGACTGGTCAATTTGAAAAAAAAAAAAAATGAATTGTGACAAGGGTCGCACACTTTACTTCTTCTTTCTTCTTTTGTCAAAATCTGCTTGTGCCGCTAGGCGTCGCAGTCTATCAGATGATCGGCAACCGAGCCAGGGCGCGCTCAGTCGCTTCATATGCCGTGATGTTATGAAGTCTCAAGTTGTCCGTGACTCCTTTACTTAATTTATAAAAACACAGCTATATTTGTCCCTTCGCATCATAAGATCCTGCCAGCTAGCCCTGATTCACAGGGCAACACTGGTAAAGAAATACAAGAACAAATAAAAAGTATGCTATCACAGCCTTTACCATAAAACATTTAATGAACATTTTCTACACATGAAGGCAGGTAACACACAAACATAAAACAAAATGATTTTTGCCAAAATAGGCTCGGACTATTCACAGCTTCTGATGCAAGAAGCACGGACAGATATTTATATATATGGGTCCATCTTCAAGACACAACACAGCCACTGTTGTTCTTAGGGTCCTTGTCAGACATGGGAACTTCTTTCTCTTTCACAGACGGCAATGTTGGCGGCTTTTCCTCAGTCCCTTTCTGGTTGGATATAGAAAAAAAAATTACAATCATTAATCAATTCTAAATGATATTTTTGAAAATGTATAACCTCTTGCCAACATATCAGAAGAGTAAATATGTAATTTGTATCTGTCATATATATAAAATTTAGAAGACATATGTCAAGTTTATATGTAAGTTGTAGTAGACAAATAAATCAATTAAATATGTAAATCTGTAGATACGTCAAGTAAATATGTAATCTGTAGCAGATATATAAGTCAATTGTACATGTAAGGAGTAGTAGACATATCCGTCAAATGTATATCTAAGTTGCAGAAGATGCATACATCAAGTATAATTACAAGCTGCAATAGACATCAGTCAGGTTTATATGTAATGTCAGTCAGAGATTTTAGATACTTTTCAAGCAAACTGTAGCAAGATGGTTAGTACACTTTCATTGTTGTTTTGTGTTCAAAACTCTTTTTATGGAAGATTTTTCAACATTGACCATAGCTTCCAGGCTGACAAAGAACAAAACTGAGTATCAGGTAATGTTCTAGGTAGCAAAGGCAGCCAGCATAATATTGATATCTATCAGGTATCAACTGGTCTATAAAAATAAGGGACCAATACCATTTACCTAACATGACTCAAGGTATGAAAACAGGACCGTTACTGACATTTTTTGTTTGTACACTTGTATGGGCATTTACTGACATTGTTTTTACACTTGTATGAGCATTTACTGACATTGTTTTTACACTTGTATAAGCATTTACTGACATTGTTTGTACACTTGTATGAGCATTTACTGACATTGTTTGTACACTTGTATGAGCATTTACTGACATTGTTTGTTTGTACACTTGTATGAGCATTTACTGACATTGTTTTTACACTTGTATGAGCATTTACTGACATTTTTTGTACACTTGTATGAGCATTTACTGACATTGTTTTTACACTTGTATGAGAATTTACTGACATTGTTTGTACACTTGTATGAGCATTTACTGACATTGTTTGTACACTTGTATGAGCATTTACTGACATTGTTTGTTTGTACACTTGTATGAGCATTTACTGACATTTTTTGTACACTTGTATGAGCATTTACTGACATTGTTTTTACACTTGTATGAGAATTTACTGACATTGTTTTTACACTTGTGTAAGCATTTACTGACATTGTTTGTACACTTGTATAAGCATTTACTGACATTGTTTTTACACTTGTATGAGAATTTACTGACATTGTTTTTACACTTGTATAAGCATTTACTGACATTGTTTTTACACTTGTGTAAGCATTTACTTACATATTTTTTGTTTGTACACTTGTCTGAGCATTTACTGACATTGTTTTTACACTTGTATGAGAATTTACTGACATTGTTTTTACACTTGTATAAGCATTTACTGACATTGTTTTTACACTTGTGTAAGCATTTACTTACATATTTTTTGTTTGTACACTTGTATGAGCATTTACTGACATTGTTTTTACACTTGTATGAGAATTTACTGACATTGTTTTTACACTTGTATGAGAATTTACTGACATTGTTTTTACACTTGTATGAGCATTTACTGACATTGTTTGTTTGTACACTTGTATGAGCATTTACTGACATTGTTTGTACACTTGTATGCGAATTTACTGACATTGTTTTTACACTTGTATAAGCATTTACTGACATTGTTTTTACACTTGTATGAGAATTTACTGACAATGTTTTTACACTTGTATAAGCATTTACTGACATTGTTTTTACACTTGTATGAGAATTTACTGACATTGTTTTTACACTTGTATAAGCATTTACTGACATTGTTTTTACACTTGTATGAGAATTTACTGACATTGTTTGTACACTTGTATGAGAATTTACTGACATTGTTTGTACACTTGTGTGAGAATTTACTGACATTTTTTGTTTGTACACTTGTATGAGAATTTACTGACATTGTTTTTACACTTGTATAAGCATTTACTGACATTGTTTTTACACTTGTGTAAGCATTTACTTACATTTTTTGTTTGTACACTTGTATGAGCCTTTACTGACATTGTTTTTACACTTGTATAAGCATTTACTGACATTGTTTTTACACTTGTGTAAGCATTTACTGACATTTTTGTTTGTATACTTGTATGAGCATTAGTGATATTTTTTTGTTTTTACACTTGTATGAGCAAGGTATAAGAGGATAAACTTATAATGTCAGAGAAAAGGAAAGACAGACATATAATCAGATGGGGACCATCAAAAATACTGGTACCATCAGAAATGAAATTATTCGCTGGCTGCTGAAGATGAGAACAAAGCATTAATAAAAATGTCATGAGTTTCTGTGACGTCTGTTCTTAACTGAGCTTGACTCAAATAATAATTCTGGTTTATTTAAAATGCAGTGGTCAGTGGAGAAAGATGTATGGACAGAAAATACATACTTTATGTGCTGCATTCTAGAGACGTTGAGATGAAGAAGTCAGATATGATGAACCTCTTCTTGGAAACAGATATCAAATGAGGACAAGCTTGCAGAAACTGGTTGCCAGGTAAAGAAAGAAGATATGCTAGTTAGCTCCTAATGGGTAAGTTGGGCATGGAGACACTGAGGGCTGCTGCATCTGAGGATGGGGCAATAGTGTGTTGAACCTGATGTGCTAGGTTGTCAATATGGACAACAAGTAACAAGTAATATTTTTGCTAAACTGCCCGTTGTGGAAATCTAACGCTGGTATGTCCAAAATTGTGAAGTATTTTTACTAATCTATAAACAACACAGCTATACCAGCATAACCATCATCATCTCTCCTTGGTTCTTTACAGAACAACGCTCTCGTCACACCATGCTTGAAACCTTATCTAGCCCATTCTCCGGCCTTTGTACTTTTATAGCCAATGCATCTTCAATGTCTTGGGTAAACCTTCATAGATGTCTGCCTCTGCCTAATATTCTAGAAACTCAAGCACAACCACATCTTGAAAAAAAAAAAAAAAAAATCAGGGAAAGTGAAAGGCAAATAACTGAAGAACCTTACCTTCTCAGTTGCTGGACCTGGTTTAGGAATGTTAGCAACACTGAATTTCTTGTACACTTCAACTGACCACAGTGGATTGAGGGCTGGTGCTGTGTAATCCCCAGGACTGACCAGGCCGTAGGTTGCCTTTAGTTCCAGCTGAGGTGGATCAGTGGCTACTTTCTGATGGTAGCTGTCAAAATTATATAAGAACAGAGTGATAAATATTATATATTATTTCAGTTTAAAACAATATTCTGTTACCATTAAAAGAAACAAGATATTTAACTATACAGTTCAGTTGAGTTTGTATTAAATACTGACATTACAGTAGTCAGCATATTTCCATAAGCACTCAATCCTCATCTTCAGAAGCTGTTTGGCCAGATCCTCTGGTCACTCCCTGCTTCATTATTCTCTTCAGACTGTGATTATCTATTTGTGCATTGACACTGTTCACTTGATCCCAGAAGGCTTTGATAACCAGCAGGACTATGATGATCTATTTGTGCCTTGACACTGTTCACTTGATCCCAGAAGGCTTTGATAACCAGCCAATCTATCTGTTCATTAAACTACAGAAGTTAGTGCATTCTAACAGTAACATTAATCCAGATTCTACTCTGCTCCTGCACTTTGAATCTGCAAAGGAAACACATTTTCTTTTCGACTAGTCTCCTATAATTCTGTACATTACACACAAAAAGACAATCCAATGGCAGAAAGTGTTACATGCAGCAAAGTGAGAGGCCTTCACATAGGCAGGGTCACTGAATTATGGGGTAAGAGTACCAGTTCCATTCTTTCATTAAAAGAAAAAGTGATGCTAATTTAACAAGGCACTACCTATCTGTCCATTTACCCTTACACCCATGTTTATTTCTACATATATATCATCTATCAACTCAAATTCACAGATGAATTCACCCATATACATTTCCATATACAAGAAAGAAAGAGAGAGAGAGAGAGAGAGAGAGAGAGAGAGAGAGAGAGAGAGAGAGAGAGAGAGAGAGAGAGAGAGAGAGAGAGAGAGAGAGAGAGAGAAAGAGAGAGAGAAAGAGACAGACACACACCCATATATATATATATATGTGTGTGTGTGTGTATTTTTTTTTATCCACCCCTATGTATATCTATCTGATGGAACTCTCCTTCCACATCCTAGATCAAGGTGATGAGGGGGAGGGGGGGGGGAGGGATGGGGGAAGGGTTTGGGAAAGTCATATATAGAAATATAGTGTTGTAGTACATACAAAAACAGTAATACTTACATGAGACCATTCTCCCTTTCACATTTATCAAGGGTACGCTTCACAATAGGCCCAAGTTTACGGAAAAATAAATGGTTCTGTGGCCTTGCTGTTGTTCCAACTCCCTTAGCCTGGGCGTACTCCTTACACAGCAACTCAGCCTTGGCATACACTGAAGTGTAAAGTGTATAGCAGAGACATACGTTAATAAATGTTGAATGCTGAATAAGAAGCAACATCACAACAC
The DNA here is from genome assembly GCA_905116865.2 of Candidula unifasciata. Taxonomy (NCBI): domain Eukaryota; kingdom Metazoa; phylum Mollusca; class Gastropoda; order Stylommatophora; family Geomitridae; genus Candidula; species Candidula unifasciata. The sequence continues at coordinate 38,549 of CAJHNH020002673.1, read as the reverse complement.
TCAGGACACTCCCATAAGTACTCATTCCCCATCTTCATGATTAAATAACAAATCCAAACACAAGAATGCATATAAATATTAATCTCACAGCACATACACCTTACATTTTATTCATCATAGAATCCAGAAAACCCTTCACCACTGTCGAATTTCTCATCCATAGCTTGACTCCATCTATATCCAATGATGAATCAGTCTTCATATACTGCCCCATGCTCAGTTACAACATGTGACGTTTGAAATGCCACATTTCTTGAATGACTTGACAATGATCTCAGTCTGCACACTTTTCCTGGATGTTTTCACCCAGGTACAAACTTCTCCTACAGTTGGTTACTTCACATTACATGCCGATGTCAAATCATTCCGCAGAAGAATGTATCCATTGGTTCCATTCATCTCTCATGGCAACTTTGAAGGGTTTGTTAATGCTGACATCAAGTGATGTCCTCTTAGTGGATGCAGGAATTCTTAATGTTACAAGTGTGAAACACAAGTGCAAAAACTCTCACAGTGGGAAACAAATTTTAATTTAACAGATTTTTTCCCCTTTATGTCACCCACGAGCCAGCATTCCCAAATAAGGCCCTGTGTGGGATATTTTCTAACAAATCATATGGTAGAAGAAATCTACAACCAATGTATAAGTTGCATGCTGGTTAAAGAGACTGACATTAAAAAAAAAAACACAATGTAAAGAACTTACATTCCACACTCTCTCGTAATCCTCTGATTGCCTCACCACATTTGTCTTGATTCAACAGACTTTCTCCATTATAACTGTGAGCCTGTACCAGATAACATTACAAATTAGAACTGTCTACATTCCAAACTAATATATGAAGCAAAAATCTAGATAATGAATTAGCAATTCAAAAGTCAAACAAGGTCCTGGAGTTACAGAGGAAAATTGTCATTTTTGATGGATTTACATAATATAACATAACCCTTGAACATTAGGGTCATGGAGGTATATGGATGGAAGCATTAGTACACAAAACATGCTATCATGGATTTAAACAATAATAAATATGGGTGTTCTGGAAAGACTGGGAATAAAAAGGATAGTTGAAAGAAAAACACAAACAAGTGAAATATTTCAACTAAATTAAAAGACATAACACCAATAAAAACCTTACTCAAGGAAAAGGTATATGGTTGGGGAACCAAGCATGAACCAAAATACAACAACTTGAAAACTTAACCTCCACGTTAAGGTAAGGATCCCTTTTAAATTTTTTTTTAAATACATGTTCATCTATTGAAGAGATATTTGATGCATGCTGGGAATTCTGCTCAAATTATGAAGCTGAAATAATTGCACTGGAAACAGCAGTATACCACCTAAAGACTGTAATGGATGTTTACCCTTCAAAGGCCCAAAATATTGTCATCTTCACCGATTCAATGTCTGCTCTTCAAGCTCTGGAAGGCAGTGAACGCTGCAGAACTGACATAGCCAAGATAATTCTAGATGCTGATCAGCTCATTACCTCATACAACATCAGAATAATGATGCAGTGGATTCCAGGCCAATCCGGCACACCAGGTAATGACAGAGCTGACAGACTGGCAAAGAAAGGATTCACAAGAACAACCACCTACAGCGACAACCCTACAGACAGCAAAAACACTTATAAAAGCTATAAACAAAGAGACTTGGCTGTACAGATGGGCCATGGGAGATACTGGAAGAGAGGTTTATAGACACATGGCTAGCCCTGATCCTAATGACAGCATTAACCGTTTAACAAGAAGGGACCAGGCCACCATCTTCAGACTTAGAACACAACATACTCCACTCAATGAACACCTAAACACAATACAGCCACAACACTTCCCAGAGTGCCAGCTATGTAACTACCCCTATGAAACTGTTGAACACCATCTCTTTGAGTGCCCAAAACTCAGCGAGACTAGAAGAATGCTACTCCCTCCGAGACCAGACAAGTGGAACACCTTGTACGGAGGAAAAGAACAGCTTGTGAAAGCATGCAAATTCCACTACATGGCATAGGGCCAAAGGGCCGCTGGATCAATAACAACAACAACATACATGTTCGGTGTATATGGTGTAAGCAAACTACATCTTCTTGACTTACGACCTGTGACTTACGACCCATGTGACTTGCGACCTATGCATCTTACCACCATCTGCACTTATGACCACAAAAAGTAAATAAATTTAAACAAAATATAAAAAAAGATAACTACACTGGTAGGGTCAGAAAGTTTCCACAACTAATGTAATGATGTAAATATTATGTATTTGTCACACTATGTACCTAGACTGAATTTGTGTGTTTTATGTACAATTTTTACAGAACAGAACTCAGTTGTAAGTTGAAGATGCCCTGTATTATGAGAGAAAAGTATGTTTTTAGATTAATGAAACTCTCACAGTTCAACCCTTGATAAATCAGAGTTTGATTCCTGCAGCAGACAGTTCAGAAAAAAAAAAGTTCTTATGGCTTTCAGACAGTGGTATGAGGGTCAGGCCTGGGAAAAGATTGGGGCATCACCGTATATTATTCCCAAAGACAACAGTGGATGTACTGCAGCTAACTTAAATTCTGGAGATGGCAAAATTATTGTTAAGGGTATATGGAGATGAAAAAGAGACTCACACATGCCAGGTAGAATTTGTTCTTCAGCTGAAAGTATTTCCTCCACTTGCCGACATCTTTCTGATCTAGGGAGGCTAATGCATCATCTGCAGAAGGTAAAATGTCGACTCGGTAACAATCTTATTTTGTTTTGATTCAATGAAAGTGACAACCTAAGGTAATCATGTCATAAGAAGTCTGAGATGAAGCAAGCACAATAGCAGGCTTCCAATCATCAGAAGATTTCAGCTTATGATTTGTTCCTTTCACTTTTGTGACATTCTCCGAAGGGTAGACCCAAATGGGTCATGACTTTGGGCCCCTCTCTTCTATTGTGTATTGAATCTTTTGCTGATATAAAAACAAGGGTTAAATGCTAATGACACATCCCATAATGGCGGTCATTATGTGTGCTCACTCAAGAGGCACCCTACCCTTAGGAAGGCACCTTGACTGAGAATAAGCAAACCTCACCCTTGGCCTACTATCCTCTATCACACTGTGCCATAAGAAGCAGCACAGCTGCTATGTTGTTTCCTCTTACAGTGTTCTTCACACCCATGAGAAGACATCTCTTCTTGTGGTATATGGTCACGGCTTTCCTCTTTCCACCTTTAGCCGACAAGTGACTTTTCAAACTGAGCTCTATTTAATGCTGGTGGCTGGGACTTCAGCTGACTGTCAGATATATCGGGCACTAACTGACTGGATTCAACAACTATCACTTTAGTGTTCAAAATATCCACAAACATTCTTATTTATTTTTTATTTACCTCTTATTTGTTGAGTCATCCCATTCATTACTAAGGTAACAGAAATGACTGTGACATAGTATGCAAGTAGTGTTTGGTGACCAATGTGTACTGACAATCACTGTTATGTTAGGTTAGTTGCGTATTCTTTACAGGACATTGCAGAACCAACCCCAGCAGCCCCTGGCTGTTGTGTGGTTTTTCTAGGCAAATTTACGTCCATTAGTTAACTGTTATGTACTAGACAGATTATCCATAATAAGACTTACACTTGGTATGTGGTACCAATAATGTTTCAGCCTCGTAGTAAAAATAGATGAATGAATATGCAAGCAACTGTTTGCTTTCTGTGGTACAGAAACCATCCAATGGTTCAGCAAGTGTTGATTCATTTCCTTACATACAAAGTGTCTAGCAGACAGCATCCACAACGGAATGTGGGTAGTAAATGAGAAATGTGTACTGAAAGCAACTGTTATGGAGTAGACTCAGATGAATGTTTTTAGATTGTGAGCTGAGGAAACATTTACAGACTGGTCAGGTACATACTGCTGCAACAGAGGAAGCCATTAACAAGACTGATGCAACAATTTTGGTAGAAAAAGTGGAAGAGCTTACGTCTACTAGCAGAAGAATTCAATGCATCACTTTGGGTGGTCCAAATGATGCTCTGTAAGAAACTGAAGCAGCAAAAAATGTGTTCACAGTGAGTCCCAAGGATACTCTCAGACCACTTTAAGGAAAATCGCATGGAATAGAGTTTGAACTACTTGCATTACACAGCACAAGGTGGTGCTTTTTGTAATCAATAATGGTGCAATTATTTTGAGAGATACAGCAAAACAGAAAGCATGTAATGCAAAGACCCTGGACCAACCTAACATAAAAACTTCAAATCACCAGTTTTCACCAATAAGATTTTGAAATCCATATTTTTGACCACAAAGGACCTTAGCTGGCAGACTGCTGGGTTATTCAGAACTAAGACCACAGTAAGTAGTGTTACATTATATGCTCAGAAATCAAGACTGCACAGTTCTTAATTAAATCAGCATTTATAAATATAGCCTATTATCAACCCATGAAAGACAAGGAAAAAAAGCATGTTTTAATTTCTACAGAATAAATTTACAGGCAGTCAGTTAATGGGTATGGTGGAGGGAAATGCACGTACAACTCAATTCCAGTCTTTGAACCATCAGCAATTAAATAGTCAAACTGGCAGGAAATAGTTGATCTGCTAGGTATAATTTATAATGTTTTTTTTTAAAAGTAAGAAAAGTTTGCCAAACCTTTCAGCTGTATGGCATAGCAAATAGATTTGTTCAGATAGCTCAGAAGAGGTCTATAAGATAGTAATGAAAAAACTGTGGACACTCAAGAGTAAATGAGACTGCTTACAAAATTGCTAACGAAAATAGGGAAAAACTAAGAAACGACAAGGAAGACAGTTTTATTCAGGCCTGCGATAAGAAGAGGCATCAGAACACACAATGATGACTGAAAAGACCATCAGTAAATGAAGCAGAGGTAGAGGCAGACTGACAGAGATGATACAAAATGGTCTATGATGGCAACATGAAAAAATTTCATGAAAACTGACCCAGAACATTCTTCTTAATGTTGACTGGCTGAAAACTCCAACAAAATTTTCTGGTCGTTCACCTGCTTTTATACTTTTTTTTCTTCTAAAACCTGAGTTTTGAGCTCACATCTGCTGTACAGATATGGCTTACTTGTATGCAGATTGTTGGTTTCTCCCCTCTCAGGCAGACGCACTTCAACTTCAAAGGATATTCAGAACTCCAATAACCAAGAATTGTGGAGAGATACAAATGCCCGCCCCCTCCAGCAAAGCAGAGACATTATGTTACTTTTCACAAATACTTTTTACCTCCTCTCTGGTACATTTCTGCAGTTTCATAGGCAAGGGCCGCTATCAAGGTCACAGCATGTTTCAACTCAATGGCTCTAGCTAAAGTGACTGGGGAAACAAAAATGAGCCACTAAAAATCAAACTAATTGAAGAAAATCCAAACTATGTAACACACAAGTGAAAACACAATAACTACTAAAAACTGATAAATATAATTACTGCACTATAGTTGGTGCATAGTTTCAGGTTGCCCTTTTCTGGCATTGGAATAAAGATAGTTCTCTTCCAATCATTTGGCAATCATTGTTGCTTTTTTCAGATTATTAATGACAGATAATCACACTGAGCCGGGAGTGCAGAGAGTGGCAAAGCAGGTGCCACAAAGGTAACAATTCTGCAATTAATTCAGGATAATGTTAGCTCTGGTGATGTGATTATTTATACTGATAGTTCAGTGTCAAGAGGCTAATAAAGAGGTGTCTGGGTTAGCACATGTCATTAGCAAAAGCTAATGGTCGACGTTTGGTGCAGGAGAGCCTAACATAAGATACCACAACATTAAGAATGGAGGTGAAGGCGATCACTGCAGCTTTCTGCTGGCCAGAGAAAATTATACACATACACACATCATGACTGTAACTGACTGAGAAAGCATGCTGAGAAAGGTGAAGACAGGCATGATTCGTGTAGAGTGGCATGCTTTGCTTCGGAGGTCAAGGGTGAAAAGCTATGTCTAGATCTTTTCATCAGAGCCTCAGACCAGGCGTATGCTAACGTACTGATTATATTATGTGGTCGAGATATCTAGAAATTTACTTTTATCTTTATCTTGCTCATAATTCCTATTTATAATAAACATTTTTGGCCCAAGACCCAAACAGCCGATATTTACACTCTGCTATCAGTTACTAATCTGAGAGCAGCTGATATCTCGGCTTTTATAGCTTTGTCCAGTCCCTGTTATGCCCATAAATCAGCATTATACAGTTTACACCTGCGCAGTTGTTTAGAAGGGCCAGAAAAGAATATATTTATTAATGCAGAGGGGGTGTGTGTGTGGCGGCTGGCACACTGTGTTTTGGTTTACAGCAAGGCGCACTTTTCTGCTCAATGCATCCAATTTCAGCAACCCCTAATTAATCACCTTGTATGGCATGCTTGTTGGGGGGAGGGGCAGTGAGCCTATTCTTTTATTTTTCCATGAAAATCAGGGCCCCAGAAACCACTCATGGAAAATGCAAAGTTCAAACAGTGTTGCTTCAAAAAATGCTGTTTTTTAGTAATGACAAAATTTACATTTATGGTCACTCTTTGAAAACCAATAATACTGTATTCATCACAGAAAGAAAATATTAAAATTAATACTGACTTCTTGCAAACTCTTTAACAACAATCAATGGAATAAACTGTGGTTGAGGATGATAAGTTATAAATACACATACTTTCCTGAGCCTCTGCCGTACACTGGTGGATGTAGGCATCAATAACTCGACTGTCTGTGTCATGAGCACCTTCAGATGGTGTGTCCAAGAGCTTTGCCCTCACTTCATCCTGTTGATGAACATTGTATAAAAGGCATGACAAACAATACAGCCTAACTGTTTCCAAAGTTTTATTATTTGTAAAATACTAGAGATTTTTAAATGAATGCAGTGAATACAGTGATTTTTCTTTTCTTCCACATTTTTCTGTGGCATGTTTCTATTTATAGCAGTGCTTTAATATTGGCCTCATTCATTAGTCTTCTTCTTCTGCCTTTTTAACCTCTAATGGAGCATAGGCCCTCAACCAGCTCATGTTAAGTCGTTCTATCCTTCGCTTTTTTTGGTCAATACACATAACTGTTTCAGGATATGGCTAGTTAGGTTAGTGTGTTCTGCAATTTGTCCCCTCCAGGGTTGCAGCTCGCAGGATTAACACCTCAAGGGTGAGAACCTTTATGTACACATCTTCATAAGCCCTGTTCAACAGTAAAGTTACATTGCAGACTCCAAAGGCTAAGAAGAAACATGAAGAACAGACCAAGTAGTGAGTAGAAATATGACAGGTCCCATACTGCAGAAAACATGTGATCTATTAAAGCCTGCCTGATAGTGGAGAGGCCCGTAGTGTCCAGAAATGATTGAGTTAGTCCTACACTAAGCTATGTCTGATAGTGGAGAGGCCCGTAGTGTCCAGAAATGATTGAGTTAGTCCTACACTAAGCTATGTCTGATAGTGGAGAGGCCCGTAGTGTCCAGAAATGATTGAGTTAGCCCTACACTAAGCTATGTCTGATAGTGGAGAGGCCCGTAGTGTCCAGAAATGATTGAGTTAGCCCAACACTAAGCTATGTCTGATAGTGGAGAGGCCCGTAGTGTCCAGAAATGATCGTTAACTAGTGGAGATGCAGAAGTGTCCAGAAGAGGCCCTGAACTGTTTATGTTTTTGCCCCAAAGAATAATTAAGTACACATAGCACTTAACAACAGGTTAAGCCATAAATAATTTGTTTATTTGTTAGAGCACTTTTAAAAAAGTGGAACACATAAATTAAGTATTCTTGTACAGGCTAGCTTCTGTTTTACTAATATTATTCCTATCACACATTAGTTTTAGAACTCCAGTCCCTCTCTGCATCATGTAAGCTGAAAGGCTGCTGGGGTTTCACACCTGTTAAACCTGTGACAGGTCAAAGAAAATTCTAAAACATGATGGAGTCAACCCTCAACCAGCAACCATGCATGCGGCTAATTATTTGTAGATCATCATAATGATAATCAAGTTTCATGTTTTTCTGTACAGTGTGGCTTCATCAATGCCTGGGAAAAAGCCTTTATTTTTCACCAGTTGCCCGGACTCACAAATGTTCATAACTGGGTATTATTACAGCCCTGTGTCCACCATCACACTGGTTTCCCCCTGCCTCAACTTTCAGGTACCACACTTTCCCCATTACTGTTCTTTATAAACTCATCATCATCAGCCCTGTCTGATAGTGGAGAGGTGGCTCATAGTGTCCAGAAATCACAATTGAGTTGGCCTGGAACAGCTACACTAAGCTATGTCTCATAGTGGAGAGGCACCGTAGTCCAGAAGAAATGATTGAGTTAGCCCTACACTAAGCTTTGTCTGATAGTGGAGAGGCCAGTAGTCACAGAATGTTTGAGTTAGTGCCACTAAGCTATGTCTGATAGTGGGAGAGGCCCGTAGTGGCCAGAAATGTGTTTGTCTCCCACTGATATGTCTGTATAAAGAGATCTACTTTCATTAGCTTCTTTAAAACAATTTTTGTTAGCTACTCTGGCCGTCCAAAATATTCCTAACATTCATTTCAGAAACCACATCTCTGTTGCTTCTAAATTCTTCTTTATTTGTTCACTGACATTCGAAGATTCGCTGCCATGCAACAGAACAGGTTCTTTATAACATTTTAACACTACTTCCTGACATTCAATGAGCGACTTATTGCATAAGACATTTTTCATTTTCTGAAATGCTGCCCATGTTTGACCTATTCTGCACACATTTTCTATCTGATGATATGATTGTTACCAGAATTTACTGACTTGGTTAAGTCTTTTTCCTTCAAATGATATATCACAATGTGGTCTTATCTTCTTCTTTGATATAACCATTACTTCTATTTTCATAATATTCAAGGAAAGTATTTTCTTAGCACTCTCCAATCCCCACAATATCCAGCAGTTGTAAATCAGTTACGTTTTCAGTAAGGCTGTACCGAATATTCGCTTTGTATTCGCTTCGGGACCAAATACGAATAGTGGTTACCTTACACTCCTTTCTGGACTAGTGGAAAATGAACATATCAAGATTTCCCACCTTGGTTCATACTGTCAAGCGTTATCTTTGTGCACCACCTAAAAGCGCACCAAGTGAACGTCTGTTTAGTACAGCAGGAAATACCTTCAGTGAGATAAGAAGCTGCCTTAATGCTGACAACTTGGAATGATTTTTGTTTTTGTTTTGAAAGCTAATGCTGCTTTCATGGATTAACTAAGCTTTCAGTGACAATTTACAAGTTTAGTTTTTCTTCTTCTTCTTCACTTCCTCTTCTACCGCTGTGGCTGTCGAGGGAGATATAAGGTTCTGTTTCTAGCTCTTCTGGCCGCCTTGACCATAGGCACATCGTGCTGTTGTAGAGTTTCTCTGATGTTATCCTTCCATCTTGTTCTTGGTCTACCTCGTGCTCTACGTCCTTCTTCTCTTTCCATGTATGCTTTGTATGGTATGGTTCTGTGCCGACTTTTTCTCTTATGATCTCATTCCTGATCTTATCTCTGATGGTCACTCCTACAGCCCTTCTCAGACATCTCATCTCCATGGTTACCAATTTTCTTTTATGGTTTGTTGTGAGTGACCATGGCTGGCACTGGTAGCACAGAGTTGGAATAAATATGCTTTGAATAAGATGTCTCTTTGTGCTGATTGGGATTGTCTTATGCTGTAAGAGGGGGTTAGCTGTCCCAATACTTGGTTTGCTTTACTGCATCTAATGTTAATTTCTTTATCCAATTTCCCATCTTCGGTAAATGTAGTTCCCAGATATTTAAACTCAGATGCCTGTTTAATGCCTTTGCACTCTATTGCTATGTTTAGATCTGTCTTTTTTTTTCCTATTGACATTACTTCTGTCTTTTTCGTGTTGATTCTCATATTAGTTAATTGTTATAAAACTAAGAATACTTTCATTCCTAGGTATTAGTTACCACAGACTGACTGACTGAATGATGCAAAACATGAAATGTTTTTAAATGTTTCCTATTCTGTACTACATTTTGTGAAGTAAAATTACAGCGTACATTTGACATTATGGATGTTTTTTTTTTTTTAGATCTATTTTATACACTATTCGAAAGTGGAAGCATGGGCTTCAGTTTGAATAATGGGAAGACAGAAGTAATGGTGGTATCAAAGAAAATAATTATTCCTAAATGTGTAATTAAAATCAATGGTTTTATTTTGGGACAAGTACAGAAATGTAAGTATCTGGGTACATGGATAACATCAGATGGAAGATGCATTACTGAAATAAGAACCAGAATAGGACAGAAAAAACTGCATTTTATCAAATGAAGAACATCTTATGCAATATATCTTTGTCATTGAAGGTTAGAAAAAGAATTCTTGCTTGCTACATACATCCAGTTTTAACATACGGCTGTGAGTCATGGACAATCGGTAGGCAGGCCAAACAATTTATTGAGACCTCAGAGATGTCGTTTTATAGAACAATGCTTAAAATACCTTGGATGATGATGATTCACTATTTGTATTCTTATTCTTATTCAGCCGAATAGTTGGTCTAGCTATTCGTATTCAGCCCTAGTTTTCAGTTATCAAAACTGTATTTTCTGCCTAAGGCAAATTGTTTATATTGTATCCTCCAACTCTTATTCCTGCTTTCCCTTTAATTTCCCTCAAAATTACTTCACTATACAGACAGGAAAGGTCTGGGGATAAGACACATCCCTGCCTTACTCCTTGATTTATCTGTTCTTTCTAAACTACTGTGAATATTTCATGTAACCAAAATTACTTCATCAGTTTCCAAGACATTATGCTGTTTATGAGCTAGTTTTGAGGTACATGAAAAAAAAAATTAAAACCACCCCCCTCCCGAATTTTTAGGCCCTACTTTTTTTTGGAGTGAACGAGTTTTTTTTTTCTTAAATGACATTGGCTCTCAGGCTGACCCAGCTTTGAGTGGGCACCAGGTGCAGTGCTGGGAAGTAAAGGTGGCCGGCGTGATACTGACTACATCACCGACTTAGTGCTGATTGGCCTATAAAATATAGGTCTAGCCCCATATGCCCTATACACCTGAAGGCATGGAAAAGGTCCTTTACTTTTATAGTCAACATATGTCAACAAACTGTTAACATTATATATCATGCACACTTCACCCTCTACTTTGTTAAAGTTGGCTGAGGATTATCAGGACATACCAAACAACTCCAGGTGAAATTCAAAGACAGCAAAAATTTGGCTTCTAAGGATACTACAAAGAATACCATGGACTAATAGATTTATGATAAAGAATTGAATTCATGCACCTGAGACAAGCTAATAAGTGCTTGATCTCCTTCAGCAGAAGTAAAATTGTGTAAATACTGAAAATTTGTTATATGAACTGGTTAACTCTTTCAGCGACAAACAACACATCACGTGTGACTGGGTTTATTCAGATGCACCCGTCAAAATATGACATTGCTCGTACACTTTATGTTTGGTCAGGACAAAATAAAATACCCAAACACACATAGGACTCCTACATGGATTGTGTATTTAGTTCCTGTGGATGTAGAATAGCCTTGATTTTGTTGTAATTATTACCTTACCGGGGAGTCGTCATGGCCAAGCAGCTAGACGCTAGTCGCGGATTAGAAGGTGTGGGTTTGCTCCCTGGCGGAGCAGGACTATTTTAAAAAATGGCTTTAGTCCCAGGTCTACCCAGCCTTGAGTGGGTAATGAGTGCAGTTCCGGGAAGTAAATTTGGCCGGCGTGATGCTGACAACATGACTCATCTTGTGCCGATTGGTCTATACAAATATAGGTCTAGCCCTATATGCCCTTCACTTTTGTACTTGTTATTACGTTATGGAGGAGCAGCTGGCTGAGATGTTAAGTTGGGCTCTCATGCAGGAGACCCGGGCTCGACCCCCGGTAAAGTGATGGGAGTTTTTCTGTTGGGGGCAAAATTAAACATCCTAACCTTCACAGGCCATGGTGACAGCACTAGCCACATGACCCTAAAACCTCAGGCTTACAACCCCCTGTCTACACCGCCCTGAAAGTGGTCAACACAAGCAGTAGTGACAGTTATTTATTACCCTGTTTGCAATTCAGTTATCACCTTTTGGACGGAAACAGTCAATGATATGTTAAAACTGCCCTCTTGCATGATCACTGCAATGCTAACAACCACAAATGAGAAGATTCACTAAGATATATTATCACTGCAATGCTAACAACCACAAATGAGAAGATTCACTAAGATATATTATCACTGCAATGCTAACAACCACAAATGAGAAGATTCACTAAGATATATTATCACTGCAATGCTAACAACCACAAATGAGAAGATTCACTAAGATATATTATCACTGCAATGCTAACAACCACACATGAGAAGATTCACTAAGATATATTATCACTGCAATGCCAACAACCACAAATGAGAAGATTCACTAAGATATATTATCACTGCACTGCTAACAACCACACATGAGAAGATTCACTGATGATGATCACACATTTTAATCATTCAACAACATGTTTAATAATAAGACATTATTAATTAGTACTTCATAAAAGCAGATTTCTTGTAAAACAACCACTTTGTAAAACAAAATAGTCAACAACCACTTTATGAAACAAAACAGTAAAAGTACAACTTACTTATCCTTGGCTGCCAGTTTGGCTGCATGTTTAGTGAACCACAAAGCCACATTGAATGTCATACTGAAGTATTCAAACACTGTGTCAGTGTACTCTCTGAAACAATATTTTAATAATGTCAGGTTGATGCAGTATAAATTTATTGAAACACTACAGATGGCTCTGTGTTGAAAGGCAAACAAAGTGCATGGGGGTTCACAGCAAAAGTGAATGGACATCCCTTAGTGTAACAAAGCCTTGCATATGACATTACAACATCTAGTTTGAGAATGGAGGTGGAGGCAGTCACTACAGTCTTCCGCTGGCTTGAGAATCAGCTGTAAACACATGCTGTGATTGTAACTGACTCACTGAGCTTGTTGAGAAAGGTGGAGACAGGCATGCTCCGTGCATAGTGGCAAGCACCATTTCAGAGATCCTAGGTAGTTGCATCCTTTAGATATTTTCTCCAGGTCATTTTGGTGTGTTGGAGGAAGATAGATTGGCCAGCTCTTTACCACTTGGTGATGAATTGATGTATGACAACCTAGATATTGTGTTGTTCCTTTGGAAGCGAGTGAACACTGCGGAGGCACAGATAGATTATTTATATTATCAGTTCAAATCAAATGTGCTGCAGAGCCAGCCAGTCTATCTGCCTGCTCATTTCCCATTTGCAAGAGGTCAAAGGCAACAAGCTACAGAGAGGAAACATCTGAGAGAAAACCAGCCTCAGTATGAAGGAGTGTCCACATTTTTGTGTAGTCAATCTGGCAACACCTGCCACTCCTGCCTTTGACTTTACAGTCATAGCAGACAGCGTTCCCAAAAACTACAGCACAACTCTAGGTCTCTAGGGACTGACAGTAGCATATTAACCATATAACAGTTGTGTCATGCTCCATAAAGTTGTACTGAAGTAGTATTTCTTCTGTAAAATTAGCATTTCCTATGTGGAAGTAGTATTTCCTATGTGAAAGTAGTATCTCTTTTGCATCCACATAATTTCTACTGTGTTTTTCACTGATGCAATTATCACTTTAAATGTCTGCATTATTAATTTCCTTGCCATTTCTCATTTTTATCTAATCTCTCATATTTTCCCCAAAGCACTGTGCACATTCTGTAACAATGTACTGTATTTTTCTTTCATCTTTATAAACTGTTTAGCTATTGTAATCTTAATTGTGTATTGTTGCACATGTGAAAAATCCCTTGGCAGCTGGAAGTTGAAAAGAGTAGCCTAACAGCACTGTCCGTGCAAAATTAGGAGTTAAAAAACTACCCAAAGTAGTTTAGGATCCTTGCCGGTGGTACGTGGTACAGTGTTTGTTTCTTCAGACTCAGGCTTGAGTTAAAAGTAGAATGGAGCACTTATGGGTTACAACCCTTATGCCATGATGTTCATCCATTGTTCAAACCATTCAAATCCTAATTTTGTTTTTTGTTTTCCTTAATTCTATAAAGTTTCACTCGTATTCTCCAGGAAAATGTAATTATAATTGCTTCATTCTGATTCAGACTGATGGTAATCTAAATCAAGTTGTACCACACGTGGCTATGAATATCTCTTCAGGGACTTCTTCAAATTCAAATGGTTGTAATTTGAACCATGAGTATACTGATTATACCTGCTGAATCTAATATCCCTATCATTATATTTTCAAAGTCAGTATGAGCTTTTCTATTTGTATCTTCACAATCGGTTTTTTTTGTTTGGTCTTCAGTGTTTATGTTCAAGTCATCTAATATAACAGAGGTATTAATAATTTAGTGCACAATCACCTTAGAATGTGTCCATTTATTTCTTTGAAGTATTAGAAACTGGGACATATACAGTACTCAATTATGTCCTCTATCCTTCCATTTGAATTAACTATAATTCAAAAACTTGTTATAATTTCTCTTCAAACTTTCAATCTTTTTTTCATTTATTCTATCCACCGTGAACAAGTGTGTTCTCATCTGAAGTCAAACTTGAATAATATGTGACCTATTTAGTTAAAAAAAATAATATTTCTTGGAAAGAACAGTAGTGTTGGGCATGGTACTGGGAAAGAGAGGCAGACGCCAAACACCACGAATGTGGACACAGGACATAAGAGACATCTTGGGCAGGAAAATAAACGAGGGGAGAGATTTGGAGAGGGGCTGAGTTTCTTTCAGGCGTGCTGTGTTGGGTGCCATGTTGTGTAAAATACATGTGTCATGATGATCTGGTACCAAAGCAAAAACATGCAACTTAAAATTAAAAAGTCTTCACTCTTTATTTAATTATATGAAATATTCTCCTTAGCGTCCACCAGCAGTAAACTCTGGTGGAAAGTTATGGGTGTTCATCTACTTTTGGGGTCAGTCTTATTTTAGAAAATGAATTTTGCATTCATGTTTATTTTTTACAGATCAGGCTTATTTGTAGGCAGACTGTTGGTTCCTCACCACACAGGCAGATGCACTTTGATTTCAATGGAAACTCCTCTAATTAGTTGACTGTTATGACATGCTTGTAAAAAGAGGGGGGAGGGGGGGGCACAGTGGGTCCATTTATTTTACCCAAAATGGGGCTCTGGAACCCATACAGAGAAAATGAAACTGAAAAGTAACTCTTCAGGACTTTGCAAACCAGATTCAGCATTTTGTAGCTGTTGCATTGTTCTTTAAGGCAATTTTATGTTCAGAAATTTGCCACTGCTCCTGAATAGTAAAATGCTCACACTGTTGTCAAAATCAACCTAAAGCAGACTGCTGCCAAATTACCTGCTTACCTGCAGCTGACTTTGAATTCTATCAGGCTTGGATTTTAACAACAAAATTCATAATCCTTTTAAATCACCACTGATGACTGGCACCATGACAGCAAACAGACTGAAATGGTTGGGGCATACTGAGCGAATGTCAGATGACAGAGAAGTAAAAACTGTACACAATAGGAAGATGAATGGTTGTAGACCACAAGGCAGACCAAGAAGACTATGGAGAGATAATATCCAGACAGACCTGTAAACACTTGGTGTCACCAACTGGAAAGAGAAGGTCAACCAGAGAGATAAATGGAGGCAGGTGATATCTGCAGCAAAGAGCCTCAAGGGCTGAAATGCTGAAGAAGAAGAAGAAGAATTCACAACCTTTACACTCATGCCACAGGATATCTTGAATGAACAGTTACTTCAGTACACAAACGGGGACTGAATAAGTCTTAGATGACATTCAAACAAATGCCTCAGAACACTGATGAAACTTAAATGGGATACATTCAAGGTGCAGAAATAATAGAAATGCATGGACAACCACTTGTATCATCATTTACATGGAAAACAAGATGGCAACACATTGGTAGCCTTATAAGGAGAACTGGATAGTAATCATCAAACATCAACTGACATGGGAAACAAATTGAATAAGGAAATGAGGACATCCAAGAAAACCCTTGAGA
>CAJHNH020002673.1:0-17500 GCA_905116865.2 Candidula unifasciata | reverse complement strand
AGAACGGCATTCCTCAAGGTGCTGTGATTTCGCCTACGATCTTCACAATCATGGCGAATGACCTGCACGGTGCAATCACAGACAGCAAAATACAACTGTCCCAATTTGCGGACGACTGCGCGCTGTGGCTGACTGGACGGGATTTGCCTAAAACTCGTAACGAGCTTCAGATCGAATTGAATAACATAATGCACTGGATGAACCAGTGGGGGTTCAATGTCAACACCGACAAATCCGTGCTTATGATATTCAACAGAAAGATGAAACAGCTATACGAAGAAAACGCAACCAGAATTGAAATGGGAGGCAGAGTGATTCAGAGGAGAGTGCACACCAAATTCCTAGGGATGGAGCTGGATGAACAACTGAGCTGGAACAGGCACATAGACTACACGGTGGAACGTACTAAACCACTCATAAATATGCTTAAAATCATCAAAGGCAGCGGATGGGGCGCACATACGAAAACAATGCTGTCGTTCTACAAAGCATATATACGAGGGAGAATGGAGTACGGTTCCATCGTGTACGAAGCGGCTGCCGACTCCAAGAAAAAAAGCCTAGACTCCATCCAAGGACAAGCACTGGCGTCCATCATAGGAACAGGCAAAACCACATGCAGAGCCGCCATGGAAGTGGCACTCGGCGTCATCCCTCTGAATCTCAGGAGAAAACAGCTAGCCCTGAACTACTGGATGCAAACGTCAGCTGACCCGACACACCCCGCCAGAAAGGCGTTCCATCCGAACGTACACCAACATGGCGACCAGTGCAAACTACGTTTCCTAGAACCAGTCGCCTGGCTGCTAGCTAGATCAAGGCTAAGCGGGTCAGTAAAACACGCGTTCCAAAACACCAAAAGACATGTAGCTTCCATCCCACCATGGGAACTGATTCCCCCCGCAACCGACACCCGACTCACGAAACTCATCTCAAAACAACCGAGAAAGGAGAAGCTAGGACAATAGCAGACGAGCTCATCCAAAGCCTGACCGAGGACAGTTCCCTTATTATATACACCGATGGCTCCAAAAATGAGAAGGGCAAGGTCGGTGCGGGGCTCTACTCATCAAAAGTCAGAGTCACAGAGCAGTACAAACTAACAGACGGGGTCGCCATATGCACCGCCGAACTGATAGGGATACAGAAAGCTCTGGACTTAGCCCTGACAACAATGCACAAAAAAGTCTACGTTTTTACTGACTCGCTGGCCGCTGTTCAAGCATTAAGCAGCCTCTGCAAAAATAGCAGACCCGACATCAAAGAGGGTATCCTGACCGCAGCAACAAAACTTCGACAAAAGGGGTGCCACCTCACAATCGGCTGGATACCAGCCCACAAGGGAATAATCGGCAACGAAAAAGGCCGACATGGCAGCCAAAAAGGGCATCAACTGCGACCGCACCCTACACATAGGCCTAGGCAAATCAGAAGGCCGTGCAGTCGCAAGACAGTATATCACAGAGGCCTGGGACACACAATGGCAACAAGGTGTGCAGGGCAGACACGCCTTCCAACTACTAAAAAAAACCCAGACTCGCCTCCCAGATCAAAGACCCGATGAAAATACCAGTCTTCAACAAATTGTGGAACCTCAGACTCGGCAACTGGACGGAAACGTACAAAACGCCGAGGTGTGCCGAATGCAATATGAACAACACACTAGCCCACTTCCTACTGGAATGCTCCAGGTTCGAAGTGCAGAGGCGCCCAATTTTGACCCACCTACGAAGCAAAAACACCACTCCCTCTGTCACCGAGATCCTGCATGTAAACAGCGACCCGGACACCCAGAAACTGGTGAAACAATACATAAGTAGAACAAATGCAGGAAAAAACTACCAACCCAGCAACAACAACGCATTCAGGAACAGCCCAACCACCAACTGAGAGGGAAACAGACCAGAGGACAGCGACACCCTCTCTCTCAAGCCAGGACACCCAATAAAGGAGCCTCTAAATACTACTCATCTTTCTCAACTTCCGACCTCACTTTAAGTCCTTTAAAATTTCTCGGAACTTTATCAATTGACTGTACCTATACTCATGTCCACTACATCTTTACCATTTTTTACAAGAAGAAAACTTGTCTAAACAATTGAAAAAAAAAAAAAAAAAAAAAAAAAAATTTTAAAAAAAAAATAAAAAAAAAAAAAAAAAAAAAAAAAAAAAAAAAAAAAAAAAAAAAAAAAGCCGAACGCACATGCACATGCAAGATGCGAAAACATAAAGGCACAAAAAAGATGTTAAATGTGGGGACCTGAAAAGGGCCGTGTTTTGGGACGCTGACAGGCTGTTTGTATCGAGATGGTAACACCGGTGGCGCCTTGGTACACTCAGCGATGGCGGGCTGGCCAACAAGATACGGAAATGACATAAGGATGACAGGTGGCACGAACACAGGCGTATGGATACGCCACAATGGACAAATAACTATTGGACAATCCAAACAAATATACGCAGTCCCAAAATAACCGCCGCTCAATAATGGAGCTGGTTAGGGTGACAGGAACTTTCTTTTTTTTTAAACAAATCGGAATCGGAATGGACAGAGAGATAGAAACAAGAATACAGAAAGCAAATGCTGTCACATACCAACTATCACCTCTGCTTAAACATCCAGATATAACCATGAAGACCAAAAGACAATTGATAAACACCATCTTCATTCCAACACTCTGCTACCAGTGCCAGACATGGACAATCAACAAGACCCATGAAAGAAAAATAGAAGCCTGTGAAATGAAATGTCTAAGAAAAGCAGCGAATAAGACCAGACTAGACAGGATAAAGAACATAGACATTAGAAACACTGTCAAAACTACACCATGTTTAGACTACATAGAACATCAAAGAATGAAATGGTTTGGACATCTAACCAGGATGAAAAATGACCAAATAACATCACAAATTTTCAACCAAAGAAGCTCAGGATATAAGGCAAGAGGAAGACCAAGGAAATTGTGGATTGACGGGGTCTCCGAAACCTGCCAAAAGCATGGCCTCAGAACATCAGATGCTGCCCGCCTTGCTAATGACAGGAACTTGCATCTCCCCACAACGCTTAGCAGCATACGTGGAAGGAAAAAGTAAAAGTAAAGTAAGACACCAAGTATTTGTATGTCTGTCTGGACATTATCTATAATCTTCTTAGTCTGCCTCATGGTCTACAGCCATTCAGCTCCCTTGTGTGTACAGTTTTTACCACTCCATCATCTGACATTCAATAGGCTCAAGCCATTTCAGTATATTAGCTCTCAGGCTCCTAGTGATCAATGGTAACTGAAACAGATTATGTTGTTACTTCTCACTCTCCATTCTCCACTGCATCCTTGGGTCAAACAAACTTTAGTCTCCCCAGAGAAAGTAGGCCACGTTCCACTGATAACTTTCTTGGACTGGTCTAACCTGCTGGACATTATTGGTGTGCTGTTCTGTTGTTGCTTTCTGAGATATCCTCTATATACTTTTTTATTCAGAGAAAGAGAATGCCTGTGATATAGGTTCCATCACTCTCTAAAGGGGGTATGTGTTAGATCCAGTTTGTCGATGTTTTTGTAGTGTTTAGGTGGTGGAATGGGGAAAAATAGAAGAAGCGATATCAAAGGAATTGGCAAACACCACCGTCACCTTATGCCCAGGTTGGGTGACTCAAGATCGACCAATCAGAAGTGAGCTAGGCTGAAGATCCACCAATCGAAAGTGAGCTAGTGTGTATATGGGTGGTCCGTGGGGAAACTAACGTTTCCATTACCCATCTTTGACAGGCCCAAATATTAGTTGTAGGACTGTTTTAAAAAATCTGTAATAAGGCTTCGTCTCTTATAGTTCCGCTCCAAGTTTCAAAGCCATATAATAAAGTGACTGGTCTTATCAACGTTTTATAATTTTATATATTTTGATCCTGGGGTTGGATCTACATATTGACATTTAAATATTAACGGGCGTCTAGAAGTCCTGATTCTCAGTTATTATCTTATAAATATGACACTTGAAAGGTCAGGAAATTGACATCCATTATAATAGTTATTGTCATAAAATCAAGTCAAACATGTGAGGAAAAGTAGAGACAGATTAGATTGAGGCAGTCAGACTGAAGACTGATTAGATTGAGGCAGTCAGACTGAAGACTGATTAGATTGAGGCAGTCAGACTGAAGACTGATTAGATTGAGGCAGTCAGACTGATAAGACAATCAGATGGAGGTAACAATCAAACCTAGGTAAATAGTGGTGTTCAGTACTAACACAACACCAATCCAGTACGGATTGTCACTGAGCATAACTTTACTGACGTTTTCATTATGAGATTTTTAAAAAAAAAGGAGGAGACTGAAGAAGAAGAAGAAGAAGAAGAAGAAGAAGAAGAAGAAAGAAGAAGAAGAAGAAGATTTCTATTAGGTTTATTATAGTTTATACTATTTTAATAATTTTATTTTTATTTTTAAATTATGATTCAGATTCATAATAATCAAATAATCATATTCACGAGCCAACTGGAACTATCATTATCATTCATTTTGTATTGTGATATTTCTACAGCTTGCAGATATAACAACTCAGTCAAAGCAAAAATCCAAAAGCCTGCCTAAAAATCTTTCGTGTCGCATCATTGGTTGATACTCCATGAAGTTCGTAAGTAACAACAGCTGTTGCTTTCAATGGGTTTCTGTGAAACCAGTAGGCCATCTTTGTTGACGGAAGTGTCGCAATAATTAGCCAGGGGCTGTTGGCTTGTTGTGCTAAAGGGAATAAAGTTTTGCCAAAACTGTGAATTACTGCACGTAGTAATTCACATAAATAAACTTATCAACGTTTAAAATTTTACATATTTTGAACTTGGTGTTGGATCTACATATTGACAGATAAATATAAACGGGTGTCTAAGGGCATTTATTCGTTGCACTATTGACCACTTTGAGGTGTAGGCCAAGAAAAAAAAAAGGGGGGGGGGGGGCAGACTTTCGACTTAGAATTTAGGGCCCCATGGCTAGCGCTGTCAACACCGACTGTACAGGTTAACACCCCCCCCCCAAAAAAAAGAAACTTAAGCACACAAAGGATCCAAATCATGGTCTACCGCAGGCGAGCATAACGTTATTACCCGCGTGGCGAGTCGTTCCTCTTGAAATGGGTACAACATCAAAAAGAATAGAAATTAGATGTGTGGGAAATGACGTAGGAGTCACCAGAAGAGACAAAATTTGGATAAAAGGCCAGAAATGAAACCGTCAAGAAATAAGCAATACTAAAGTAAATAAAAGGGAGTAAAATTGTGACAACAGAGATGAAATGTCATAGAAGAGCTGCAGGAGTTTCAAGGAAAGATAGAATCGGAAATTACGAAATCAGAAGAACGCTAGGAATAAAGCCAGTCTTACAGGTCATCAAAGAACAACAAATGAAGTGAATTGAACATCTAACAAGAATGCCGTGGTAATATCTACCACAGCGAGCTACACTAAAACATTACAACGGGTATTAAGTATGCATTCTTAGTGACTCGATGAATAAGTTTTAAACAAATCCAAGCTGGATTTATTAGGCAAGAATGAATTGCAACGCTTGGCACTTCACGAATATCTGCCCTAACTTTTATCTGTTTGCCAGGCTATGCGGGTGTTCAAGGGAACGAAAGGGCAGACTATCTTGCTGACACTGCGGTTGCTATGGCTGGCCCAGTACTGGACAGAGTTCTAATACTGATGGTGACAGTCACAATCTGGTTATATGTCCGTCTTGCCTTTCCTCTGAGTGTAGTGAGCCGGTCAGACCTTCTGGTTACACCCAGGTGCCTCATTCTCTCCAGGCCATAATAAACTTATTGATCTACTGACTCCCAATAGGCTGTCAGCTGTATGGACACCTCACTGCTGTGACAATCTTGATAATTTAAATTTGAAGTAAAATATTGGTCCAGCCCTATATTCCCAAAAGCCTAAAGACGTGGCAGAGGGACCTTTACTTTACAATTTCAAGCGCTAATCAAGAATGTCTGACCATTTGCTGATGGGTTTCTTAAATTCTCAAAATTCCCCAGACATATTAAACAAAGCCATTGCATGCATATTTAAGCTGGACGACATTGGAAAAAAAAAAAAAAAATCATGCACATCTTGACCTCTTAGGATGACATTTTTCGTTATTTGAAGCCCTACTCTGGCTTTTTCCAGTGGCCGCAAAATAGCCTGGCCATAAATATGGCCTAAAGGTTGAACGCGGTTTCTGGGACCTCTCCACAGTGATCCTCACCCACATGGTGGCACATTGTGTCATTGGGTGTTTATCGCTTGTGTGAAGTCCAGGTGGGGTAAAAATGCAGTCAGTCAGAAAAAAAAAATATTCTATTAGATATATTAATGAATGACTATTGCCGAAAATGTTTGTGAGCGAAGTAACCACATATTAACATTAGGTGAAACGTTGATTTGGAGTTAGACACACGATAGTGTAACTTTTTAGGTGATGCAATCACTTATCACCTTTAATTAATATACAGGCTTACAAACTGGAAAGATATAGACAATATATGTTGCGACTCTGCATTTTGCTTCAAAGGAAATGACAATACAATACCTAGCACATATTTCTCAGAAGCAAAATGCATTTGACATATAAAACTTTAAAATCCATTAGTATGATAGCCCAACAGGAAACCATCAAATGTGTTTAGTGTCGGTGCCTGTGTTCTAGTATGACCAAAGACGAGAAGCCTTTGTGGTGAAATAGACGGGCCGTTTGCCTCGCGCTTTAAAATACATGCGCACACTCGCGAGAGCGCAAACACTCACATGCACACACTCCATCATTCACTTACACACACACACACACATACATACATACATACATACATACATACATACATACATACATACATACATACATACATACATACATACATACATACATACATACATACATACATACATACATACATACATACATACATACATACATACATACATACATACACACATACATACATACACACATACACACACACATACATACATACATACATACATACATACATACATACATACAGACAGACAGACAGACAGACAGACAGACAGACAGACAGACAGACAGACAGACAGACAGACAGACAGACAGACAGACAGACAGACAGACAGACAGACAGACAGACAGACATACCTGTATACATACAAAAAC
The DNA here is from genome assembly GCA_905116865.2 of Candidula unifasciata. Lineage (NCBI taxonomy): Eukaryota > Metazoa > Mollusca > Gastropoda > Stylommatophora > Geomitridae > Candidula > Candidula unifasciata. The sequence continues at coordinate 10,328 of CAJHNH020002673.1, read as the reverse complement.
ACACGCAGATACATAGAGAGAGAGAGAGATAAAACCAGACAAGCATGAAGACATACAGAGGCAGACACTCAGGCAGATACACACACGCAGACACACATGCACAGACAGAAAAAGACACACAGACACACACAACACATACATAGAACCACACACGTAGACACACACATAACACACATGGACAATTATTCACCGACAGACACATACACACACATGCAGAAACACACGCAGACACTCAGGCACACACAAACTTGCGAATAAACATACGGAATCACAAACAGACACACAAACATACACACACAGACACATACAGGCACAAACACACACACATAAATACGCAAAGACATACACTCAGACACACATACAGTAACACAAATATAAACACACACACAGAAACACATACCAGACACACATACAAACACGCAGACAAACACAGAGACAAGCACACACACACACACACCGACACACACAGAGACACGCTCTTTATAGGTTCCAGGTAGTTCGCATCTTTTGAATATTTTCTCAATGGCTGGCAGGTAAGCTGGTAAATGAGCATGCAGACAGACTGGCCGGTTCTGCACCACTTGGTGATGAACTGATGTATAACAAGTTAAAAGCTGTGAGGGCCCTTTTGAAGCGAGTAAACAATAGGCACAAATAGATCAACACGCCCTGAGAAGAATGGCTCTATAAGGAGTTACCAGGGGATCTGGCCGATGTTCAACACTCAAGGGAAAGGCGAGACGATATCCAATCAGACAATTGCTGCTACGATCGAAATTGGAACTCTTCGCTTGCTGCTGAAGATGGGGTACAGAGCGCTTATGGGAGTGTATCGAGTGCTATGAAGTCGATTCCTAATTCAACATTCCAGCTGTTTCATAGTCATTTCAGTCTGTGTGTGTTGTTTTGTTTCCTGCTATGATTTTTAGAATAGTGCAAAGCCATTTTTATTGTAATTTTTTTGCACTTTTTTTTAAATTGAAGAATCTTCTAGCCTTCTTTTTTAAAATAAGCTCTATAACATCAAGGGTGCTAGAAAACCGGGGTCCTAGGTATATAAATCTCCCCCTTTGCAAATTTGGCCGTGTCCCTCATTTCCGTACATACACTTTCTAGATGTGAGTATTTGTTTATCCCTTTCATATTACTTCACATATATTATTGTATTTATTTGCCATTTATCGCAAAATAATGCCGCTAATAATAATAATCATAAAAATAATACATTTTATTGTTTTCATTTTTTTGCGCACTTCAACAATATTGCCTTAGGAGTTCAGAGGACCCCAGTTGCCTTATAATGGGGCTAAGGTTCTCCTCAACCCATCCCACCCGCATTGATTTCTTCATGGCGGCGAGCCTGCAAAAACCGCACAATAGCAGTACCAATACAAGGCGCTTATTGTTCGCAAAATCAACACAGAATAGTAGGCTACAGCTGACGGAACACTGGTGTGAAGAGACGTTGATACCATGTTGACAACCCTTTTGCAATAAGCGGCATATTGGAGTCACTACAAAATATGTCAGTATATATATATATATATATATATTTATATATTTCTAGGCACACTTGGCTGGACACCCCCACTACTTACTAAAGAAAGCCCCCAGGTTATGATAGTTCATTATCATAACCATGTTAACACATATAATGAAGATACACATACATACACAACTGCTAAACACTTAAAAAGGTGAAATAGAGACACCTAAGTCAGCCATGAAAATGAATGTATGTAATCAATATAAATTAGATATATAAAAGTGAGACAAATGCCAGATCTCAGGATATCATGTCCAAATCACAAAGATACTACACAGACAGAAGGTCTTGGAGATGACATCTTCTCATCACTGGACACAAGGAGCTGTGAGGAACACAACATCATGCGAAGCATCAGACTTATCTTCTCTTCTTTCTGTCTATGATGCCTCCCTCAGCTCCGGATGATTCGACTGTCTTTGACTCTGGGAATTCTGCTCCACTGGATCAAGTAGTAAGAGTACTTCACTATATAAGACACAGCAACTGTACCGGTATTTAGCAAGTCTCTATCACCAGTAAGGACACACAATGTCTTTGAGCCACATTAAGCTCTAGCACTGGTAGCTGTTTGAGGTACCATCTCCCACATGTTGGAGATGTCAGGAACCTTCACAGGTGTTAGCTGGTGGGTAACAAGTTGTTTCTGGTGGTTTGATGGTTGGGTGGATGTTGGTTGGACTGTGAATCTTCTGCCAGCTCTTCAGAAAATATACATCCTGTCAAGAAAATAACTCAACATTAGTCATCACCAAGAGGGTAACATCTTGACAGGAAAGACAGAGCAAGCATCAGTCATCAACCCCCATCTGCTGACTCCTCCCTGCTCTCCTGTTTCATTCCTCAGATTGCCTCTCCAGACCAAAAGACATAAGTCTCCTATATTTATCTGTCTGTTTAGTGCAAGAGAAGGCAAGTCAGATATACAGTGGAGATAGATAAAGTGGTCTAACACATATATCACTCTCCCTCTCCCCCTCACTCTGCACACAGACACCAATATTTACTGTCAGTACCTGCATTCACTAGCTTTCCCAACCGCCCCAGCACTCATTGATCTGGGTCAAGCACACACATACTTTGATTAACAAAGCCCTGACCCAATTCTGTCCCCATTTCGTATGTACAGATTCTTTAGTAGTTTAAAACGTACACAATTGTAAGGGGTATTAAATTTTTATCAGTATGGGTGGTTTATTGAGGGCATAAGTTATTTAGTCTGTACAGTGGAAGATCTACGTTCGAATCCGCTTCTCTAGCGATCAAGAACGGTCGAACTAAGTGAGATCACACAGCCGATACTGATTTCTCTACAGCAGTGACTACTTTACAGACATCATTCTAGGTACTCGTAAACTATAATTAACTTACCCAAGCATATGTAAAAACTGAGACATTTCCAGATTGCCTTGAAAAGTGAAATTTATACAGGCACAGATTAACACATCTGGACGCTTGAGAAGCTGGCAAGGAGAATAGCGTCACTTAGACACTTCAGGCGTTGGTACAAAAGAAGTCCCTTGTATACTGGGGCAAGGAGTAAATCGGTTTCCAAGAAACCTCAAATAACTCCCTAAATATATCTCCAAGAGATATACATTTAAAAGTGGAGTTTAGTTAAAGTAACCAGAAAAGGCAGACATAATAATGTTGTCCAATACAGGCCTATATATATAGATATAAGGGACTATATATTTCTGGGCGAGTCCAAGTTTGAATTTTGTGCAGATTACAGGTAAGACAGGTTATCAGCCTTACAGACCGATGCGTAATGGCTATCATTTCACGACAGTACCCCCCCCCCCCCCCCCCCAGGGAAGAGCGTACTACGCGAATGAAAAATGATCAGCCATCTACACATCTATGGACTCACTACTTTCAGCTTGCTCATCACCTTCAGTCTGTGAATTATCAGACAAGGGATGGCGGCTCAAGAAATCTGCTCTGAATCAAAGGGTTGACCAAACCAACCTCTCAGAGACAGATGAAATATATACAATAATGACAATTCATGTGAAAATAGAGAAACCTATGACCACTATACAATACTACTCAACAAGGAATCTATATAGAATCAGTCGATGGCCCTGAAGACCTAAGACTGATGACTCCATCCATGTATCACTGATCCCTGCCAGGTACATGCAAAGATGTAGGTTCAGACCGAACCCCCCGATCGGGTTGGCTGAATAAACCTACACACCATCCTGGTACTCCTGTCATATTCAGGAAATATACCGGTGTGTCTCCTACATCAGTAGTCACACAGGAAGGTCGTCGAGGCATGTGGGATATAATCCCTCCCGTCTGATCCTTCGCGAGGTTCGGAAGGATAATCCTCCCCTCGTCACTATGTGCTCCAACAAACACAGGAAGGAACCCTGGTGTGAATTGAAAATTCTTCACCTTCTGGTCCTCCTGATGGTCTGGAGGTTTACTCCATTCCTCTTTAAAAAGAGGAGCTTGCACAGGGCATTGACTGAAAGGCTCAACAGGAACCAATGTCGTATCATACTCCAATAATGAAGTTTGCCCTGGCTTAACTCTCAGGACAGAGTTATACTCTGACAAGAGTTGTCCTATAGCTTGTTTCTGAGAGACAGAGAGAGTTGGGTTAACCTCTACATCTTTATAGGTCTCCCTGGGGTGAAGAGGATATTCCACAGCTGTGGCTTCTCCACCTTCCACCTCCATAGCTACAGAAAGTGTCAAGAGGGTCGGTGTGTCACTTACCTCTCTCTCGTTGTATTTCCGGAGGAGATTAATGTGATAGACCTTTGACTTACCTTTAATGTTGATCTTATAATGGATCCTGGATATCTTCTCTACCACCGTATAAGGGCCTCCCCAAGCTAACTCTAACTTAGACTTCCCTGATGGTAGCAGCAAAAGCACCCTATCTCCAACCTCAAGACATCGTTCCTTCGTCTTCCGGTTGAAATGTGCAGCGTACCTCTTACGTGCACGAATCAAGTTCTCTTTGGCCAGGTCCCACCCTAGCTTTAACCTTTCCTTGAGTTCCTGCACATACTGTGATATGGTTTTCAAGGAATCATCTGCCCCCTCGTCTGTCCATGTCTTCCTGAGAATGGCCAAGGGTCCAGAAATGGGTCTTCCGAACACCAAGGTCGCAGGTGGAAATCCAGTAGAGGCATTGGGTACTTCCCGGTAGGCGAATAGTGCTGCAGACAGATACTCGTCCCACCTCTCTGGCTTTTCCTGGGTTAATCTTCTCAGAAGCGATACCAACGTTCCATTGAACCGCTCATTCTGGCCGTTCGCTTGGGGTCGGTATGGACTGGTGCAAATGTGTTGAGACTTGATTATCTGAAACACTTCCTCCATTAGTTTCCCTTTAAACTGAGATCCATTGTCTGTCAATATCTGCGAAGGGAATCCCACTCTGGTGAAAATGCTCATCAATGCCTCTGCCACAGTCTTACTGTCAATCCTCCGAAGTGCAACAGCCTCCGGATACCCTGAACAACAGTCGACCAAGGTCAATATGTAAGCATTCTTCTTCTTTGTGAGAGGAAGTGGTCCAACCAAATCGACCGCCACCCTTTCAAAAGGTGTGGAGGTGACAGGGGTTTCCCCCAGTCCGACTGGTGCATTCCTGCCTTTGGGAGCTACCTTCTGGCACTCCGGACAGGATTTGACATAACGCATGATATCTGCTGACATACCTGGCCAAAAGTAATGACAGGCAATGCGTTGTGTCGTTGCATGAATTCCCATATGGGCACTATAGGCTATAGTGTGCCCCATCTGGAGAATCTGCTGTCTATATGTTTTGGGTACTACAAGTTGACTGTGCTCTGTATACTTGTCACTTGCCCATCTGTAAAGCAACTTACCTTTCATGAAGAATTCTTTCTTCAAAGGGGGATTGTGACTTGCAGTTAACTTTTTAAAACATGCCTTAAGGGTTGGGTCACTACTTTGGGCCACCTTAATTTCCTCAGGAAGAGGATTTACATGAGGAGAATCCTCTAAGGCACTTTTATGTTGTGCTCGGGTGGTCACCGCAGCAAGATGCTCTGAAGGTTTCTTCGGCTCTGCTAAAAATACATAAGTAGCGCCAAGAATTAAATCAAAGGTACAGTGTTCGAGCACTGCAGCCTCAATTACCCCCGAGACATACTTTGAACGGACCTTAATCTTAGCATAGGCAAGTTTAAAGGTTTAGCATCCAATGTGGCACATTGGAGCTCTATGAATCTGCCAGTATACTGATCAGGTTTTACAAACTCTGGCCTCACCACACAGCCGTATGACAAACCACTATCATACAGACAATTTAGAGAATATCCATTAGCCCAGACCCTCTCTACCACAGGAGGCCTATTGGAACCATTGTACAATTGTTCCTGGGTAGAAGGTACTACAGTAGACAACAAAGCTGATACTTGTAAATTCCCTGACTGTTTGGATTTACATTCCTTAGTCCAGTGGTTATTATTCTTACAAATATGGCAGTAAGGCTTTTTAGGGCCATTAAAGGGTTGTCTATATTGTGTTCCCTGAACTTTTGAGGGGTTCTGGGGTTGTGCTTGGGATGAATTCTTTTTAGGGGATTCATTTGGATGGGTTTTATGACCATTACCATTATTTTTCCCTTGGCCCTGGGCCTTGGGTTTCCCACCTATACACACTTCTTTATGTGCCATCTCATACCTCTCAGCATACATCAACATCTCACTCAGTCTGTCAGCACCATTCTCCGTCAGGAAGGTTTGCATAGGGCGAGGTAATGTCTCTCGGAGTTGTTCCGTTAGGATCATCTCCTGTAAATCTTCAAAAGAAGAGGAGTATCCAGACATTTCCCTCCACCTGGTCAAATATCCCTGAAGGCGACTGGCGAACTGAGGATAGTTCTCCCCTGTCATCTTTCTCTCATTTCTGAACTTCTGTCTGTATGTCGCAGCATTAAGTTCGAAACGTTTCAGTAAAGCCTGACACAATGCATCATAATCAGTCTCAGTACCGGTGGGCATCCGTTGATAAATCTCGTATGCCTCACCCCTCAAACCTTGAGCCAACTTCAGCGTGTACATGTTCCTTTCCAAGTTGTACAAAGATGCCAATTTGCCAAATCGGTCTAGGTACTGTTCAATATTTTCAGCCTTCGGGTCGAAGACTGGCATAGGAAAGTTCATCGCTTGAGCTGAGCTACTGTGCGTTGATGCACCATCAATATCAGGTGTTGGAGATCTGGGTCTATTACCCTCTCTCTGAGCCTGAAGTTCCAATTCTCTTAACCTCACCTCCTGTTCCAACTTCATTCTTTCTGATTCCCTCTCCAATCTCATTCTTTCTGACTCCCTCTCAGACTCAATTCGGAGTCTTTCAATTCGGAGTCTCTCAGATTCCATTCGGAGTCTTTCGCTTTCCTTCTCTGCCTCAATTCTGAGTCTCTCAGCCTCACGGGCTTCCATCCTCATCTCACGTTCCGTGGTTTTAATCCACTCGGTCATTTCTTTACCCTCCAATCCCATCTGGACAGCCATGTCCTTCAATTCCTGTATGGAAATTTTTGACTGCGACATGCTGTCTTGTCAATCTAACAGTCCACAACAAAATATATTGTCACCAACAATGTAAATATAATCAACAATAGATTAAATTATCACCACCAACCAAGGTTGTACCTAACCCAATGTACTTGAACACCACAAAACACCACAATGATTACAAATCACTCCTAGGAGTATACTCTAAGAACTGACCCAGAATGGTCACAACTGTGTTAACAAAAAACAAACACTGAACAACTCCTGGCCAAGATCACCAGCAAATTTAAAGATTGAACAGTGTACAAAACAATCCCACGACGAGACCACAGATTTTTGGGGATATGTTGTTCTGTCACATATCACTCCTGTCGCGTGCCTAATGTAAGGATTCCTCCTTCAGAACCAACAGCACTCAGAGATAATTATGTTGAGTCGTTTGGCTCGTATTGGTCTAAGGGATTCCCCGTGGCCAATATACGATCAACTTATCTCTGGAGTAGGGCAACTCAAGTATTGGCACTACAAAATATGTCAGTATATATATATAATATTTCTAGGCACACTTGGCTGGACACCCCCACTACTTACTAAAGAAAGCCCCCAGGTTATGATAGTTCATTATCATAACCATGTTAACACATATAATGAAGATACACATACATACACAACTGCTAAACACTTAAAAAGGTGAAATAGAGACACCTAAGTCAGCCATGAAAATGAATGTATGTAATCAATATAAATAGATAGATATATAAAAGTGAATTGCAAATGCCAGATCTCAGGATATCATGTCCAAATCACAAAGATACTACACAGACAGAAGGTCTTGGAGATGACATCTTCTCATCACTGGACACATCTAGGAGCTGTGAGGAACACAACATCATGCGAAGCATCAGACTTATCTTCTCTTCTTTCTGTCTATGATGCCTCCCTCAGCTCCGGATGATTCGACTGTCTTTGACTCTGGGAATTCTGCTCCACTGGATCAAGTAGTAAGAGTACTTCACTATAGAAGACACAGCAACTGTACCGGTATTTAGCAAGTCTCTATCACCAGTAAGGACACACAATGTCTTTGAGCCACATTAAGCTCTAGCACTGGTAGCTGTTTGAGGTACCATCTCCCACATGTTGGAGATGTCAGGAACCTTCACAGGTGTTAGCTGGTGGGTAACAAGTTGTTTCTGGTGGTTTGATGGTTGGTGGATGTTGGTTGGACTGTGAATCTTCTGCCAGCTCTTCAGAAAATATACATCCTGTCAAGAAAATAACTCAACATTAGTCATCACCAAGAGGGTAACATCTTGACAGGAAAGACAGAGCAAGCATCAGTCATCAACCCCCATCTGCTGACTCCTCCCTGCTCTCCTGTTTCATTCCTCAGATTGCCTCTCCAGACCAAAAGACATAAGTCTCCTATATTTATCTGTCTGTTTAGTGCAAGAGAAGGCAAGTCAGATATACAGTGGAGATAGATAAAGTGGTCTAACACATATATCACTCTCCCTCTCCCCCTCACTCTGCACACAGACACCAATATTTACTGTCAGTACCTGCATTCACTAGCTTTCCCAACCGCCCCAGCACTCATTGATCTGGGTCAAGCACACACATACTTTGATTAACAAAGCCCTGACCCAATTCTGTCCCCATTTCGTATGTACAGATTCTTTAATTAGTTTAAAACGTACACAATTGTAAAGGGTATTAAGTTTTATCAGTATGGGTGGTTTATTGAGGGCATAAGCTATTTAGTCTGTACAGTGGAAGATCTACGTTCGAATCCGCTTCTCTAGCGATCAAGAACGGTCGAACTAAGTGAGATAACACAGCCGATACTGATTTCTCTACAGCAGTGACTACTTTACAGACATCATTCTAGGTACTCGTAAACTATAATTAACTTACCCAAGCATATGTAAAAACTGAGACATTTCCAGATTGCCTTGAAAAGTGAAATTTATACAGGCACAGATTAACACATCTGGACGCTTGAGAAGCTGGCAAGGAGAATAGCGTCACTTAGACACTTCAGGCGTTGGTACAAAAGAAGTCCCTTGTATACTGGGGCAAGGAGTAAATCGGTTTCCAAGAAACCTCAAATAACTCCCTAAATATATATCTCAAGAGATATACATTTAAAAGTGGAGTTTAGTTAAAGTAACCAGAAACGCCTAGGCTATGGATGGCGAAGGCAGAGCAATTACTATGACTAGCATTTACCTCTGTGGTCAGAGCTATTAAAATGGAGAGGATTGGTTTAAGTGTCTTTTTGTCAATGTCGGAGAGGTGTTCCCGGAAACGATCAGCTAGCTTCCTGTCAGTTTCCCCAATGTATGCCTTGCTGCATCGTTTGCAGATAATTGCATAAATTAAGTTGCGGGATTCGCAAGTAAAAGGTTCCCTAATTTAGAAAGAACCATTAGGGAAACTGACCGAAACAGTCTGGACAACAAAAGGACATGTCTTGCACGTGCTGCGTAAGCATTCAGTAGTCCCAAAAGGAACCCACAGTAATATTCCGTGATATAAAAAAAAATGTACACTATACTCACAAATAGCGGAAATAAAAACCTGCACTCGTCATTTCTCCCTGTCCGAAGTGACGATGTTTAATTAACCTTGGCATCCATGTCGACCAAGACCAAACTGGACCGTAAGCCTTCTTAGTTAACAGTTTCTGTCATTAACGAATAGTTTTTGATCGAGCGAAGCGTCGGGGGGAGGGGGGAGGCTAATGTGGACTGTACTTAAATCAGATGTCTTTGGGTGTAAGGCGCAGGTGTCGCAACGTAGCTGTAAACCACAACACAACGTGCCAATCGCCCCTTTGGGGTAAACAAACATTAGTACCCAGCGGGGAATCGAACACCCGTTGTACACGTGAAGGGCGGAATACTTACAACTCTAATACTGAAGACTGAAGACTTTAGGTCAGATATCGCAGCCTAGCTGTAAACAACAACACAACGTGCCAACAGCCCTCTCAAGGGCGAACGAATATTACCCGTGACATGGACATTGAGCATTACATGGCCGCTATCGCAGGCTAACTGTAAACCCCAAAATCGAACGGGGAAAAAAACAGGGTACATATTGCAGCCTAGCTATAAACCACAACAAAACGGGGCAGCCACCCAATAAGATCCCTCTCCCCCCAAAAAAATATTATATGACCCAGCGGGGAATCGAACCCCTATCACCCGAGTAAAAAAGCAAAATGCTTACAACAAGCATTTTATAGAAATAAAAGTATATAA
>CAJHNH020002672.1:87500-98864 GCA_905116865.2 Candidula unifasciata | reverse complement strand
TTCCATTTTACTACCACGTTCCGAGAGAAACCTCAGGTCCTTGTAATGACGTACTTCCCAGGAAATCTGTACAGCCGTACATGCCATTATCGGAAATTCAGAATGGAAACTAAACAACTCGGTTACTACGTTCTTAACTAAATTGTGCTAGCAACAGAGTATATAAATCTCCAACACTAACTAACTTGCAATGATTAGTTAAAAAACGACGTTACCACATGCAGTGCTTATAGTCCCTCAAACTACATTGATTGATTCTTTATTCAGGGTAAGGCGTGTTTTGGTTTGGGTTGATTAGTCGTCCAAAAATAGAAATAAAAATATGTCGGTGAACACACTGGTTGCTTTGCCCTCTGTCTCAAAGGGAAAGGCCGCACTCAGAAAAGGCTACGAGAACTGTCATAAAACATTTGCAACTGAAATATAAGAATACCTCAATGCAGCTTGCATCGTCTTGTTTAGACAATGGCCGTTGTAGCATCATTTGATGGTTTCTGCCGTAGAGCTATAAAAGATCGTCACTTATCACATCAAGGCGAGTTTTTCTGCATCAACCTTCATTAGTGCAATTGAGTGTGAATTATCATAATTCATATATTAATCCTTACACAGAGACGCAAGCTTAGGACGTCGTTTACAATTCTTTAGAGGATTATAGAAATAGTAAGCGATTCTTCTTTTTGTTCTTCTTCGTGTTCTCATTATTCTCCTCCTGCGTCCCCATCCTCTCCTTCGTGGTAAAGGAGCATAGTAATGTATTACCACCAATCCTGGTCTAATTACTTTTTGTTTAACCATTAAATCACCTACAGACCCATCCACCTCTCATTTCCCCAATCTGACGAATATGTCCAGCAAAATATTTCACCTATAATGTTGTTCAAAGTTTTAACAAGCACAATAATCCATTCAGTAATATAACACGTTCAATCCGTGTGTGTTGTAACACAGTGTTTCCCAACATTTTCTTAGTCGCGGCACCTTATTTCAATTAAAATTGTTCCACTGCCCCCTAACCTAAGTACAAGTATGACGAATAGTCTTCTTCTTCTTCTGTTGTTCTCCTGAAATAAGTTGTTTATATCAGCAATTTAGTTACTTGTATAAATTTGACTGTTGTTGTTAGTTCAATTAGTGGTCCATAGAGTTTACGTTCCACTGTTGTTCTTTCTGGCCAAAAGGTTTGCCTTAATGTGTCAAATTCGGTGCAATCCCGGAGCACATGCTCTGCTGTCTGACGAATAGTCATTTCCTATGTAAGAGGGACAAAAATAATTAAACTCGTGTATCTTCAAATATTTCGTGGCGCCCCCGTGAAGAGGTCGCGGCTACCAGGGGCGCCGCGACGCACAGTTTGGAAATCACTGTTGTAACAGGATATATAGTTATAGTTTTGTTCTGCTAATTGCCTATTGGAATTTTTCTATTGGCTATTTAATGTTTGTCGTGTAATCTAGGCTATATCCGGTGTATAGTTTCATTCTTTGTTAATTTCTCTCCATCTATATTCATTTCACTTTCACATCCCACGAAAGACTGTTCTCATCCTACTGTGTGTTGGTTGACCCAGTACATGTCAATCCATCACCTGTGGCTGTTACGTCACATTCCAGGTATTATTATCCTGCACAACTCTGTCGGCAAGGGCTGCTCCCGTTACGGCACACACGTCAGATCTAGCTGGCTTGTCACTTCTTCGGTCCCGTTCATGTTTCCCGGTCCATTTACACACTGACTCACCTTTCATTCATACTTTCTCAGACTCTTTTACGTCGGAGGGGTGTCACGTTGTCTTGGCTCCAGTTACATCAGTGCTGATGTGGCATGTTCTACGCTACACGACGACACAACTTTCAACGACCCAAGAACATCTAGAACTGGCCCTAACCCTAACCCAAATCCCCCCTACCCACAACCTGAGCCTAGGTCACACGAAAGACCTATATCAAACCGAGAAAGTGTGTAGATGGGCCAGAAACGTGAACAGGTCCACTTCTTCAACATTACATGGGGGCCTCAACTGGGGCACAAGCACACCTCTAGCTCATCCCATCAGTCTTTAATTTCACTGGGAGCCGCAATCCCGTCCTACCTAAAACACACGCACACTTCTAGCTCATCCCATCAGTCTTTTATTTCACTGGGAGCTGCAGTCCCACGACCAATCCCGTCCTACCTAAAACACAAAAACACAAAACCAGACGAGCTCCAAGTTGTCCCCATTTACTTTACATATACAAACTCTCTGTCAAGTATTTGCATAACCTAAAAAATTCTACAATATTTGTTTGCCACTGGGAAATGACTAATGATAATAATTGTTATTATAAGTAATATTACACACTGAAACAAGGCGTTAGTCCCTTAAGAACTTCTAGAAAATTTATAAGAGTGCTAACGCCCCCCCCCCCCCAACTATATTTTCTTTGTTGTGGCGCCCCTGTCTGAACACATGGGCCAGGTGGGGCTCTTGCCGGGTGCGCAAAGGCCATAGGGCCAAATGCTAATCTGAGTATGTCAGGTGACTTGCCATCAATCACAGTTTCATTTCTGTTAGTGGTCGCCGGAGGGGCCCCAGTGGGCTGGTTTGCCCAGGGCACACAATACCAAAATGACCGCTCTTGGGGCCCCCCGCTGATGACCAAGGAGCCCCTAATGACCCCTTATCTTGTGTTAACCACAGCGATCATAATACTGACAAAATATTTTTTTTTTAAAAACACGAGGCTGTTATAAAAGGGCCTGTTTAAAGTTTAAGATTTATAACAGATTATGCATTTTTTTTTTGTGGATCTACGGATTTATTAAAATTAGCTCTATTACTGTTGTTTAGATCAAATTTTCTCAATTAATTATTTGTACATTATGTTCGTGTTAAATATTGACTTGCTCTCAAATTAAGATCATAGCCTTTCAATAGCCGCAAGCATTTCCCACTAACTGAACTTTTAGCTTTGCACAGTGTGGGCTGTGATCCATCATTCTATACCTTGTCGTCGTGCCCTCGAACGTAGGTCCATCTATTATTCGTTTATCCTCTGCCACCTCGTGGATGTTGGTTCATCTATAATCTGTTACTTGTTTCCCATCTAGGGATGTGGGTTTATCCATAATCTGTTACATGTTTCCCATATTAGGATGTGGATTTATCCATAATCTGTTACTTGTTTTCTATATTGGAATGTGGGTTTATCCATAATCTGTTATTTGTTTCCTATAGTGGGATGTAGGTTTATCCATAATTTGTTACTTGTTTCCTATCGTCGGATGTTAGTTTATCCATAATCTGTTACTTGTTTACTATATTGGAATGTGGGTTTATCCATAATCTGTTACTTGTTTCCTATCGTCGGATGTTAGTTTATCCATAATCTGTTACTTGTTTACTATATTGGATGTGGGTTTATCCATAATCTGTTACTTGTTTCCTATAGTGGGATGTAGGTTTATCCATAATCTGTTACTTGTTTCCTATCGTCGGATGTTAGTTTATCCATAATCTGTTACTTGTTTACTATATTGGAATGTGGGTTTATCCATAATCTGTTATTTGTTTCCTATAGTGGGATGTAGGTTTATCCATAATCTGTTACTTGTTTCCTATCGTCGGATGTTAGTTTATCCATAATCTGTTACTTGTTTCCTTACGTCGGATGTGGGTTTATCCATAATCTGTTATTTGTTTCCTATAGTGGGGTGTGGGTTTATCCATAATCTGTTACTTGTTTCCTATCGTCAGATGTGGGTTTATCCATAATCTGTTACTTGTTTCCTATCGTCGGATGATGGTTTATCCATAATATGTTATTTGTTTCCTATAGTGGGATGTGGGTTTATCCATAATCTGTTACTTGTTTCCTATCGTCAGGTGTGGGTTTATCCATAATCTGTTACTTGTTTCCTATCGTCGGATGTGGGTTTATCCATAATCTGTTACTTGTTCCTTATAGTGGGATGTGGGTTTATCTACACTCTGTTATTTGTTTCCTATAGTGGGATGTGGGTTTATCTACAATCTGTTATTTGTTTCCTATAGTGGGATGTAGGTTTATCCATAATCTATTTCTTGTTTTCCATATTAGGATGTAGGTTTATCCATAATTTGTTACTTATTTCCTATCGTTGAATGTGGGTTTATTAGTAATCTTTTACTTGTTTCTAGCCGTCTGATATAGGTTTATCTGTAATCTGTTACTTGTTTCCCATCATGAGATTTTCTATAATCTTTTACCCATTTTCACATGGGGATTTGTGGGTTGATCTGTAACATGTTGTCAAGTCCAGATTTAGATTCGATGAGGCTCCAAGGTATATTAAGCCCTGAGGCGCCTACAGTGTTAAATTACGTCAGCTTACCTCAGAAAACTAAAAAATGCATACTCTCGTGTAATTGTGATCACGCGAGAGACGCGAGAGGACGCTCAGCCAGAGCGGAGGTCAACCGAAAAGTTCGCCAAGAATTGCAACATGTTCCGCCGAAATAGGAATAGCAATATTAGTTGGAAAAAAATGATTATAGCTTTAAACTCAACTAGCAGAATGCTATAGGTATTGATTATAGAGTGGATGTCAAGTTCCCCCTGTGGGTTCCAGGGTCCTTTTGTTGGGAAGGCAAGAATAGACCCACTGCCTGACCCTAAGCATGTCGTAAGAGTCAACCAAATAATGTTCTAGGGTCGAGGAGGGGCTGTATAATAACGCAACAATATTAACAGTAAAAATAATAGTTATTATTGTTATTATTAGGTATTATACAGCAAATAGAAAGATGGTTTAAATACTATTTAAACTAAAAACAAATGCATAAATCGATAACTTTCCATATGGTGGTGGTGTTCATGTTGGTGGGAAGGAAATTAGGGAGTGGGAGGGGAAGGAGGGGGGGGGTCATGCTTCCCAAAAAGATTATTTGGGGTGTCGTGGGTCGGTGGGGTGTTGAACCCCTGACAATATTTATGGGATTGGCCCAGTGTTGTCGAGTCCACGTGATCCGGTACCTATGAGCCGCAATTCAACATGCAAGCACACACATATTCACACACGAGCACACACACACATACATACACACATATTCACACACGAGCACATACACACAAACTCACACACACACACACACACAAACTCATACATACATACATCGCGGCAGGTCTTCGTCTACAGTTGTAACGGACCATTGAAAGGGCCCTTGTTCGTGCCATTGGTGGCATCAAGCATTGATTGCAGTGAGCCGCCGTGGTGCAGCGACTAGACGTTCGCCTGCGGATCATGAAGGTCGTAGGTTCAGATCCAGACGCAGCGGGAGCCTTTTCAAAAATGACATTGACTCCGAGGTCGATCGAGCTTTCAATGGAATGAAAAGTACATTAGCAAGCTTCACAATATAACAAATACAAATAAAACGTGAACGTTGTGGCAATGAAGGCTTCATCAGCACATACAAATCAAACAGTACTACACAGATACACAAAATCATTTAGCTGGTATCTCGAAGCAGCTATTTCTGTATACGTGTTAATCTTTTTCAGACTCAGTCAAACTAGACACCATTTTTACACCACAGGACATACTGCACGTTGATAAATACACGATGACAGCAATGTGCCACCATGTTTTATGAGGTATCGATTGCAGAGAGTAGAAACCAAAAACCGCGTTAAGCCATTAATGTGTGTGTGTGTGCTTGATGTGTGGCTATGTTGCGGCAATGGAACGAGCCAGGGTGGGGCTTCAATAAGAAAACACGGAGGAAATAATGTGAAAATATAAACAGATTTAGCACATGCCGGTCTAGATTGGGGGGTAGTCAATACCCCCCTTTGGAGTACTTTTTGGAGTTTAACTAGGGGTTTAGAGATAAAATTGTATTGGAGTTCAATCCCCTTTAATGAAACTGTGTTGGCAATTAAGTCCCCAGGGTGTTTAAAGTCCCTAGAGTTTGGTAAATGGGCATGTACGAGGTCAAGTCATGAAAGGTTTTAAAGGCGTGGCTTGATGCTGACCACAATCATCCAAATAAGGGCCGAAAAAAAACTACAACAATAAAGGTCTAAACCTATATGCCCAATAGGCATTAAGGCGTGGGAAATGGTCCTTATTTATAATCATGTAGCAGGTTTTTTGATTAGAAGGGGCTCTCATTACAGTCTGCCTGTAAGAATCTCGGTCTCTTGCCACTTCTCCGCTCATGAACTTTCACCCAGTCTTTGTTGTCGATGAATATTAGCCCCTCCTCTCAGCGTACCATGCCTTCTGCTATATTTTTGCCAATCATTCGTTTAGTCGATATGACCAACATATTTCAGCTTTCGATAAAGGAATGCTGTTTATTAGTTCTTCCTTGATGTTCATTAATGAAGATGTCACCGTATTTACCACTACTTCTTTGTCCAAGATATTCTGAGAATCTTTCTATAACATTTCAACTCAAAAGCCCTGCTTCTCTTTCTTAAGGACTGAGAGATTGTCCACGACTCACATCCGTATGTAGCCACAGGGACTGCCACTGCTCTCAAAATTCTAATTTTTATCTCCTGCTGGTGCTTAACCATAGACTTTTAAGGCTGTTGCTCTTTGCATTGCTATGGCAATCCTCTGCTTTTTCTTTCTGTCGACCAGTCTCCATTGTTGTTTACTATAGAGCCTAGATACTGCAAAGTTTGTGACCATTTTCAATTTCTTCATCATTACTTTTTCTACTTTTTGAACAGCTGCTTTTATCTGTGGACATTATTTTCGTTTACTTTAAATTCAACTACAGATTTTACTCTTCACTGTGCTTTTACGGACAATATTACATTTACTATTCCCTTTACGCTGTTCGAAAGGACGAATGTGTCATCTGCGTAGCGGAGTTCCGGAATAGGGTTGCCACCAATTTTGAGCGGATCATAACTGTCACAAATCTAGTCATTTTTGACATTTCTCATTATATTTTCTGCGTATATATTGAACAGGTATGGTGAGAGAATGCACCCCTGCCTCACCCCCTTTTGCACCTCGAACCAATGGTCCTTATACTATATGTTTATACGCCAGTCGGACGGGTGATATGGCAAACATCACGTCGACCACCTCTATATCTAAGGACGTGTCCTGGTATTCAATGAAAGCTAAGTCGACAGGGTAACTCATGCAATTATCAACATCCTTGATGAACGCATAAGAAGAAGAACATCCACATCCGCCAACACAATTGTTGTAGTAGCCAAAATACATTCAACTTCTTCATATTAGCGTTCACCTGTTGTAAACTCCTGCCAAGAGTTGTCGTTGTTCGTCCGCTTCTGAACTTTGGTTTTGTTTCAGAACTCTAGTTTTGCGTGCACATTAGTTTAACATGTGTGGTTTATTTGTATGCAGACTGTTGATTCCTTGCCTCTCAGGCAAAGTAAATTCTTTTCTGGCCACGAGAAGTATATCAATGTGTTGTAAGTCAAAGTTTCTTGTGTATCCCTGTGTATCAATATGTTGTAAGTCAAAGTTTCTTGTGTATCCCTTAAGATGTAGTCAGATTATAGTTCAAAGTCGCCTTTTAGACGTGTCGCTACTGGCTATATGATGTGCGGAATAATACACTAGCTGCCTTTGCTTTCAAATATGTTTCCTGCGAATTATCATATTCTGGGTTATATGACAAACAAAAAAATTCCAGATACAATAAATTCAGATCGCTACGGACAACCAGTACATCTGCCGTGGCCTTGTGTAGGAACTCACTTCGCCATGTTCATTCATCATTCTCGTATCTTGTACCTAGTTTCGGTACTTAATTTATAACTTACCCCTGACGTCACGACAACGTCACGGGAGACATTCCCAATAAATTCTAGGGTGTTCAGGTTGTAGTTTCTCGCGATTTCTCTACAGCCAAGTTCAGGGTTAGGGTTAGGGTTAGGGTTAGGGTTAGGGTCAGGGTTAGGATTAGAAAACAGTAGATGAACACTCAAAAAAGGACCACACAACAGCACACTTGCACCCCTTGAAATAATGGACAGTCAGGTCAGCTGTGGATTTCCCACGGGGATTTCCTGTTTGGGGTACGTTATAAATTAAGAACCCTAGTTTCTTTTATGTACGTGTTCCATCTTTTTCAGAGCTCAGTCAAATTAGAACCATTGCTACGGACTACCTACTGCAAGTTGAGAAACACATCGCAGCCAACAGAAATCATTATTTATTGAGGTATTCGATTGCAGTGAGTAGAAACAAAAGCAGATATTTAAGCATTTAATGTTTGTGTGTGTGTGTGTGTGTGTGTGTGTGTGTGTGTGTGTGTGTGTGTACATATATATAACTGTATTGAGCCTTTTCCAGCGATAAGAACCCGGGGAAAATAATGTTAACCCTGCAGATTTTAGGACCAACCGTCACTCGATGGCTGGTGTGGTGAACATAACCCATTAAAGCATTTTTGGAAGTTTCCTTAACGTTGCTGTGACCATTGTTTTGGAGTTCACACGTTTGGTAGTTGGCTAGTACTGCCCACACATCCCATACATGCACACCTATACATGCATCCATGTATACACACATATACCAACATATGCCCACAACCACACATTTACACGCACATGAATACATACACCCACATATATGCATACATACATACACATACATGCATACATACACACATTTATACATACACTCATATCTTTACACACATACATACACACCTAAATACACACACATACACCCACATAGTTACACAGCTAAATATGCAAACATACATCCACTAACATGCAAACATACACACACAGAGAAAAATTTCCTGACTTCTCAAACGTGTGTAAACAACGAAGAGAAGTCAGTATCTATCACCATATAGCAAAATGGCTCGCAGTTTTCAGTTTTTTCACTTTCAGATTGTAGTCCCCAGGATCCACATCCCATGGATGAGATTCCTACATGTGCAAATCGCAGTAAGTGCCGTTCAACCGTAATGTTATATTGGGGAGCCTATAATCTGGACCAGGCAGAGAAAGGATTTCGACATTGTTTAATACTTTTATTCCTTGTAAAGAAAAAAAAAAAAAACAGTTGATAATCGTTTCTCTTTCCCATCGATTATCTCCCCTAGTATGCATTTTAACATCTGTTGTCGTCTCACTGACACCAGGTTGTAGCCCCAGTGTCGTCGTTTTCTGTATTTTGTCTAAGTTGCTTATTTTTTTCCATGAATGGGGAATAGGTTATCAAAATAATCGCCACGCACTGTAAGCACATGTGGACTGATTTACATGCAGTCTTCACACATGTGTCAACGACTGTAATTATGTTCCTTTGCCTCCCCCACCCCCTCCCTTCTTTTTACAGGGGTATATAAATTATAAGTCAAACAAAAATCAAAGAAATTCACCGCTTCAAGAAAACAGCAGCATCTGCGCAATTGTAAATGACAGAATCATAAGTACATGTGAAATCTTAGCTACATGAACAAATTCTTATTGATCAGGAGTTTTCCAAATATTTCTGACAGCGTATTAGCAGGAGTTTTGAGACGCACTATCGTAACAGCTTTTTTTTTTTTACGTTGGGGTTAGAAACATGGGATCGAAGCCTCTCATTTGTAATCCTGTATACGCCAGACAGATGGCTGAGACATGGGATTCAAGCCTCTCATTTGTAATCTTGTATACGCCAGACAGATGGTTGAAACATGGGATCGAAGCCTCTCATTTGTAATCCTGTATATACTAGGCAGATGGCTGAGACATGGGATTAAAGCCTCTCATTTGTAATACTGTATACGCCAGACAGATGGTTGAGACATGGGATCGAAGCCTCTCATTTGTAATCCTGTATACGCCAGACAGATGGTTGAGACATGGGATCGAAGCCTCTCATTTGTAATCCTGTTTACACTAGGCAGATGGCTGAGACATGGGATTAAAGCCTCTCATTTGTATTCTGTAATACAGATGTACATGGGATCGACGCAGTACAGATGGTTGAGACATGGGATCGAAGCCTCTTTGTATTTGTATACGCCTGTTGAGACATGGGATCGACGCATCTCACTTGTAATCCTGTATACGCCAGACAGATGGTTGAGACATGGGATCGAAGCCTCTCATTTGTAATACTGAATACACCAGACATATGGTTGAGACATGGGATCGAGGCATCTCACTTGTAATCCTGTATACGCCAGACAGATGGTTGAGACAAGGGATAAAAGCCTCACAGCAGATGTGGCTGGTCATCTGGGGACAGCAATCCATCTAAGGAAGCTGATCCTAACAGACAGAAGCTAAAGTCGGGGATTTGCCGGTACATTAAGACCCGCACTAAACAGCCCTTAAGACCTTAACTGTGAAGCTGCATATGATACTCTTGTTACGTGTTGTCCGTACCCTGGCACATCGGTCCGACCCACCATATAACACACTTCACCCCTGTAAATAAAATCACCATCTTAAAAAATACTATGTTTGCCTGAGCTATTCCACATCTTACTTCTTCAATAATATTACTCCCCCTCCTCTTCTTTTCTCCTATTGAGTTGGTTGTTAAGCGTTACAGAGAGGAGTTAGATGCAGTTTCCTGTCTTTTGCTATTTGCGTAGTTTGTGCTAATATACTTCGTTTCTGGAGTGTCTCTTTTACTCGCTCAACCCATCTCTTTCTTGGTCGGCCTCTTGACTTAAAACCTGCTGTTAACCTGCTATTCTCACGTAGAATGCTATAGTTTCCATATGCTGTTTTCAGGCAACTTAAGCGCTGAACAGTATAGATTTGCCTAATATATAACCCATCTACTTAGTTGTTCATTTTCTTCTCACTCCAATTGTATTCATGTCTGAAAAAACTGGACACAGTAGCAGATAATGCTGCACAGTCTAACATGGAACATGTAGGCATGGACACAGTTGATCCCTGCTTCGGTAGACCTACATACCAACAACAGTTGACCCTTGCGTCGGTAGACCTACATACCAACAATAGTTGACCCCTGTGTCGGTAGACCTACATACCAACAACAGTTGACCCTTGTGTCGGTAGACCAACATACCAACAACAGTTGACCCTTGCGTCGGTAGACCAACATACCAACAACAGTTGACCCTTGTGTCGGTAGACCAAAATACCAACAACAGTTGAACCTTGCGTCGGTAGACCAACATACCAACAACAGTTGACCCTTGTGTCGGTAGACCTACATACCAACAACAGTTCACCAATGCGCTAACATATCATGTTCTCTTACTTAACTGCAAATTACAAGCACGCATACAAGGTGTACATTCGAAGTCAAGTCTATGTGGAATCGATATTTTGTCATAGGTCGTGCTTACTCAGTCCCAGTCGATCCTAGATCGTCACGATCTCTCGCTGGGAGATCTGTTATTAGCGGGTGTATTGATAT
>CAJHNH020002672.1:0-82500 GCA_905116865.2 Candidula unifasciata | reverse complement strand
ATGGCGTATCTGTATTGAAATCCCTATCAGTGTTTGGGTTTTCGTGCACCGAGCTGAGTTGTTCTATTGTAAACCAAGACGGTTGGTAGCTGATAAAGTAAAGGACCCTACTTCATGTCCAGAGACGTGTTGGTTTCACGGTGATATTTCCCTAATGTTAGACCACTCGATTATTTTTGTGCGTCCGTCTTCTGATCTATCTCGCTATGCGTCAGTGATTAACGTCTGACCAGTATCCGAGCTAGGGCACGCTCGGTTGCCCAGTAGGCTGTGATGTTGTGGAATCTCATGGCATCAGTGACCCCATCAATTCGTCCTCTTCTTGGTCGTCCCAACCTTCTTGGTGTTTCTGTTGTCACGTTGTACGCTGTCGTTGCTTGCATCATCGGATTCATTTCATGACCAGATGAGTTTAAATAGGTGTTTTCAAATAGTTCTTGTAATTTCTTTGTTTCTCACATAATATATTTTAGTTTTGTTTACCGCCTATCTTAGACAGCAGTCAACAATAATGTTAATGTTGAACGGCCGCCCTTGTCTTTCAAAACATTTTCTAGCACGAAGTCTTGGTTGACCTGGGAGCCTAGGTCAAGATTTGAAGAATACTCACCACACTGAGGATTTGAACCCAAGACCATAGGCTGGCCATGCTAGCTACCACACTACCGAGAGTAGAAGTTGAAAGAAAAATCTTTTAGGCGCTCTAAAATATATGAAATACCGACCACTTAAATTTACTAGTGGAACCAGATTGCTGCAACCGGTTTAGTCTTGATGTATTTCATCACACCAAATTGCTCTGTCATCTCCCCACAATAGCCCAGTGTCCGGTACTTATCAAAACAAAAGTAACATCAGGGAACACGTTGACCATGTGATAACAAAAGCACGCAAAGGTCTATCTGCAATGAGGATTATGGCTGCTTCCAATATTGAGCAAAGACTACTAATACTTCTATTCTACAGTCTGGTCCTTTCCCCCATAGAATACGCTCTGGCCATCCTCACTGTCAGTGCTACCCAGATTGAACGACTCGAAAAGGTGCAAAATGAAGCCATGCGCATTATTTTGGGATGTACTAGAGACACATCCTGTGGAGCAAAGGTATCTACTTGACTTTCCAACAATGAACCAAAGGATCAGGATGTGGAGGGCTCGGGCATATCTCAAAAATATGCGCTGATAAGAAACACCCACTGCATCAAGCGCTTTTTAGTGAAAAGGGGCGGACAGACTGAAGAGGGGGAAATCGTGGCTAGGTCGGGCAGAAGATGTCATT
Source organism: Candidula unifasciata (assembly GCA_905116865.2). Lineage (NCBI taxonomy): Eukaryota > Metazoa > Mollusca > Gastropoda > Stylommatophora > Geomitridae > Candidula > Candidula unifasciata. Next base: position 81,220 of record CAJHNH020002672.1, on the reverse strand, counting down.
AGGCAAATATGCAGCCTAACCGACATCATACCTGGTGCAGAATGGATACCTATGCCTCAGGCGTTTATTTGTACATTTTCCTGTATTGTGATCACACTCAACAGGGCGATGTAGAGAAGAGAATCCTGTTGCTGTTAATGCAGAGGTCAACGCTCTCATCGGTGAAAATTCAGACGAAGCAGATGCAATAATCTATACAGACGGATCCGTTATACGCCAAAGAAGAAAGCGCATGGGCATTTTACAGCACGCTCAGCGGGCAGTACAGTCAAAGAAGCCAACGGCGCCTTCTCCATGACAACCAGCATTGCATGACGATGGAGGTGATGGCAGTGACACAAGCGCTTTGCCTGGCTTGAAACACAAAAATACACCCGCGTGTGTATACTCAGTGATTCAATGAGTATGATCCGGAGGGTTCAGGCGGTTTCAGTGCGAAGACAATGGCTTGAATCATTACAGAAGTCCACTGTTCGTGGAGTCACCTTTATTTTTTTGTTCCGGGACACGCAGGCGTCGATGGAAATAAAAGAGCTGACAGGTTGGCTGGATCCGCTATCACTACCGACGGTCAGCCTATGGATCATGCTGATATTATCAATGCCCTCAGAGAAATGGGAAGAATAGAGGACTTTGGTGGCAGTGAATCCACATCACTCGCCAGAATGGCAGACTTGGGAATTAAGATCGGCACAGCAAAAAACGAGACGCACACCAGCTACGCCAGAAGACTTGTTAATCAACATAGAACTGGTACTATTAGCCATCGGACGTTGGGGTTCATACTGAGGGGAGGATCTGAGCACCTATGGACATGTCCGGAGTGCAATGAGGATAACCCAACTAACTAACTAACTAACTAACTAACAAAAGTAACATTAATAATTGTACGTCTCATCAAGATCTTTCCAAAAATGAAGACAGAACTGTCAAAACACACACTATTCATGTATTCTGCCGAACTAGCCAATTACAACGTATAGAAATAGACGATAAGGATGAATATAGAACCACTTTTACACCTATACCTGAATCATCGATTAATAATTAACAGTTCGTGAAAGGGTAGTGTGCGCATTCGTTACGATCGATTGCACGTAAGCTGTGCAGTGTTGTCATGTTTCTTGAGTTGTTAACAGATGAGTCATTGAAAACACCACCAGTTTGTGCAGTCATAGACTTCAAGGCAGTGAACTTGTGAATTGAAACAGTTGGGAGCTCGGTTATAAGGGTGAGGCATGTGGGCGACTTATCTCTGGCTGGGCGCGCCAAAACTGCAATCAAGGTAATGCCTATTATATAAGGAACTGACAAGTGATGTAGTGTGTACTTGATGTGAGAATTCTCAGAGGTTTCCTGCACCGAGTTTGGCTTATGCGTGACGGTAAGCTTATGAAGCTAAGTTAGTGATTGTAAATTAATGTATTTAAGTTGGTAAATGTACGTCTAGTGAACATTCTATAATGCGTTTCCAAAATTGTGCCCTCACACTTTAACAAATATCCCGAAAACTCGTGTACGGATTAACAGGCATTTTTGTGTGTGCATGTGACATTATATTTCCCATGTCCTCATGATTTTATAATTTAGAGTTTCACATGTGTTGCTGTTCTCTTCGTCATCACGTGCCATGCCGACTTGCGTAGGCGTTCAGACATCTCTACAGATCTCGGTTTCTTGTTCCTTTTGATCAGTCCCACCTATGATATCCCTCCATGCTACCGTCGCAGCCCAACCATCATCAACTCTCTCGGTCTGCCTCTCGCTGTTCTACTGTTGATCTTCCCAGTCGTCACAGTATTCTCCAGAGACTTCCCTGTCAACAAATGACCAAAGAACAACAGTGCTTGTATTTTCCTTTAGATGTTTATATTGAGCTGCTTTCATTATGTTTCTTCAAGCAATCCTCGTTAGTTACTCTGGCAGTGTAAGGAATTCTTAACATTCATTTAAGAAACCACATCTTCATCACCATCAAGTTCTTCTTGATTTGTGCATTCACATTACATGATTCACTAACATACAGCAATATAGGTTATACATAACATTTTAACACTCTCTTTCGAACACCCAGAGAGAGAGAAAGTGAGTGAGAGAGAGAGAGAGAGAGAGAGAGAGAGAGAGAGAGAGAGAGAGAGAAAGAGAGGCATGTTGCACAAGATCTTCTTTACTCTGTGGAATGCAACCTTAGCCTGGCCTATTCTGCTCTTAATTTCTGCCACACGTTTCCCTTCTGTTGTTCTGATGGTACCCAGATATTCGAATTTATCGACTTGGATCGAAATTTTACATTTATGTCTAATATCACACATATAAATATATATGGTTGTGGAAGGAGGAGGATCCAACATATTTTTTTGGGGTGGTGTGGGGTGGGGGTGGGTCCCTCAGAGTTCCATTACTTTCATGTGCCAGTAAAGTGTGCTTACCTTATAACTGGTAATGACTTGGTGATATTTAAATCTACTCCAAGGGAAAGACGAAACAAAGTTTAGCTTCAGTTCCCATTTGGGAAAATGCTTGGAGACCTCAAAGTCCTACCTTAGAGAACGCAAGCCTTTTTCTAATTAATAAGATTCCATTTATACATTTTCGTAAGTTAATAGCAATGATGCTAGTAATTGGAACTAAGTTTGGAAAAGACACGGAAAACACATACGATGTTCAGAAAATACACTTCCGGAATTCCATGTTTTTCAAGTTATCGGTCGTAAGGCAAATAGTAACTGTCCGAGAACAAGGGCAGGTTTAACCGACGCAAGACAGGTCATCTATTTTCAGGCGGTTTTACCTCTAATAATTGCACTTCCTGGGTTGAACCATTCCAGAAGCGCCAGAAGCTTGAGGCTTAGAACCCCCTGAAGGCTCCTCACATTTTTAGAGAGAAGAATGGGCGTTGCGGTTAGAGCCTAAGCCCTCCACCCAAATGTGCGGCCCCCTGACCAGGCACTGAAGCTCTGGTTTTTAATACTTCTTTGCGCATTTATATTACTGTATACACATTATTACATTAATTGTTATTCAGCACATCACACATTCATGATCACACACACGCACACAAAATATATGTTTATAATTACACACCTAAACAAGGCAAAAATCCCATTCGCAATGTTTTCCTTACGTCAGCGCTCTCTCAGTCGCTGTTACGAGTCCCTCACAGGCAGCTAGGATATCTCGACTGCTCCTGGATACTTTATTACTTCTCCTGGCTTGTCGTCCAGCCATCGGACTAAGGAACTCATCAAACCATCTGACACTATCTCAAGAATTGTTTGGTTGCATTTTGCAAATAAAACCTTCTTCTTTTCCTTATTACCGTTCAGTGACTGTACACTCCGATGACTGACTCTAGATTGCATGGAACTGATCACGACCATTGGCTGGAGCAACGTTTCGGCGATAAATACGTTTTTGCAGCTCATCACACAGGTGTTCAATCGGACTCATGTCTGCAGACAGGGATGGCCAGGGAAGGGTTCAAATGTTATTGTTAGCCAGAAACTGCGTGGTCAACTGTGCAAAATGAGGTCTGGCGCTGTCCTGTTGAAAAAGATCACTGTTGGTATTCTAAAATGGAAGGACATGTGGTCGAATAATTTCATAGACGCATCGTTGCGCATTCGAGTTTCCTTCAATGTGCACCAATTGACTCCTTGCGTTGTAACTGATCATTTCCCATACCATTACACCCCCACCACCGGCAGCAGAGCTTCATCAACACAATTATGGGCTAAACCTTCAATTTGTCTGTGGTGGACCCTATACCGTCTATCATGACGCTGCAACAAAAAGAAAGATTCGTTACTGAACCAGACACGTCTTCACTGACTGTCACTTGCCCAGGGACGATGTTGGTCGGGCAAAGAAGTCGATTTGGGCGGTGGCGACGCGTAAGGACAGGTCCTCGGTGTGGTCGTAGAGCCCAAAGTCCGACATCATGCAGTCTGTTACGAACAGTTTGATCAGACACATGACGTCCTGGAGGCCATGCCTGTGCAGCTGAGGAAGCTGTTGTAATCTTGTCTTTGAGGTGATGAAGTGGAATAAAACGATTCTCCGCTGCTGTTGTCACTCTGGGTCGTCCACTGCTATGTCAGTCTTCAACTGAACCAGGGGCTTGGAACTGGTGCCAAAGTCGACTGATGGTACTCTGATGCATGTTTAGATGCCTGGCAACCTGACTTTGACTTTATCCCGCCTGCAATCGGCCAATAGCAACAGTCCTTAAATGTATCGATAGAGGCGCCATTTGTGACTGCTTGAAAATAAACTGATAGTTTTTGTGTAGCATTATCCTTTTATAGGGATTCAATTGCATAGGCAGTGAACAGTGTTCACCGCAAATTGGGTTGCTTACTCGTGCGCACATCGTGAGCTATGCTCACAAATATGGTCTTAAACACATTTGACCACTGCGTTGTAACGATTACAAATATCCCAAGCAATTCACGCCCATATGTCCACTGGACACGGTAAACAACACTTGAGTCTGCTTTTCACATACCCGAGTACGGTATTTTATTTACAAATAAAAACGCGCGATCGGATAACTATGCGTTTCTTTTTTTTGAAAAGTATAATAATGCTTGTGCAATAACTGGGGGTGGGTGGGAGGAGGACCGCGGAGGAGAAGGGGGTGGGGGGACCAGGGGGGGGGGGGGGGGGGAACCGGGGGGGGGGGGACCGTTGTTGGGAGAGGCCAAATCTGCTGGTCATGTTTTAATCCATGATGTTCAAACACACAATAGATCGTAATGGAAGTTTGAAGTACGAGATCCATATAATTGCGCCCAAATCACGCAAAAAAGGACACATTAGGATGATGGTGACGATAATGATGATGATACTGATGATGACGACGACGACGACAATGATGATGATAAAATAAAAATGATGATTTCAGACGAATATCCCTAATCAGGCGATTACCCGAAATTCTTCTTGGTTTAACGGCTTTTAAAGAAAAGTTTCTTTCGCGAAGTGGTCCAACGAACTTAGCTCACCTCCCGAAAGTCGAAACTCAAATTCAGATTGCATCATTTAGTTAGCATGTTGAATGTTTTCGTAATTGTCTTGGGGTAGTCACTGCAGCTACGGTGTTCTTGCTTTAAGCAAGCTTGTAAGGTTATTGTAAAGTGTATGTGGAAAACCCGTGGATGTTTTGATATAAATAGCTGATTGTGTCAGGGCTGTAAAATCATGTGAAGAAAAACGTTAACGTAACGTACTATTTTTAGTCAGTGACCTAATTCCAGGACAGATAGGAGAAAACAATATGTTTGTTTGGAAAGCTGCGTCGCTGATAAAATAATAACTAACAAGAAAGGGTTTCCCTAACTGCGTTGTTGACTCATAAACTGGGCGAACCTGCGTGGTGTCATTGATAAAAATAAACTTTCGCGTGTGTATAAGTCTGGGTTGTTGAAAAAAAAAAAAAAACGGTTGTTGTTCGTGTCTTCAATTGATCAAGTCTCACGTAAGTCATATACATGTTTTTCTCTTGTGTATGTGTGACTTCTCTCACTGAACTTCTAATTCACATTTTCCTTCAATCTCTGACTCTCTCCACTCACTCACTCCTTACAGCCACTGCCTTTCCCGTTGGTGCGCTCTCTTATCCTTTTGAGCAGGTCTGTCCCTATCATACTTTCTGTCCACGCCACTCTTGATCTGGCTCACTGACCTAATCCTTCCCCTAAATCCCTCACCCCTGTTTTCTATTGTTATTGAGCCACAACACAGTAACCGATAAACGTCAGCACATTGTGTGTAGCTCAAGGTAGCCACTATTAATTAGTATTTAATGAATTAAACAGCACGGATCTAGTGTAAGGTTAAAGAAGGACAATGTAACTGTTTTACAGACTGAGGTGTCTTTAAGAGTACAACCTGATGTACGGAAATAAATTTACAACAGTAAGCAGATTCAGTCAGAAATGTTGGAACGTGTGAGACTATCTTATGTTTTGTTTCATCAATCGACTTCACTGTTTAGTGAGCATTCCTGTGTGTGCCCAGTCCACCGATGCAGCAGCAACCAGCCCAGGGTACCTCTGCTGAGAATTTGTTTACTATGTCTCCAGTCTTGACCCCGAAGACGGCATAAACGTACTTTACCAAGCTTTACTCCCAAGTTATGCAATGATGTTAGCGTCATAGATTCATAATTATCCGATGAGACGTAGTTTTGTGGACGAATGATGAACGAAGGGCAGGTAGGTTCCCCGCAATGTTGACTGTTATCCTTGCAATGACAAAGGGCAAATAGGTTCCCTGCGATGTTGACTGTTATCCTTGCAATGACAAAGGATAGGTAGGTTCCCTGCGCAATCAAAGTGTTAAATGTTATCATTGCAATGTCGAAGGGCAGATAGGTTCCCCGCGCAATAAAAATATTGACTGTTATCCTGGCAATGACGAGGAGCAGGGAGGTTCCCCGCGCAATAAAAATGTTGACTGTTATCCTGGCAATGACGAAGGGCAGGTAGGTTCCCCGCGCAATAAAAATGTTGACTGTTATCCTTGCAATGACAAAGATCAGATAGGTTCCCCGCAATGTTGACTGTTATCCTTGCAATGACGAAGGGCAGGTAGGTTCCCCGCGCAATAAAAATGTTGACTGTTATCCTTGCAATGACAAAGATCAGATAGGTTCCCCGCAATGTTGACTGTTATCCTTGCAATGACGAAGGGCAGGTAGGTTCCCCGCAAAGTTGACTTTATCCTTGCAATGACGAAGGGCAGGTAGGTTCCCCGCAATGTTGACTGTTATTCTTGCAATGACGAAGGGCAGGTAGGTTCCCCGCAATGTTGACTGTTATCCTTAAAACGACAAAGAGCAGATAGGTTCCCCGCAATGTTGACTGTTATGGTGGCAATGACGAAGGGCAGGTAGGTTCCCCGCAATGTTGACTGGAATTGGGGGGGGGGGGAGGGGGGGGGGGGATATGTGAGTATGTTCAGGCAACTTCAACTTCAGTCAGGTTTTACACTCTTAAACAGAATGACAATAATGATGGTGATGATGATGATGATGGTGATGATGATAATGGTGATGATGACGACGATGATGATGACCATTATGCTAGCATGGCTATTTCAAAGCAGTCAAGAAAGCCCTTGAATGTTTTTACAGTAACAGCTGGATACTGGGCACGTACAGTAAGTAACAGGGGGAAAAAAGCGTTAAGGTAAATGATAATATTTCTAGTCAGTGGCCAAGTTCTAGGAAAGCAGCATAAAACAATGAAAGGTGTCTCGAGAGAACTGCGTCGCTTATAAAAAAGTGAGCAGGCGTGTAGGGGTTTCCCATAACTGCGCCGTGCATTAGTTGTTGGTTCACAAAAACTGGGCCAACCTGCGTGGCATCATTGATAAAAATAAACCTGATTATGCAAGAGATGGTTATAGTTCGTTCGGTTCGCTGATCAAATATCCGGTGGTTCTGTCACGCGCATGTGACTTTTTCTCTTTTATGTCTATGTTTAGCGTTCTTTTATTCACTCCCATTTGTCCGCATTCTCATTCGCTTTCTCGATCGCCTACTCGTCTTCGTGCATACCAATAACTCTCTCGCCCTCTTACTGTCTTATCCTATGACTCGCCCCCTTCACACTTCTCACACTATTTTCATTTCCCCCTCCCTGGATAATTTAGTGTAACACGTGAGGAAATTGTTGAATGCAGTCATCTTATTCAGACACTGAGATAACAGAACACAATGAAACACAGAACAGTATACGTGTTATTGTAGACAGACGCAAGTGCTATGTCAGAGCTGAGCACAAATCTACGACAGATATTGTAACCTCCGATATAACTGCAAGATCTCTTGACTTCAACTAATCTCTCTATCACTGTTCTCAAGATATATATAGCATTATTGATCCCTTTTCCGTTCACAAAACCACACTGCTCTGGACTAATGTCCATCTTTATTTTTTTTTTTAGTTCTTCTCATTATAATTTTTAGCAGAAGTTTGGCAGTAAGATTTATAAGGTTGACTTCAGCATATCTGTAGGTAGGTATCTGCAGTCATAAATATCACTCAATATTTTAGTCAGCATCTCTACTGGTGTCTCTGTGTTCGAGTGGTTAAACCACTGGGTCAATTGTTCTAGGCTTGGGTACTGTTCAGGACGAGATCAGAGCACTTGCTGATTTCTTCGGAATGCCATGATCATAGTCGACCCTGTTTACTGACTTTGTCAATCATACTGACTACTATACAATTTTCTGGGAAGGCAAAGTAAGGAGGAAAGGCTTTCATTGCACCTCGTGACTAAACTAAACGATGACCACATAGGGCAATATATGTGACACGGTTACCTGAGCATTGGTATACAACGTCGTATAATTCTTGATAGGGCATTAATATTTCCCGGTGTAGACAGACACTGTGTGTCATGTTTACAGGGGCCCATAAATTGCACATTACTTAGGGCCTCATTGTGGCCACATTTGGCCCGGATGTTGAAATGTCCTCAATTTATGACCCGGGATGATAAAATCGGTACCTGAAGACCATGACCTTGTAACAACCAACAGCAATCAGCTTATCACACAAATGGCTGAACAAAGATCGTCTGATACGGCTTCTCTGGTTAGCAGATGTAATTCAGTGGCTAGGACTGTTGCCTGCCAGCTCAGTTGTCTTAGGTTCAAAACTTCTTCCGTTCCAATTTTGAACACCAAATGGCGCTACCAGCTCGACTTGTCCTAAAGTTTTCTTTGTCTTATAATTCACTACTATCATGCCAACAATCACCCCCGCCCGCCCCCCCCCCCCCCCCCTTGTAGGATGTAATTTTTCTTTATTTAGAAGCCTCACCCTGGCTGTTGCAAGAAGCCTCAATATAACCTAATGGTTGAAGGCGGATTCTAGGACCTCTCCACAGGTGATTCTCATCCGCATGGTGGTACTTATAATTTACTGGCTGTAAACTCGGCGAAAAATTCTGGTGTTTTGTCCATTTCTGAGGTTGGCTTTTGTTCCAGGACCTAAGTTTTGCGTGCACATCCGTTTCACAGATCTTGCTTATTTGTAGACTTGATCCCTCGCCTTTCAAATCGATGCACTCCGACTTCGAAGGAAGATACCCTAATTAGTCGCCTTGTACGACATGCTTGTGTAGGGCAAGTGGATCTGTTCTCTACCCCTTCACCCCCTCCTTTCCCTAAAGGGGTCACGAAGCCCACACAGAAGGCCTACAATTTAATGGGAAGGAAAAGCGACAAATCTAATGTTAACTATATCACCGACCGAACGCCAGGTCACCTACAAAATCACGTGACCCGCAGCACGCACCACATGAGGGTAACAGTCCCATTGACATGCGATATGTTGCACAATAAGGCTCCCACAGAAATATGTTTCTTATATTACCTGATACGCCTAGTAAATCTACTTTCCAATCTGATTGTCGATTCTCTTGCCGTGCCAGTGCTAGACACCATCAGTATTTTCTTACCGCCTTTACTTCCAATTGGGAGCCACTGTGGTGTAACGGCTATACGCTTGCCTGCGATTCCGAAGGTCATGGGTTCAAATCTGAACAGTGTAGAAGTTTTTTCTTTTCTAAATGACATTGTCTCTCAGGTCAACCCAGCCTGAAATTGGTACCAGCTAAAGTCCTGAGAAGTAAAGGCGGCCGGCGTCGTGATGAAGACATCACCCACCGAGAGACGATTAATCTGTAAAAAAAAATGGTCTGCCCTATATACCCAACACGGCTGAAGGCGTGAAAAAAGGTGCCTAACTTTAGTTTATTTACTTGACTTCCAAATACTTGTCCCTGTCATCACTACTGACAACGTCGACCTGAAAGCCAGGCCAGCAAAGAACATCAAAGTATCGAAGAGGACTCCATCACAGGACCAGCGAGCTAGTCAACAAATATGTTTCCTGCTGTGCCGCTGCAACTAAGTCAAGTCAAACAAGGAAGTTAAAACGTACCACCAGCTTGCTGTCATGCATGCATATCTTAGCTCTGTTGTCTGCACACTTTTCCGGGCACTAACCCCCCCCCCCCCCCCCTTACACCCACCCCTCCGCTCCTCTTTGTAAGCAATGTATTATTTATTGCGATACTTATGCGGATTTTCCTTATCGCTTCTCAAGTCCGTGACAGAGTTCAGTTTTAGCATCGACAAAATCGACCTTCCTGGAGAGTGACGGTACAGGATGAAGACGACGGCCAACAGATAGCACTCAGATATGTCCCGGGGGGGGGATTAGTCTGTAGACGAATCTGCATTAAATTAGCATAGGTCACTGAGAACATAGATAAAATAGACACAAGCACTGCTCGAGCTCGTAGGCACGTGACTAGCCCGGAAAGGTTAAGTGTTGCCTTTTTTCTTCGCCGTTGATAGAAGTCCCGTAAGCTCACTGGAGAACCATCTCTGATAAGCGTGAAGTAAAGGGCGGTGGTACATTGTGTCATCATGTATTTATCGCTTGTGAGATGTCCTGGTGGGGTAGAAAGTCAGCCAGATCCCGTCTATAAATTGCAACTTTTACGAATTCCACTGGAGCTGGTCTAGACTTTTTCTATCCCCAAAAATTACCTCTTGGCTCCCAGGTCGACCCAACCTTAAATAGGTACCTGGAAAGTAATGGCAACTAACGTGGTGTTGACCATATCACCCACTCAGTGCCGACTGGTGTATGTTGTTGTTGTTGTTATCGATCCAGCGGCACGTGAGCTTTCGCCCGTTGGCCCAATGCCAAATAGTAGAATTCGCATGTTTTCACAAGCTGTTCTTTTCCTCCGTACAAGGTGTTCCACTTGTTTGGTCTCAGAGGGAGTAGCATTCTTCTAGTGTCGCTGAGTTTTGGGCACTCAAAGAGATGGTGTTCAACAGTTTCGTAGCGGTAGTTACATAGCTAGCACTCTGGGGAGTGTTGTGTCTGTATTCTGTTTAGATGTCCACTGAGTGGAGTATGTTGTGTTCTAAGTCTGAAGATGGTGGCCTGGTCCACGGCCATCTTTAGATATAAATTTAAATTTACAGCCGGACGTGCATGGTCCCTTCTTGTCAAATGGTTAATGCTGCCAGGTAAGATTTGATCTCTTTGACAAGGAAGGACGAGGCGAGGAAGGATGAAAGGAAGCAAAAAGAACAGCAGCAGCAGCAGAAGAAGAAGAAGAAGAAGAAGAAGAAGAAGAAGAAGAAGAAGAAGAAGAAGAAGAAGAAGAAGAAGAAGAAGAAGAAAAAGAAGAAAAAAGAAGAAGAAAAAGAAGCGGAATAAAAAGAATGAAAAAAAAAAATAGGAATGTCTAAATATGCATTTATTTGCTGCGTATTTTCAATTTAAAATAGGCAAACCGTTCGTGTTCAAACAACATCAAAATAACAACATCCTTGCAAGTTTTCTTGATGATATGAAAGCCTTTTTTTGCCTTTCAAAAACGACCCGGAACTTACCAGAAGAAAACAACAACTCAGACAATATATAGATCATAACTGGTGTTTAAGGTGAATCCGTACATTTGCAAGTCCCTCAGAGCCGGATGTTTTCTATCCTGACGTGTGTCCTGGATTGAGATACAATTAGGTGAGCCTCAAAGGTCATAAATTACCCGGCATATTTTGTAGAAGGTAAATTTACTACATGACACACGTCACGATTTGACTGTACATTTTATTGTTTGCTTTTGTTAAATAAATATACTAGAACACTGAAAGCTATGATTGGGGATTTTTGTGGTTAGAATAGCTGGTTCGAGTCCCAATTACCTCTTTCGTAACCTTGGATAAAGCAAACAGGATTCGAAATTTAATGTACAATAATATCGTTATGTAAGTTAGGATTTCCAAGTCCAAGAATTTGTCTCAGTCTTCGTGGTTAGAATAGAATGGGTGTGACCATAGGGTTAAGCCGGCACAATATGCCCAGAGGAAAGGCAAGACAGACATACAACCAGACTACGACTGGCACCATTAGTACTGGAACTCTGCGCTGGCTGCGTGCTGTGATAACAATTCTTCACTCAACTCAACTCTATTATCTCTGTCTTTATCATGTTCAGGGATTTGCTGTTACTCTTACTGTATCATCACAGGCTACAGACTGCTCTCTCTCTCCCCCCCCCCCTCTCTCTCTCTGTTTGTCTGTCTATCTCTCTAGGAGAACAAATGTCTCTGGACATCTTTCTACTAAAAAATAATTTGGTATGTATCATAATTATTTCGACTTTTTTTTTCTGCATGTGGATTTCGCAATTCAGGTGGCTTCGTTCCGCGGTGAAAGAAAAGATGAAGATGATTCACTTTCCTTAACAATATGCATATTATTTTCTTTGAATAAATGTTAAACATTAAATTTTGTCAGTATTTTTTCCTGTCAAGGTCTCCATGTGGGGAAGTGGTCAAACCGTTTGCTTCGCACACTGAAGGTCGGGGGTCGGTATTACTTTCAGTGTCTTTCTCTTTACGACTGCAGTTGTTGTGGAGATTCCGGTTGTTTGTTAATGGAGCTATGCGGTTCGTGCTTTGTACGAGGCCATCGGGAAGCGGTTAGCCGTTGTGTTGAAAGAGATCAAGCCATTCGGGATAAAACTTCAATGAAATCGATCCTCTTAACATCCTCTCTTGTCACATTGTCCCACCTCGACAAATCCTACACTGTTACACTGTCCTGTCTCGACAAATCCCAGACTGTCACATTGCCCTATCTCGACAGATCCTACAATGTTGGTAACTTCCCCAATCACTCTTCTGACACTTCAGCCTGTGCCGTTCTCTTACAGGAATGCTTCAAACATCGTTCCTTCATCCTTTGAGGTTTTCAAAACCATCTTACCAGTCACCAAATGTGTCCTCATATTTGAAATTCTCCAGACTTATCTTACTCATTATCACATGTGCACTCATCCTTAAAGTTCTCCAGACTTAACTTACTCTTTGCCATACGTGTCCTCATATTTAAAGTTCTCCAGACTTATCTCTCTCATTACCATATGTGTCCTCATATTTAAAGTTCTCCAGACTTAACTCACTCATTGCCATATGTGCCCTTATCCTTAAAGTTCTCCAGACTTATCTTACTCATTGCCATATGTGTCCTCATATTTAAAGTTCTCCAGACTTAACTCACTCATTGCCATATGTGTCCTCATATTTAAAGTTCTCCAGACTTATCTCTCTCATTGCCATATGTGTCCTCATATTTAAAGTTCTCCAAACTTATCTCACTCATTGCCATATGTGCACTCATATTTAAAGTTCTCCAGACTTAACTCACTCATTATCACATGTGCACTCATTCTAAAGTTCTCCAGACTTAACTCTCTCATTACCATATGTGTCCTCATATTTAAAGTTCTCCAGACTTAACTCTCTCATTACCATATGTGTCCTCATATTTAAAGTTCTCCAGACTTATCTCTCTCATTGCCATATGTGTCCTCATATTTAAAGTTCTCCAGACTTAACTCACTCATTACCATATGTGTCCTCATATTTAAAGTTCTCCAGACTTATCTCTCTCATTGCCATATGTGTCCTCATATTTAAAGTTCTCCAGACTTAACTCACTCATTGCCATACGTGTCCTCATATTTAAAGTTCTCCAGACTTATCTCTCTCATTGCCATATGTCCTCATATTTAAAGTTCTCCAGACTTAACTCACTCATTGCCATACGTGTCCTCATATTTAAAGTTCTCCAGACTTAACTCACTCATTGCCATACGTGTCCTCATATTTAAAGTTCTCCAGACTTAACTCTCTCATTACCGCATGTGCACTCATTCTAAAGTTCTCCAGACTTATCTCTCTCATCATCATTTGTGTCGTAGCTAGCACCCCAGTTCACCTCCAAACATCCATCGCGCCATAGGTCTCCTAACTATTGCCCAGTTCTTGCACCTGACACAACCCTTCACTTGTTTACACTCGTCCTCATCAATGTATCCGAAAACGATGACACCCACCCACACAGAATCCTGGCCACAATCCAGCCTCTCCAAGTGACAATCCGTCACACTCACACACATCAACCATCATTGAGCACACTTCAGTTTGCACGTCTGTGACTCCCACCAGCGCACTACAGCCATACAATAAATTCCTAACTAATAACCTTGCCTTACTTCCCACTGACATCCATCACAAATAAACCAACCCTGGACCCTTTATGACGAACACTCCGTGTATTTGCCCTACATCATGTATTCCTACGGAAAAGAAAACCCGACACATCCTACGAGGACATCCAGGGGCTATATTAACGCTGCACTCTGCATAAATTTAGTTTGTAGTTTTACAGTTTATTGTCGAGGTAGTGATCTGTGACGCGTGCCCTTGTTTGCTAGCCACACATTCAAGCGGTGACGTAAAGGAAAATAACTGAGGCATTCTTCAAAGACTGTTTAAATATAAAACGGGACGTAGGCGCGCGGTAAACTCATTGTTTGCTTGTTCGGAGAAAAGTTGTGCAATCTTCAGTAACATTCTATATTAGGGTTCCTGTGGAAACTCAGGTATGTTTTTTTCCCCAGCAATGTTTTGTCCTTGCTAAAGAATTATATCGTTTTGCGTTGGTTTTGACAGTGATAACAAGAAAGCCGACCGTTCAGTAAGCAATGACAAATTACTGGACGTAAATTTACCTAGAAAAACCATATAACAGCCAGGGGCTGTTGGGGTTGGTTCTGCAACGTCCTGTAAAGGATACGCAACTAACCTATGTGTTACATTATAACGTTTTACGGATATAAGAATCGGCATCATAGAACACGGGACATACCAGTAGATGCTCCTTCTCCTGTAGCAAAAATCTGATTGTGTCAATCAGGGCTATTGAAGTTTACCCAGGGGCCAATGTGTTAAAAATGGGGATCGTTACGGACTAGAGGTCCCTGTCTCGGGAGGAACAATCACTAATACAGTGATCGACAGGCCACTTGCTAAGCCTCAACGGGCTGGATAGAGCCCACGGGCCGCCACTTGAATGGCCCTGGCGTAGATGTTAACTGTTCCCCTAGCACACTGACGATAGACACGTCGTTCGTTTCCTCTCATACGTCCACCCCCTGCCGAATCCACTCCTAATTCCTTGTTCACACATACAGATTTTATTTTACCCAAACGTATGTCTTCTGTCAGAATTCATTCATAAAGGGTCTTCGGAATGTTTCCTTTGTCCAGTACGAGTGTTCCCACAACTATTGCTAAATCATTACAATGTTGCCTAATCAGTTCATTCATGATGCATGGCGTTGAAACGTCGACAATCAGCAGATCAGTGAAAGATTATGAAACGATAGTGAGAACGCGGTAGTGACATAAAAGCTTGATAAATATGTCTTCAAATAAATAAGCTAGAGAAAAAATTGTTATTTTTTATGACTAGGTACCCCCCCCCCCCTTCCCCCCCCCCAACTCTCCCATTTTATTGCAAGCCAGTACAGTGTCCTTTCCAGAAAGTTATAAGCAATCCGTCATTAGGTGGCCGTCTGCAGTTATGATAGACAATTTTACGTTCGGTGGTTTGCCCAAGGACTTCTCCAAGGTCATGTGGTTTGCCATTGCCTTTTAGCATTGTATTTATGTTTAAGCCCGCCAGACCAGCACAAAGTAGATCCTTATGCCCCCCCCCCCCATTACCTGAAGCGGTTAACAAGGAAGCAAAGAAGAAGAGAAGGAAGATGAAAACAAAAGCAAGGAGTCTGACTACTGTTACACCAGTTCAGTTGAACCGATCTCGGAGCTCATGTTTTACATGTTACTTCAGTTTTACTGATCTTGTCCTGTCGGTAATGGAGAAAACGAAAACCTATTGTTTACATGCAGCCTGGTGGAAATCTTAATGATGTTTTTGTTATACGACCTAAATCCATTCATGCCTATTGTTGACTAAAAGAAGCGCATAGAGGGGTATTTACTTGCACAAGGTTTAATTTAAATCAATGTGCTAGAGACATCATACATCAGTCTATGTTTGCATGCGAGAAACCCCCAACGTAGTAAAGAATGCTAGAAACTACACAAAAAGGTATAGGTAAGAGCACCGACTTTATTGTACTAGGTTTTATCCCAAATTGCTCGATCTCTCTGTTAGCAGCCTGTCCAGAGCCTCACACATAACACGAACCTTGTATCCCTAAGAGACTTAACATTTGCACCCGTGAACCGAAACGTATCCACAATCTTCTGAGCACTAGTCCAAATGCTTGACCATGGCTGTTCGTCTACTTCTGGACTTTAGCTCGAGACATGGTGTCAGCCTAGAGTGCTAGAGGTCCCGGGTTCAAGCCCTGGGGACAGGTTTGATTTTTTCACGTGGATTTCTAGTCATTTCCCGTGGTCTCTGGGTAGTAAAACTGGAGGCCCGTGTGTATTGTTGCACACGTTGAAAAAATCCATTAGCAGTTGGCAAACGAAAAGAGTAACATAACGGCACTGTCCGGGAAAAATCTGAAGTTCAAAATCTACCCAAAGTATTTCAAGATCCTCGCTGGTGCTACAGAGTTCATCACTGCGCTGAGATTCTTCGGACTCTGTTTTGAGTTGGAAGAAGAACGGAGCACTTAGGGGTTACAGCCATGTACCATGATGTTGATCCGCTGAAAAAAAAAAAAAAACAACACCAAATAGATACAATATAGAATTATATAGTTTTGCTTATATTTCCCTTTTTTACAGATTTTGCTTATCTGTATGCAGACCCTTGGTTCCTATCCAACTTTACGACATGTTTGTTAAGGGGGCAGTGGATATCTTCTTGTTGTAACCAAAAACGAGGCTCCCTACCCACACACGGACACGACCGAATGTTATCTGCCATGTTGCAACGGCGCATTGATTAGCGCTGAACCTAGTCTAGCTGGCTTTCTTTACAGTTAGTCATTTCATTGTTATAGTGCGTTTCAAAAGTTGTGTCCAAACGAAGACTTCAGCACGGATCAACACGAAATTTAACATGTAGGCTACTCTTGGATTTCCCACTTCCTCGTGATTTGTAATTAGCAACTGCACAGATACTGCTATTTTCCTAAAGTGTCGCATTTATTTGATCTTTGTTTGACTAATAATTTGTTTAACCCTAAAAATAGAATACATAGTAATCGACACAAATCGTTTACTTAAAAGAAAAAAAGCATGGCAATTGTTTTGGAAGTAAATTCGCTTGTGCAGCGATCCGTGATAGTAATTTTTATAGCAATAAAAATTGTGGTCATCCAACTCATGGTGCTCTTTTTGGCACGGATTGCTGCTAAAACTAGTGCGATTTGATGTCTTGGGGAGTTCGCCTCACTCGCTAAGTGTATGCTTTGAATCGCAGTTTGTGTTTTTAATTTTTTAACTACCGCAAATAAAGCAAAACGAAAAATGTTTGTTTATATTTAAATTGTCGGCGTCTGTGGCTTAGGCATTGCGAACGCGCTTCGTAATGCTGGGATGCCGGGTTCGATCCCAGCTGCGGACAGTGTGTCTTGCGATGGTTTAGACCGTGGTACCGAGAGCCGACCATCAAGAAGGCAATGGCAAACTAATTGACGAAGATTTTCCTAGAAAAACCACAAAAGCCAGAAAGTGATGGGGCTGGTTCTGCAACGTCCTGTAAAGGATACGCAACTAATTTTTAATATTTAAATTATTTTCTAGCAATAACATGATAATTAACATGTTGCAAGCCAACTGCCGATAGCTGACAGCGAAGGGTTACTGATTTACAGATTTTTAAGTTAGGCACTACTTGTGGAGTACACTATAACAGGCTTACTCAATAACCATGACACAACAGAGGTGAACCAGTGATATAAATGATAAGATAAGGATTTTGGTTCAAAATATCAGCGATAAACAAATTATTAATGACATTTGTGCATCATCGTGTCTGGGCTCGCAGTTTTGTTCTACTCGTGCCACCAAGATCTAGATCAGACAGGAAAGCACTATTTAACAACCAGGACATTAAGTTTGTCAAGGAAGTGACTGGTCGAGATATGGATATAACGCGTTTAGGTAAAGCGTGCCAACTGTTATAACAACCACAGCAACAGCAGCTGCTGCTACTACTACTATTGCTGCTGCGGCTGCTCTACAACTACCACTACGACTACTAATGTTACTATTGACATTACCACTGCTGTGTTACTTCTGCTACTGTTGCTGCTACTACTTATATTAATACTGCTACTGATGCTACTACTACTATTACTACTACTACTACTACTACTACTACTACTACTACTACTACTACTACTACTACTACTACTACTACTACCACTACTACTGCTGCTGCTGCTGCTACTACTACTATTACTACTACTACAAGTCATTATCCTCCGCCTCAGAACAGGGCACAATCGATTACGTAACTACATGTACACAAAATTCAAGATAGGTGTATCAGCCATGTGCACCTGTGGAAATGTGCCCCAGACAGCAGAGCATGTACTCCAGGACTGCACAGAATTTGACACATTAAGGCAAACCTTTTGGCCAGAAAGAAAAACAGTGGAACGTGAAACTCTATGGACCACTGAATGAACTAACAACGACAGTGAAATTTATACAAGAGACAAAACTGCTGATATAGACAACTTATTTCAGGCGAACGAAAGAAGAAGAAGAAGAAGACTACTACTAATGCTACTGCTACAACAACAACAAAAACAACTGCTACTACTACCACCACCACCACTACTACTACTCATGTCACCACCACTGCTGCTGTTGCTACTAGAATTACGATACAGATATACTGGGGCACCACAGAACGGTTACGAAGTAGCATATAATCCATTGTGGATGCATGATTTGATGAAAAATGTGTGTGTTAAGTGCGAATTAAAATCAGATGTGACTTTTCAACAGTTTACATATAAAGACAGGAAAACAATACTGCATCTCCAGGTTACATGTTCCAGGCCATAGATTTAGATAAAGTGAGAAAAGTCTTAGATGTTGTAGCAGAAATGTGTATACAATATGGACACGATATAAAAACAACAACCGTTGTGCGTACGGATCGGAAGATCAGAGCCGGATTTTTGTTATAATGACTTTGGCTCCCAGGTCAATCCAACTTTAAATGAGTACTACAAAAAGTCATGGGAAGTAAAGACGGCTGGGGTGGTGATGACAACATCACCCACCAAGTGCCGATTGGTCTAAAAATAAAGGTCTTGTCCTATTTGCCTAATACTCCTGAAGTCGGGGAAAAAGGTCCTTTACAAGTGCTTGCAGTTTCGATTATATCAGCTCAGTTCATACTTTTTTTACTGTATGCAGCAGTATGCAACACAATAAAAAATGTGTACAGCTTTTATACGAAAATGCTAACAAAAGTCCAACATATCTATGGTGAGATGGGCTTTTTCTTAATGTGTGACTCATCATCATCATCGTGTAGCAGGTCCTTTGCAGAACGTCGCTCTCACCACGGTCTGCCTGAAAGAAACTCGCTCTCTCGACAGTTCTCCCGCCTTATGTACTCTCATACTCAAGGAGTCACTTGTATACTGTGCCCATCTTCGTGTCGGTAGGCCCCTATATCTCCTTCCTGGTACCATGCCTTCTGCTATATTTTTTTAAGTCCGTCGTGGCACTTGATATGACCTAAATATTTCAGTTTCCGAGAAAGGATGCTTAATATTAGCCAATCTTCCCTGATGTTCAGATTTTTTAAGATGTCAATACTTCTCCTCTTCTTTGTCCAAGATATTCTGAGAATCTTTCTATAGCATTTCAGCTCAAAAGCCCCTATGTGTGACTATTAGCAAGAAAAAGAGTATATCAGTATAACACTGAGATAAATAGGTCAGATGTATGACTAAATATACCTATAACGTACTGATTCTGGCGTTAGCAAAAATGATAAAGACGTTGCTAAACGTGGCCGTGGGGCAGATTTCTTGTCTGCACCTGTGTGTTGGAACACAAGCACACGAGAATCGTGACGGAGAGCTGACTGAGATGACAGTTTCCGTCACGGAGTCTGCCATCATCTGCCTGATACTGGGATCGTGCAGATAGATTTGATATTAGACTGGTTAATGTCTATGAGCACGCCGGTCGTCTGGCTGTCGGGAACTACTTAATGCGAACTGGATACCTATTTTTTGTTGTTGTCGAGCAGTTTACTAAGGCAGTACTTTAAATAACTATAACTGGATAAACAGGTTCGTCTGGTCATTTTAAAGAGAATGGCAAAAGTATAGAAGGTAATTTTTGTTTTGGCTTTCTGCATTTATTTGATTTGAATTAGACGTTTATTGTATGTGTGTTTGTGCATGTATGTGTGTGTGTATGTGTGTATGTGTGTGTGTGTGTGTGTTTAACTTGCTGTTATAGACATTTGTTCTAATGTTATGAATAGATTTGACTGTACTGCATTATCTTGCATTCAAGAATTACTTTCAGAATTCGTTTCCCTTAATTGTATTCAAGCTTTTAAATGTTAGTATCCCTAGAGTAGACCACCTTTCGGATTTATATCGGCGATTTTGCATGAAAATATCTATCTTTATTTGCTGATGTTATGCGTTTCTCGAAAATATATTAGACTTAAGTTAAATACAAAACGTTGTTACGGTTATGAAGAGGCATCATGGCTCACACCAGCTCGCAAACACCTTTCTTTTAGGACTCAAAGGGTAGCTGGAAAGTTGAAGTGTCTTTTGTTGTCTCTCACAGATGAGTTAATTTCATTGTCTTCGACTTTCCAATGTAAAATATAGAGATATGGTTCTCTCCCTTCCTAGCCCTTCTCCATTCCTCTTTCCGACTTATCCAGTCGCGAGACAATGGACTGGGAGATGATCTGTATGTACGTCTAAGAATCCCTCTGTTATTGGAATTCGAAAAGAGCAAAGTAACCTCTAAGCTTCATCTAAAAATTAGAAATCCTACCCACAACACTGACTATCTCTGTATTATCCGTGTATGCACAGATTTAGATCCTCAACGGCGCTACAACAGTAATACATGGCACCGTGAGAAAAGCTCAGTTAGTCTGGTCTAGGCCACTGACTTCTGGTCTTTGAGAGGACATGGAGAGCTCGGGAGTACAGTCACCGTGGGGCTGCTACTTTGAGGCAGGATCAAGAGAAACATCTCTACCCTAAACTTGATTGTGGCTCAGGCTATCTCAATGTGGATGCAGTGGACTTGAGATACCAATCACAGTCTTCTTGATGATTCACAAACAACATCATCAACAACAGTTTGACAAAAACAACAGCAACAACGTCAAGATGTTTGTCTTCTACTACAGCACAGTCGTAAACTATTTTGTTTTAAACCCACAAATGTTCCACTGTGATGTGTTTTGTTCAGTTTAAATAACTGTTCCCACTCTCGTCATCAGTTTTTCTCTTACCGAGCTACGCCTTCAATAATTTATCTGCAACATTTACTGCAGATTTCACTTTCATGTTGCCAGATTTATTAGCCCTCAAATATTTTTTTTACCGTGTTAAATTTCAGAAGGTCAAACCAAATCCAAAACTGTGAGAAAAAAAGGGGTGGGGGAGGGGGGTGGGTTATAATGACGTGCAGTAGTCACGAGAATGTTACTGTTGCGTCCACATTTTGTCAAAAATTAACATGTTGTCAGTTTCTCCGAGTAATCTCTGACCAAACTGAAGAATTAAAGTCCGTCACACTATGTGGTTTGGGACACATGACAATTATTCAGTCACACATATGATTTTGTTTGGGACACATGACAATTATCCAGTCACACAAATAATCTTGTTTGGGACACATGACAATTATCCGTCTCTTTGTTTTTCTGTCCGTCTGTTTGTTAGTCTGTCTGTCAATGTGTCGGTTCATACTTCCAATTTGCGGGTGTCTATTTCCCAGTATGTCCGACTGTCTGTCTATTCGCCCTTCAAGATCAGAAAAGAGGGCGAGAATGAGATCCTATAACATCGATGTACCAGTGTGTTGACGAGCAGGTAGTCCCAAAAGCCAGAATCAGAATAGAATGGTCCCGACAGTTGATATGAATGGTGTGTCTTCAGGTTCACGTTCATGCATGTCCGTTTGAGTAAACTAAGCCTATATATCTTTCGATGTAGCAGTCTTTGTTCATATCCGTTAACTGGAAAATACAAATTGCTCCAACATGACTGAACTTTCTAAAGCGCTGGCGTAACTCTTTTTGTCCAAAAGGGACCTGTCTGTGAGTTTGAGCACACCCACTAACAATCCCATAGGTAGGAACAAACGGACACTAGGGGTTAAAGCTGTGGTGGCAGAGGGGTTAGGCCTATATATCTATCGATGTAGCAGTCTTTGTTCATATCCGTTAACTGGAAAATACAAATTGCTCCAACATGACCGAACTTTCTAAAGCGCTGGCGTAACTCTTTTTGTCCAAAAGGGACCTGTCTGTGAGTTTGAGCACACCCACTAACAATCCCATAGCTAGGAACAAACGGACACTAGGGGTTAAAGCTGTGGTGGCAAAGAGGTTAAGAACCTTGCTCCAGTATCCATGTTCTATCACTATATGTGATCGAATGTTTATGTAGACAATTACATCCATGTGTAAGATGGGAACCCGACCACTTAATCGTTCAGCCCACAAATTGTTTGGATTGTTTGCACAAACTTTTCTGATTATTGTTAGTTAATATTAATACTTATTCCTTATTTGTTTTTTTAAACAGCCTGGCCTAATTACATCAGCTCATATTATGAACTGACACGAATGAACAACCATAAAATTGCATAATCTTTTACATACATCAAACGACTGAGCACGCATGAGAATGCCCAATCTGCAGTGACGTCAACGCTAATAGCAAAACACAGCATACACTTTTTTTTATGGCTTTTAATTACCTAGGAAGGTTTTCGGCAAGTGGGGAAGTTGGACCAACCAGCAATGTTTATCTTTAACAAGCTTCCTAAATGTGTCACAACTTTGCTGTCGCACGAACGTTTACACGAAGGCCTCCTCTCCTCCCCCCCCCCTAATCATCATCATCATGGTAAAATTAGCCAAGGGAGGCGGGGCGCGCCCAGTCAAGTGGCGTCCCTGTTCCTGGCAGGAAGTGGGACACTTGTCAACAAAACATGGCGTGGATTATGATAATCACACACTGACGCTCCACAGCCCTTTTCTTAATTGGAAACTAATATAAATATTAATTTTCAATTTGCAAACGTTCATTAGTGATTTGTTTGCTGTTTTTTTAAAGAGGAATATTGGTATTAGTTGTATAGTATATGAAGTTATAGCTATGTTTGTAGCGGTGCGGTGTTTGGGTTGGTAGAAAATGGCCTTCAGTTCGGTCAATTTGCTGACGATTCAACAAGTCGACAGCGCCAGGTTGGACTTAGTTCGACAGGCTGTTCGCGATCTTTACAGGGTTAACATAGTTGAAAGTGAATGCGATCCAGTAGAGGGTAATAATGGGAAAGGAACTCTAGCTGCGTCTTCTGTACTTCTTGCTGACAGTAACACTAAGCCTGACAATGGCAGTAGTGCCAGTAGTGATAACAAATATGAGAAGCGAGTGTTGTCGTCGCCGCGGCCAGTCAGGCCGCCAGCGTCCACGAAGAAAGAGATACAGTCAGTTATGTTGCGTTTTGAAGGAAATGTTTCAGTGGAAGAAATTGAAAAAGCACAAGTAAATAACACGTATATATTACTTATTACATGAAATATAAAACCTGTTCAGTGTTCTTACAAGTTTATAAAGTTTATTCCATTTCTTCTTCTTCTTGTTTTTTCCTATTGCTTATCCCGTAAAGCAGAGCAGTAAAGTGTTGCAGAGAGAAGTTAGATGTAGTTTCCTATCTTTTGCTAGTTACAATGACAAAGCTTGTGTTAAGGTCATTTTGTTTCTCTCAGTTGTGTCTCTGTTACTGCCTCCACCCATATCTTTCTTGGTCAGCCTGTGCCTGCCATTATTCTTAGTTCTTCTTTGGTGTCTCTATCTCTTGTTGTTTTTGCCAGCACATTTCTTATACATCTGATCTTACATGTTTGCAATGCATTTTGAAAACACAAAGGAAAACACTTGTCTTGTTTGAGCCGCCATATATCATTATATTGTGGAAAGTAACCAGCTAGTTTACAGATATTTTGCTTTAGACCCAGCGATGTTTAAATTAACAGCAACCGTCATCATCATCATCCTGTTGTGCCATTAAACATCACTATGGGCTCACAGTCTGTTCTATTATTTTGTTTTATCTGCAGAACTGTTTCAGTATTGTAGATGGATTCGATTCTAGCGCCTTTGCTTGCCCTCATCAGCATTTGTCTGTTTCTTTTTCGGACATTCTCATTTCCCCAGTCCTTTTGTTTCCTATTTCAGTGGCTATTTGATGATTCTCTGTTCACTTCTTCTCAGGATGTGCTCAGTAAATCACAGTATCCTTTGTCTTATAATTGTTGATACCAACAGTTGTCCAGAAATTTCTCTGATGTCTTTGCCTTTCTTACATGTAAACTGAATTGTGGACCAGTATAAAGGATAGGCTTTGCAGAATGTTTAGCTGCAGCGAGTTTTTTGTTCTAGACAGCACTTTTGCTAATACAGTTTCTACAAATGGACAGAAGTCCACAGTTTCACTGCCTGAAAAAGTTGAAAAAAAAAAGTAAAGGACCCTTTTCAACACCTTTAGGCTGTAGGGCATATAGGGCTAGAATAATATTTTATAGACCAGTCGGGACAAGATGGGTGATGTGGTTAGCATCATACCAGCCACCTTTCCTTCCCGGGACTGCACCCGGTACCCACTCAAGGCTGGGTCGACCTACGTGTCAAGGTCATTTTTTTTAGCAACTGCCATATGCATTTTCTGCATGCACATATTTCTGGATTGTGCTGGGACTAATTATTCAGTCATGATTTTTCAAATGGGACAGTGAGAGAAATTTCATTTGCTTTTCCTTGGCACAGGAACAGAGCATATATTGAGTGACCTGATTACAGTGAAGATTAAATGCCTACTACTAATACAAAAAATTCATCATATTAAGTGTTTATCAGTTTACTTAAGCATTTGTTCTTATCTGCATTCAACTTTTGTTCTGTGTCTTTAGTGGTTTTCCAACTTTCTTTGGCATGTGTTAAATTGAAATAATATTGGAAATAAAAATGCATAACTGAAACCAGCAAGTTCATATTTATGGCTTGACTTCCTGTTTCAGATCGCTGTTACATTCACTCTGTCACTTGGAGTTATTTCTTTAACTCTTCATACTTACAGTGACCTATCGACCTGTGGGGAGGGGGGGGGGGGGGGTAAAAGTAAAGTAAAGGACCCTTTTTCTTGCCTTCAGGTGTATTGGGCATATAGGGCTAGACCTATGTTTTATAGATCGGTCAGCACTGGGTGGGTGATGTGGTCAGCACCACGTCGGCCGGTCTGCATTCCAGGACTGTACCCCTAGCACCCACTCGAGGCTGGGTTGACCTGAAAGCCAAGGTCATTTTTGGAAAGTGTCTGGTTCTGCTAGGACCCGAACCCACGACCTTCCCATGTGCAGATGAGCATCTAGCCGCTACACCACGTGAGCTCTGAGGGTATCATTCTTGTTGAAGTGTTTTTTATTTGACACCTATACACAACACTTCATCATCATGTAGCAGGTCCTTTGCAGAACGTTGCTCTCATCACAGTCTGCCATAAGCCAATCTTTCTTACACAACACTTAGATTGCAATATTTTCTTTAGGTGTCACCTCAATTTTGTAATTAATAATAAAAAGAATTGTTTTATATTTTTTTTTCACAGAACTTTGCCAAAACTCACCTGTTGCCAGGAACTACGTACACCAAAAGTTCCCACCAGCTTGAGAATCAACAAGAGTTTAACATGGTGCTGGAAAGTTCACACGACATCCAAAGGACAACCACTGCACTTCTGACCTTCAACCCTGAATGTCTTGAAGTGACATTACAGGGCCCCGCAGGCACAGTAGCAGCATCCAGGTCAAAGGTTGTCATGATTCTAGACGAACTGCGAGAGCAGACGAGAAGTGACAGCAACATTAATACAGATCACAGCTTTCAAGGTAATTTCTATGACAGTCTGCTTCTGGAGTCATTTCTAAAGAAAGAAAGTGGTTCCTCTGAATTCGCACACATATTGTTAAACAGATCAAACCCTACAGCAGTCTCACATTTGGAACATAATGACAATGTGGCAAACAATAAAAGACCAGCAGGTACAGAAGATCAAAAGGAGTTGTTTCCAAGCCACATCCTGCCAAACTGGCATCTTGTCCTGCCACAGTCTGACAGTTTTGCTGATGTTGAAGCTGATACTGCCCAAAGTCCAGTAGAATCTGCAGTTGTAAGATCCACTGAAGCAGATGTTAGCAGTAATGAAGCAGATCCTTTCAGGAAGATGAGATCTGTGTTCACTGATGACGAGAATTTCTGTGAGGATAACATACTGACTGACATGAGGTACAGCAAGAAGATTGAGCAGGCTCTCAAACTTGGATACTCAGAGAAGCACGTAACTAAAGCCTTGTCCAAATTAGGACCTGATTGTGCCCTAAACGATCTGCTGTCAGAGCTAATCCAACTTGGCACATCAGATAATGGTTCTCCAGAAAACATGTCTTTGGAACCAGATGCTGTGTTGACAAATGATGCCTTGGACTTTGACAATTTTCAGAGACAGACGTTAAACGCGATAAGATGGGAATCCGAAGAATCATCTAGTTTCTCAAGTTCTGCCGACTCCTACAGCAGCAGCCATATTAATCCCAGTGACAGCAGCAACCTTCGTGACATCATTATAGATGGCAGCAATGTTGCTATGAGGTATGGCATACTTGTTTTGTGTGTGTGTGTTACTGTTGACATTATGATCTTCACCTTTAGAGTGTAATAGTCATAAATTGGGATTTTATTTTAAAAACTCATATTCTTGTTTATCTTTCTCCTCTTCCTCTCAAATATTTAAAACAGTAAATTGTGGCATATCTAGTGACCAGTTTTTTTTATTTTACCTTTGTGAGTCTCGGTAACAAATCAGCATTTGGTACACAAGCTCAGTTTTAGCTTACTGGAAAACACAGTGGTTTTGTAGCAATGGCCTTATCCCCTGAAGCTTTCCAGTCCCTTTTTGCATTAATAAATCATGGATAGTTAACCGAGTGGTGAGAATGTGAAGAATGGGGAGATATTGTTTTATAGATGAATGATGAGACCACAGTGGGCAGGTAAAGGTAAAGTCGGGAGATGTGAACTAGCGTCATTGCACATGATTATAAACCATAGGTGCTCTGTCACCAGTACGGACAGTTGATAAGAATTGTCCGCCTGTGTCGGCCGTTCGCACGTAACTCTGTGGCTACAGCGACATTCCTCCATTTACCCCAGAAAGCTAGACAGTTGAGGGTGACCGAGGGATAAGAAGATAGCTAGACAGTTAAGGGCGACCGAGGGATAACAAGATAGCTAGTCAGTTGAGGGTGACCGAGGGATAAGAAGATAGCTAGACAGTTGAGGGTGACTGAGGGATAAGTATATAACTAGACAGTTGAGGGTGACCGAGGGATAAGAAGATAGCTAGACAATTGAGGGTGACCGAGGGATAAGAAGATAGCTAGACAGTTGAGGGTGAGTGAGGGTTAACAAGATAGCTAGACAGTTGAGGGTGAGTGAGGGTTAACAAGATAGCTAGACAGTTGAGGGTGACCGAGGGATAACAAGATAGCTAGACAGTTGATAGTGACTGAGGGATAACAAGATAGCTAGACAGTTGTGGGTGACCGAGGGATAACAAGATAGCTAGACAGTTGAGGGTGACCGAGGGATAACAAGATAGCTAGACAGTTGAGGGTGACCGAGGGATAAGAAATAAGAAGATAGCTGGTCAGTTGAGGGTGACTGAGGGATAACAAGATAGCTAATCAGTTGAGGGTGACCGAGGGATAAGAAGATAGCTAGACAGTTGAGGGTGACCGAGGGATAAGAAGATAGCTGGACAGTTAAGGGTGAGTGAGGGTTAACAAGATAGCTAGACAGTTGATAGTGACTGAGGGATAACAAGATAGCTAGACAGTTGTGGGTGACCGAGGGATAAGAAGATAGCTAGACAGTTGAGGGTGACAGAGGGATAACAAGATAGCTAGACAGTTGAGGGTGACCGAGGGATAAGAAATAAGAAGATAGCTGGTCAGTTGAGGGTGACTGAGGGATAACAAGATAGCTAGTCAGTTGAGGGTGACCGAGGGATAAGAAGATAGCTAGACAGTTGAGGGTGACAGAAGGATAAGAATATAGCTAGACAGTTGAGGGTGACAGAAGGATAAGAATATAGCTAGACAGTTGAGGGTGACTGAAGGATAACAAGATAGCTAGATAGTTGATGGTGACCAAGGAATAAGAAAATAACTAGACAGTTGAGGGTGACCAAAGGATAACAAGATAACCAGACAGTTGAGGGTGGCTGAAAAATAGCATCATAGCTAAAAGTGGGGGAGGGATAGCTTATAATCATCATTATGTGCCAATATTGCGACATGCTTGTTAGAGAGGCAGTGGGTCTCTCCTCACACCCGCACAATGGGACATCAGAACCCACACAGAGATGGGGATCATAAATGAGGGTTGTAGCGGTGGCCGCCTTATAATTGGGAATCATCAAAGGATGACATGATATCGACACAGTTGGGGGCAGTCAGTGGATTAATATGTCAGTCCTGGTTTCACCCCTTCAGGGATCAAAAACAGATAATAGAATGCTGCTGCTCTTTGATGATGTCAAAAGTGGGAGGGTCATCTTTAGTCTGTCATTATGATGTTACTATTTTTGTGTGCACCGTGATGTCACATGCTTAACACTTTTGACATCTATAACAGAAATACTGCCAGATGACTTTTAAGGTCCATACATTGGAACCCACAAGGGCATAGAAGTAAAGGCAGACTAAAAAGATGGAGAGCATATTGAGTGAGCTGTTTTCTATATAGAGTAAGAGTTCTGTATGATAGAACTAGTTTTCACTGTGTGGCTTCCTAGGTCCCATTTGGGGAAGGGAGGGAGGGGGGGGAATAGACCCACTGACTCCTAACAAGCATGTTACAAAAGGGGAATAATTACATACATGTTTTGTTAAATTGAATGTGTTGGGCTGAAAGCTGCAGATATTGCAGTCCAGCTGTAAACCACAACACAATGTGCCAGCTGTCCTTTTAATGGGGAACACAGAAAAACAGGAAGAAAATCAACAAGTTAAATTTAAATGGTCTGCTGCTACAAGAGTTAATAAAATTACAGAAGCAGACTTTGGACCGCAGTCAGACATCATTTACTTTTTTCTTCCTGGGAAAAGTCAATATAATTTCTTCATTGAAAACTAGTCCAAAGTATGTGTTGTTTCCTTGTGCGTCAATCTCCTATGTAAAGACAATTTGTTTTAGAATATACGTGACAGAATCACAATGGAGACACGTATTTTGATATGTATAATCACATGAGGCTATGTCATTTGTGACATTGTGATTATGAAGAAACCGTAATAAGTTCTAAAGAGACGCCATGGGTCCTGTGGCATGAAGAGAGAAATCAGAAGGGAATAGGGATACAGAAGAAATTGATTACAGATAACCGAAGAGCCAGGCATTTGTGAAGAAGTGCATTTAATACATGGGGGGTGGCAACAGTGGCTATGAAACCGTATGTTATAATTGAAGAAGATTTTCTTAGCATGCATGGGTCTTGCTAGTCGTGCTTCCTCAACCCCCCCCCCCCCTCCCCCAAGTCTATAATAGTAGGAAGTAAATAATTTGGTCTTGCATATTATTTATCTATATACAAACATACACACATGCTGGCACAAATACAAAAGCACCAGTGCACGTGCACACTTCATCATCATTATTATGAGGTGCACTGTTATACACCATCTAGGGCTTGCAGTCTATTCTTCCATTCCATTCTGTCTTGTGTAATCTTTTCTGATATCACAAATGGAATCCAGTCTGGCACCTTTGATCTCTCTCATCATTGTTTTGCCTTAGTGTTTTTCTGGGGTGTTCTTGTTTTGCCTTAGTGTTTTTCTGGGGTGTTCTTGTTTGCCTAATTGTTTCTTTTGGTTGTCCGTGTTTCTTCAGTACATTTGTTTCCCATTTCACTTCCTGTTTTGTGATTCTCTATCTGCTTCTCCACATGATACACCCAGTAAACTGCCACCTTTTTCTTTTTATTCACCTGAGTGATCTAATTGCGCTGTTCTTGTTTACAGCAAAGCTGCTATTTGTGCGCCTCTCGGCCAACACATCCGACTTCATCAAGCATTCCTTGACCGGATTGACTTCCTGTGACTGCCATCTTCTGTTTTGTTGTTTTAGCCATTTGCTATAGCGGTGGTTGTCCAGACATTTGCTATAGCGGTGGTTGTCCAGACATTTGCTATAGCGGTGGTTGTCCAGACATTTGCTATAGCGGTGGTTGTCCAGACATTTGCTATAGCGGTGGTTGTCCAGACATTTGCTATAGCGGTGGTTGTCCAGACATTTGCTACAGCGGTGGTTGTCCAGACATTTGCTATAGCGGTGGTTGTCCAGACATTTGCTATAGCGGTGGTTGTCCAGACATTTGCTATAGCGGTGGTTGTCCAGACATTTGCTACAGCGGTGGTTGTCCAGACATTTGCTATAGCGGTGGTTGTCCAGACATTTGCTATAGCGGTGGTTGTCCAGACATTTCTCTTATTCCATCACATTTCTGGAATTTGTCCCATCCAGATTGCACAGACACACACACACACACGCACGCACGCACACACACACACACAGAGAGAGATTGCTATGCATGCTCCAAATTGATTAATTGGACTTCATTTAAGACACCTTGGTGAGGGATTAAGATAACAAATATAAAATATAACCTACCATGTATGTTCTAAGAAGCAGCTAGGTAGTGTTGGCGTGAGATGGGCTACCTTATCTTGAAAACGTTAGTTACAAAATCCAGTCATGAGAAGTCTGTGTGGGGCTAATAGGGGGATCTCTTCTTTTTTGGGAGAGGACAGGCAGAAGAGGATGAAGATCATAAAAGCAGATGGACAGATTTAGTAAGTAACAGACTGTGCTTGCAGCAAAAAGGACTGAACCAAAAGAAAATACTTGCGGTTCAGGACAGTGTTTCCCCGTTGTAAATTTGATCAAAGACGACACAACCAATAGATTGCACTGTATTGCCTGACATAACAGAAAGACATGATAGTGACAGCCTGTGCTTGCCCTGGTAAAACAGTCAGTTGCTTGTGAGAGTGGTTAGATTTGTACTTCAGTTGCAAAGGATTCACTTATTTACTTTCTTTTATTGAAGTGTAAATGAAGTATGAATCTGCCGAGATACAGCAAAATATGTCAGGCAGTTAGTTAATTGTGCAGTCTATTGTTGGTGTCTTCTTTGTTGAGACTATTGCTTTTGTTGGTATTTTCTGCTGTTTACTTGCAGTTATATTGTTTGTCTCCTCTTTCTTCACCATAGCCATGGTAAAAAGGTCTTCTCCTGTCGGGGAATCCAGATTGCAGTCGACTGGTTCCGAAAACGTGGCCACAAAAACATCACAGCATTTGTGCCTCAGTGGAGGAAGGAGACTTCTCGGCCAGATGCTCCGATCACAGGTACAGCCTTGCTGGTCACTTTCTTACGTGTCACTTTCTTACATGTCACTTTCTTACATGTCACTTTCTTACATGTCACTTCCCTTACGTGTCACTTTCTTACGTGTCACTTTCTTACATGTAACTTTCCTTACATGTAACTTTCTTACATGTCACTTTCTTACATGTCACTTTCTTACGTGTCACTTTCTTACGTGTCACTTTCTTACGTGTCACTTTCTTACATGTCACTTTCTTACAAGTCACTTTCCTTACGTGTCACTTTCCTTACGTGTCACTTTCTTACATGTCACTTTCTTACATGTCACTTTCCTTACGTGTCACTTTCCTTACGTGTCACTTTCTTTCGTGTCACTTTCTTACGTGTCACTTTCTTACGTGTCACTTTCCTTACGTGTCACTTTCTTATGTGTCACTTTCTTATGTGTCACTTTCCTTAGATGTCACATTTGCTCATGTTATGACCATACAAGTCATTTACCGATATCACAGGCTTTCATGTTACATACATACATGCGACATATAATACATAATTTACACTTGTACACGCCAGCATGCACGCACACACACACAACCCTGAACCATTACACATCTCAGACATACATGTCCCTATCTTTATTGTTTCAGTCACACATGCCACTCTTGCATATGACATGCTTGCATGCCACTGCTTACGTCCTCCAGCACTGTATTCACAAAATACACTTTACATTCTTATATCTCACTTCTTAATTTGATAGCCATCTTCTCCCATCATGATATATCAGATGTAATAGTCGTCATGTAGTTAACTCCCTTCATCTGAGCTAGAGAAGTAATCTGTACTTTTCTTTTACTATTTTAGACCAAGAGATTATTAATGAACTGGAGAAGGAAGGAATCGTGGTGTTCACTCCAGCTCGCAGGGTCAAAGGTCGACGGGTGGTTTGCTATGACGACCGCTACATCCTGAAGCTGGCGGTGGAAACTGACGGCATTGTTGTCTCAAATGATGTCTACAGGGACCTTGTCAATGAACGGGAAGATTTCCGCAGGGTGGTAGAGCAGAGGCTGTTGATGTATTCATTTGCTAATGACAGGTAGGAACTGTGTGGCAGTTTTGTTGTTAAGTGAACTAATGATAACAGTGACAGCTAGCAACTGTGCAGCAGTTTTGTTGTTAAGTGAACTAATGATAACAGTGACAGGTAGGAACTGTGTGGCAGTTTTGTTGTTAAGTGAACTAATGATAACAGTGACAGGTGGGAACTGTGCGGCAGTTTTGTTGTTGAGTGAACTAATGATAACAGTGACAGGTAGGAACTGTGTGGCAGTTTTGTTGTTGAGTGAACTAATGATAACAGTGACAGGTAGGAACTGTGTGGCAGTTTTGTTGTTAAGTGAACTAATGATAACAGTGACAGGTAGGAACTGTGCGGCAGTTTTGTTGTTAAGTGAACTAATGATAACAGTGACAGGTAGCAACTGTGTGGCAGTTTTGTTGTTGAGTGAACTAATGATAACAGTGACAGGTAAGAACTGTGTGGCAGTTTTGTTGTTAAGTGAAATAATGATAACAGTGACAGGTAGCAACTCTGCGGCAGTTTTGTTGTTAAGTGAACTAATGATAACAGTGACAGGTAGGAACTGTGCGGCAGTTTTGTTGTTAAGTGAACTAATGATAACAGTGACAGGTAGGAACTGTGTGGCAGTTTTGTTGTTAAGTGAACTAATGATAACAGTGACAGGTAGGAACTGTGCGGCAGTTTTGTTGTTAAGTGAACTAATGATAACAGTGACAGGTAGGAACTGTGCGGCAGTTTTGTTGTTAAGTGAACTAATGATAACAGTGACAGGTAGGAACTGTACGGCAGTTTTGTTGTTGAGTAGATCCAGTGCCCTATAACAAGCATGTTGTAAAAGCTAATAATTAGAGATGTTTCCTTCATAGTCAAAGTGCACCTACCTGAGAGGCTAGGAATCAGCAGTCTGGATACAAATAAGCCAGATTTGTAACATGGATGTGCACCAGCAATTTCAAGTTGTAAAACAAGATTAAAGCCCAGGAGTGGATGAACAACCAGAATTTTCCACCAAAGTTTACAGCCAGTGATCAATAAGAAGAAGAAGATATGTGTTAGGGACAGGAAATAGTGCCTGTACTTTTTGCTACTTTGGATGAACATGATCTCACCCTTAACAGAAAATGAGGGTCTTTGGGGTGTTATAATGAGGTGACCCCTCACTGCGCCCCTCAGAAGTCAAGTAAAGCACCCTTTTCAAGGCCTCCTGGCATATTGACCACATAGGGCTAGACCTATATTTTATAGGCCAACCGGCACTCAGTGGGTGATGTGGTCAGCATCACTCCAGCCAACTGGACTTTCCTGGACTCTCCCTGGTAAGGCTGGGTTGACCTGAGAGCCAATATTATTCCCCCCCCCCCCCCCCCCCCCCAAGTTGTGACTCCATCAGTACTTGAACCCATGGCCTTCAGATCCACAGGCAAGTGTCTAGCCACTAGACCCCCTACAAACAGAAAGACATTTATTGTAAAACTACCATGGAAACACATGCATAGAAACAAGAGACTGTGTGTGTTGTGTATGTTAGCTGGAGTTCATTGTTGTACATCATTGTCTGTTAAGTTATTGTGAAGAATGAGTTCATTGTTGTACATCATTGTCTGTTAAGTTATTGTGAAGAATGAGTTCATTGTTGTACATCATTGTCTGTTAAGTTATTGTGAAGAATGGGTTCATTGTTGTACATCATTGTCTGTTAAGTTATTGTGAAGAATGGGTTCATTGTTGT
The DNA here is from genome assembly GCA_905116865.2 of Candidula unifasciata. Lineage (NCBI taxonomy): Eukaryota > Metazoa > Mollusca > Gastropoda > Stylommatophora > Geomitridae > Candidula > Candidula unifasciata. The sequence continues at coordinate 46,840 of CAJHNH020002672.1, read as the reverse complement.
ACATCATTGTGTGTTAAGTTATTGTGAAGAATGGGTTCATTGTTGTACATCATTGTGTGTTAAGTTATTGTGAAGAATGGGTTCATTGTTGTACATCATTGTGTGTTAAGTTATTGTGAAGAATGGGTTCATTGTTGTACATCATTGTGTGTTAAGTTATTGTGAAGAATGGGTTCATTGTTGTACATCATTGTGTGTTAAGTTATTGTGAAGAATGGGTTCATTGTTGTACATCATTGTGTGTTAAGTTATTGTGAAGAATGGGTTCATTGTTGTACATCATTGTCTGTTAAGTTATTGTGAAGAATAGACGACACTAGATCAGGAAAATATAGCAGGCAGTACATTGTGCAGTCTGTTGTTTCTGCTTCATTGTTTACATTGACAACAGGAGATATTGTTTTGACAAGTCATTCTTATTGGCTTGCAAACATGTTTACTCTGTCTCTAACCACAGGACCCACTGAGTGCTGGTTGGTGTGTACCAGTGGTCTTTTCAACCTTTTTCAGGCCCCCCCCCCCCCCCCACTTGAGTGTATAGTAATACCTCTCCCACACCCCTTGAGTGTATGTCTTTACACCCATGAACCCTTTTGTGTATGTCAATACACCCATGAACCCTTTAGTACCCCTAGTATATATCAATACACCTATGAACCCTTTAGTACCCCTAGTATATGTCAATACACCTATGAACCCTTTAGTACCTTTAGTATATGTCAATACACCCATGAACCCTTTAGTACCTTTAGTATATGTTAATACACCCATGAACCCTTTAGTACCTTTAGTATATGTTAATACACCCATGAACCCTTTAGTACCTTTAGTATATGTTAATACACCCATGAACCCTTTAGTACCTTTAGTATATGTCAATACACCCATGAACCCTTTTTGTATATGGCAAGAGCCTACGCTGCCCCAACTCTCGCCCTTCCCCTCTTGAACACAACAAAATACTAAAAAGTACAGAGGACAATATTAGATTTTGCAACAAGAGAAACAGAAAGTATGGATTTACATTTTGGTCAGAATATGTTCTTAATCTATAATGAAATGTGTGTGTGTTATCATAATAATTTAGACTTTAATTGGTAGATGTACTTCAATCTGTTCGTGGAAACAAAAATGTCTTTGTTGCTTTGCTTGAAAAAATAGTCTGAAAAATATTTTATTTCTAATTAAACTAAAGTAACTAACAGTTTATTTCAAGTTCAAATGCACTCACTTTCAAAACTGCTTGACCCCCCATCCCCCTTCCCCCTCATGTTTGAGACCACTAGTGTATACAAATACAGGTTTAGCACCATATGTCTGATGTACGTGTGTACCAGAAGGGCGCTGTACTTTTACTTTTATATGTTTAATAAATTATGTTGGTGGACACCTTTCTGTCTTCCCAGATGGTAGTGTCATATTGTGTTATAGGGAGGCATGAGTAATCCACAGCACACTGCCTAGGCGGTATTACAGAGACCATATGTTGCACACACAGCATGAACTCTCTCTCAGCCTTTCTCGTATGGACAACACACAGTCTAAAACACTGCCTAGGCGGTATTACAGAGACCATATGTTGCACACACAGCATGAACTCTCTCTCAGCCTTTCTCGTATGGACAACACACAGTCTAAAACACTGCCTAGGCGGTATTACAGAGACCATATGTTGCACACACAGCATGAACTCTCTCTCAGCCTTTCTCGTATGGACAACACACAGTCTAAAACACTGCCTAGGCGGTATTACAGAGACCATATGTTGCACACACAGCATGAACTCTCTCTCAGCCTTTCTCGTATGGACAACACACAGTCTCTACAATACTACCGTGTATAAGTTTGTAAGAGCATGCATGTGTCACCTTTCTTTTGGAGGGAACAAGGCAAGCCAAGAGACAAAGGGATCATGCTGCAGGGCAGCAGGGTGGTCTCTACAGAACTGCCCAGGCTTTGTGCTGGGAATCACACATGCATTTGTACAGCACAGTATGACACTACTGTCTCAACAAATGGAAAGAGATTGTTTATACACACATACACATGCACATGTGCACACACACACACACACTTGTGTTTAAAATTGTTCATGATAACTGTGTTATAACTTCTGAGCTTTGATTTAATTGGTCTTTGTTTCTGTTTGTAGGTTTATGCCACCAGAAGATCCTCTTGGCAGGCTGGGCCCTACTCTGGATAATTTCTTGCGGAAGGTCCCAGCTGAACCTGCTCCCAGACCTCAGGACTGCCCTTATGGCAAGAAATGTACCTATGGAAACAAGTGTCGCTTCTATCATCCTGAGAGAGGATTTGCTCCACAAAAATTAATTACAGAGACACTGAAAGAACAGGCAGATCTGAAACTTCAGGAGAGGGCTACCAGATTGTCAGAGATTGCTGAAAAAGCAAAAAGGTCAAAGCAGAAGCTCTCGCGGACCAAGTCTTTAACTCCTTGGGAACCACAGCCCCCGGCATTAACCTCGCAGGGCAACATGTCAACAAACAAGCAGGAGAAGCCTAAACTGACTCATTCTAGATCAGTCATGTTGCCTGTGAAATCTTCCGATTATCTCAATGAGCCTCGAAAGAAGCTGGAGGAAGCTGAGCTGGCAAGAGCTTTAGCACAGACATCTCTGCAGAATCATCCCATGCAGGTTCCCTCATGTAGTGACTGTGACCGGGCCGTTAAATCTAAGTCTCCGAGTCCAAGATCTTCACCAAGCCCTCAGAAGGACCTCATCAAACTAACAACTTCTGGAGAGAGTGTTTCAAGACATCCACAGCCTTTGAAGGCCATGAACATAATTCCCTCGCGTGCATCACCCTCCCATCTCACAGTGCCCAAACCTGAACCCCCAGAAAGATACCTCAGTGGGCACTTGTACCTGGCGAAGAAGCTGTCAGATGAAAGTGTTGAGAGCAGCTTCTTCTCCGAGCACACCTCTAGCCCTTCATCCACAAGGACATCCAGCCCAGTGGCCCCAGCTAGCAAGATCTTGGAACACACACAGTTTCCTGCAGGAGAGCTTTACTCTAAGGACAGACAAGAGGACTTGTCAGGGCTCTTTGCTTTTCCCCCACCATTATATCCTGTGGCACATCAGCAGCACCCAGTTTATGAATCCCAGGGAGGAAATAAGGATTTGGAAAACATCCCCAACTTGAGCATATTTGAGCATGGCAACTCACTCTATTCTCACTGTCCTGACTCTTCTGTCAGACGTGATATTCTGGATCATTCTGCCTTCACTGATAATGCCTTTCAGAAATTAAATCCCTGCTCACCAGACAGTGGGCTGTATACATCAAATGAATCAATCTTAAGCCCATATAACCAGCCTGAGTACCCATTATCCAAAGCTTATCCCTTATTCAGAAGAGACTTATCAGCTCCTTCATCAGAACACCTCAGTCTTCGTCGAGCATATAGTTCCACTGGACATTTCCGAACCCCTGAAGATGTACATCAGAAGCTGGAGCGGAGGGCTTCAGGAGTGTCGCCGTCGTATTTTGGAGATGAGCAGATTGTGATAAAGCCCCAGATGGCACCTGGAGCTGAGAAGTCAGCTTTGTTTAGTTTTGGTCATTTATATGGTTTGAACCGCCAGAACAGCAGTTCAGATCCACAAATTCACACCGGTGCTGGAGAACTTAAAAATCCACAGGCCTTAGTCCAGCCTTCGATGGACCCCACAAGGAACTTCCCAGACATGTACAGATCTGCGGGCCAGCACAGTCAGCTTCAGCAACAGCAGCAAAGGCAATTTGAAAATCAACAGTCATTTCAAAGGCTGCAGCAGAAACAGCAACAGAATCAAGAATTCTTGACTTCTCAATTACCGCAGCCAACACTGGGCACATGGGTAGAATATCCAGGTACCACAAACACTGGGTACAGATCATCGATGGATTGTACCATGCAGAATCACTACAATACATTTCAGAACTCAGCATTAGCATACGGAACCAACCGCATGTCATATCCTCCGCCAGCAGCAGGTGGCTTTGACATCAGGTCTGCGGGGATGTTCAGCTACAACACCCCTCAAGTACCTCAAACACCCCACTACCAACAGCACTCCATTATGAACCCAACACAGCATTGTGCAACATCCGCATCAGAACAGAGAAGACAAAGTTTTCCTTCACTTCCGAGTTACCCACAGTTTCAGAAAAACACAAACTCCACAAACCAAATCTTCATGCCTGCTGACCCCTCGCAGACTTTCCAAACAAGCCGCTCACCCCCCATGCCATATATTTTACCAGAAGATGCACCCATCCTCCCCGAAGACCCACGTTACGTAATCTACTATCACCTGAGTAATGTTTTCGGCGAGCAAGTTGTCAGACGGGTCATGAATCAGAATCCCAATGAGCAAAGTCCGGACGATGTTTGTAAATTGATCATACACTACAAAGATAAGACAGGACTCTAGAACACATACACACACAAACAGAAACTGGACTTTCATCGTTTGTAGATGTGCCGAAACAGGACCTGTTACAGGGTCGAGTAGTTACGTAGTCAGTGTCCTGACAATTGACTTCAGGGTCATCATATGTATATTTGTCACATTGACATCTATTTATGGAGCTGTATGCTTCATATGTAATCTACATTTACGTCACAGTAAATATTTGTTATGAATTTGCTTAATAAGCACATATACTGATGTCAACTTGTACAGCATGTAGTTTTCTTCTTCTTGAAGTGTACTTCCTTAGTTTTATCAGTGTTGTTAATTGTTTCTGTTTGTCTAAGATATAAACTGTCTGGTACGTGCCTTAAACCTCACTGTCTTTGTTCCTGTCCTACTTGCTTGCCTTACATACTTTGTTTCTACTTTTAGTCTTTTTGTTTTTTTTCAAAATGTTTATCATGTTTTATTTATTTGATTGGTTGTCATTTGTTAGTTTTTAATTTAAATGTCATTCTTTGTCATTGTTTATTGCGTTCCTTTGTTCACTTTCCTGTCTTTTGTGAGGTTGTCTTTTAATTTATAAAATGTCTATTGTTAATTTATGTATATGTTGAAAACTTGATAACATTTTCAATTGCTTATATTTTTTTCCTGATCAGCATATAATTTATAGGCCTTTTGTTTGTTCACATACCCATTTTTTTTCTGTTTATGTATTCTTTGTGTGCACATATACTGTGTATATAAATATTGTTTGTTCATTGAACTGTTCTTTGTTAATTTTTTTCTTTGATCTCTCCTTTGCTGCTTCATATCCTTTCTTTATCATCTTTTCACATCTCTCTGTAAAAAGCATTCACATCATAATTTGTTTTAATGAGCTGCCATATCCCTGTTTGTCCAGCCTGTGTGGATGCTTGTGCCGGCCGCTAATAAGTGCTTCCTTCTGCCATCTTGTGCATTTAGTTGTTCACACATTGATAGTCTGCCCCTGTCTGTATGCTTTCATAGACAGTATACTCTCTCTAAGCTACAAAGTTTCTGAGCATAATTTCAATTTTGAGAGCAACTAGCATTGCAGTTGCTACTGGTCTTGTCTACATTCAGCTCATGTGGAAGTGCCATTACATTAGTTACTAATAAATACACACTTTAGACAGAACATTTATTGTAGATATTCAAGATGTGTGTGTTTTGTTCTGTTTTCACTATTGACTGATTTAAGAATCGACATCATAGCACATCAGGCATGCATACCCATAGATGATCTGTCTCCCACAGCAAATGTCCTAAGTTGTAGTTGCTAACTATTCCTGTAGCACATTGATTATACATATACATCCTTCTATTCCTCTCATATGTCCATCCTTGCTGGATCCCCACCTGATTCCTTGTTCACACATTCGTTCACATGTTATTTCATCTAACCTCATGTCTTCTATCAACTTTTGTTCATTAATAGTCTTCAGAATATCTTCTTTGTCTGGTATGACTGTTCCTGTAGCTATCACTTTTGTAGCCAGAAAATTAGCTGTTTCTTTCTTTCACACTACATATCCTGGACAGTATGTTTATGTTTGGGTGCGTCCCTGTAATGTTGACGTACTGATCACTGTTTTAAATGTGTACACACTGAACTTGTCATGACATGGCCAGTATGAGGCTCTGTTAGGGGTTGAACCCCTTATGTCCACACTAATATGTGAGTAATATATTGCTCTGCCATTGACATAAATTCATTTGTAAATAATTAGTTTGACTGCCTTTAAGTAAATCTGACACTATGTATACATTTTATATATAGGGCCAGGTTGTACTTTGTGCTTAAGCTATAGTAGAGGGGACAAATTGCCAAATAAAGTCTGTACATGAATGTTTGTTTGTGAGATGAGTTAGACCAAGACTGTTGAGTAAGTTTACTCGGGCCAAAATTTTAGAAATAAGGATCATCACGGCCCAGAGGCTGGAGCCCCAACATAGAAAGATCACTAATACAATACAACTGGCAGTGACCTCCGGGCCACTTGCTAGGCCTCCATGGGCCATATTTGGCCCGCATGCTGTCAGCTGAATAGCCATAAAATAGACGCAGAAATGATAAAAAGAATGAAGAGCCTCCGTGAGGAACTATGGTTTTGAACTTGAAAACTTTACAGGGACAGCTGTTGATCCTTACTGAATGCAGTAACTTTAGAATTAGGCTAGAATCGAGAACTATGAAGATGTCACTTTTGGAAATCAAAAGTCACTGTTGCCTCCATTTTATCAGTGGTCGACATTCTTTGCTTTTCATTTGTGAGAGTTTTTGTGCATATTTGCCGAAATACCAGACTGCTGTCTCTTTAATTTCTTTGAAATCTAGGTAGTGTACTGAGAGGCAGAAGGGGGAATGGTACAAATAAACATTCTGTGAAAGTGATACATGTGTGTGAGAATGTTTTGTGTGAGAGAGAGAGAGATAGGATGAGAGAATGTGCATATGTTTTTATGGCTGTCTAGGGAGTGATAAAGAAAAAAGGATATATGTCAAGAGCTGTCACATTTACATATGTATGATTGTCACAGTGCTTTCTTCACGGACATGTAATAAAATGATGTGTTATTCTTAATATTCTTGAGAAAATCGCACAATTGTTATGATTAAATACATCGATTACAATTTCTCATTATTGACTTTTCTGTAATTTCAAAATTTGTATCTTTCTTTGTATTGTAAATTTCATTCGTGGTATATCTTGTAATTGTTTTGTTTCTTTTTGCTAACTCTTGAAGTCGAATCAAAGTTTTCAAACCTGCTTACGGTTTTGTAGCCCTGGGCTGGGAGATATCTGTAAATCTTCTCATGAACTCAAGGTCGAGGTTCAGTAACTTGCCTCACAGCAGTGTTCACCTCACCCATTTCAGTTTGCTCCGATGCTGTTTTACTGACCAAGCTGTGTGTCTGAATAGTGTCTTTATCAAGAAAAATGCAATCTCTGGCAGTCGTAGAAGATTAACTCAGTGAGTTCACAATAGGAAAAACTGGGATGTCTTACTGTCAAACATGTATGAATAACTATGTTACATGGTAAACATGTAGCCAGACATTTTTATGTGCGGAGACCAAAAATATAAAATATATAATATGACAGTGAAGTGTTACTGGATTCATACTAATGGCAGAGATCATACATGGTGTGTGGTGCGGGACATAAGGAGTTGAGCGGAGGATTTAATTGTAATCAGTAATAAACTGGTTTTACTGGGACAGCATTTGTGGACTGGTTTCATTGGGACAGCAAATGTTAACTGGTTTTACTGGAGAGCATTTGTTGACTGGTTTCACTAGGATATCATCATATGTTGACTGGTTTCATTGGGACAGCCTATGCTAACTGGTTTCACTAGAACAGCATGTTAAGTGGTTTCATTGGGACAGCATATGTTGACTTTTTTTTATTGGGACAGCAAATGTTGACTGGTTTCATTGGGACAGCATATGTTGACTGGTTTCATTGGGACAGCATATGTTGACTGGTTTCATTGGGACAGCATATGTTGACTGCTTTCGATGGGACAGCATATGTTGAATGGTTTCATTGGGACAGCATATGTTGACTGGTTTCATTGGGACAGCATATGTTGACTGGTTTCATTGGGACAGCATATGTTGACTGGTTTCATTGGGACAGCATATGTTGACTGCTTTCATTGGGACAGCATATGTTGACTGGTTTCATTGGGACAGCATATGTTGACTGGTTTCATTGGGAAAGCATATGTTGACTGGTTTCATTGGGACAGCATATGTTGACTGGTTTCATTGGGACAGCATATGTTGACTGGTTTCATTAGGACAGCATATGTTGACTGGTTTATGGAATCTTTGTTGGCATGATCACAAAGATACAGCGTCCATCCAAAGATAGATGTGCACACTTTACCGTATGTCATCTGTGGACTTTTTTGTGAATTTATATAAAATTACAGTAGCATTTTGTGGTATGTTGTCTCACCAAAGATACCATTACTCACACGTGACTCACACAACACTAGGATCAACGGCCCTTAGGGCAGAAATTGAAGCAGACGGCCCTTCAAAATATTTTGATCAATGTTACCTAAGCAGTGTTTCACTTCAGTAATGTGTCCGGATGTGAATGTTAACCACTTGAAGCAGCTAATGTAATTGAAAAAGTCAACAGTAACTTGTATTCACCTTTGATGCCTACAAATGTTGTATAACAATTTTTTATACCAGTTTCTCATTTTGTTAACTTGGCTTTAAAAAAGCCCTTAAGCTCAAAGGAAAACTTCCTAAATGCCCCAGTAGTTTATATAAATGTCTGCGCAGGCGCAAACTCGGCCAATAGAACTAATAATGCTTTTCATAAACAGATCATTATATGCAAGTTGGAAAAGTGACATTTATGGGGAATTGGACCCAGCTGGAGCTGTCGGCTTTTAGGATTCTTGGGAAAAAAGGGTTAAGGGGGTTGACATTAGTAAAAGTAATTGCTTTCACAGATATAACATTTTTTGGTTCGACATTGATAGCATCATACTAGTTCATATTAGTTACAGCATTGCAGATTTAGATAATCTATTTCAAGCAAACGATAGAAGAAGAAGAAAATTATTTTATTTTACACCATATATTAGTTTGACATTTGGAAACATTGATCCATGGTTGCATTTATATTTTAATACAGGTAGCAACGTTTATTGATCTGACCACCTTCCTTTTGTTTATTACTGAACCGACCATGACAACATTTATCAGTTTGTCATTTAGTGCATTAATTGATTTGACAGTGATAGCAGGTTTATCCATTTTGACTAGGTTTTGAATAATGTTGAGAATTACAATGTTCTATGTGCTAATGTTGTGGTCACTCAAGTGTCTGCTGCTGAAACTAAACCTTGAGCTGACTGTAGATTCTAAAGCACTAGATTATAATCCTAGGCAACGTTGGGACAGTAAAACAGTGTTGGGTGTGGACATTTGTATTCCTGGTCAAGGGATGAAGATAATATGTACCTCAACATGAGGCTGGTATAATTCAATCTATTTGTTGTTCGTTGTGTTCCTTTCTTATGCACATTGTTTGTTTTATTATAAAATTATCTTACTTGTCTATGTGATATGAGAAATCTGTGCCTGAAATAAATATTATTGTTGTCATTATCACAATAGATGTTAGAGTTGTTTACTCTGATTTGTGTGGATCTCATCGTTAAAGTGGGCAAGCCATTTGCCTTGTGCTCTTAAGGTCATTAGTTCCTTATATGGACATGTCATTCAGTTCATAAGTGAATTTTTTTTTAAATAGAGATACCTGGTAATGGTTGCTGATGTTACTGTTTGGGATTTGTGAGAGACTCTTGGCAGATGTCTAGCCATTCTGCATAGAGAGACTGAGTCAAACTGGATAACCCTGAGCAATGAAAATGATTATCTGGACTGTAACTGTTCATATTTGTGGTCATGGGAGATAACTCCACCAGTCAATTATGAACCTGGTGCTTTTAAATTGTCACTGCCTGAGCCACAGACGGCGGACTATGAGAACAGGATGCAGTGAGGCCTCAATCTCTTGCACAGCGCGACCCTGAAATTATGGAGAACAACAGTTTGTTTTACTAAATGGCTCACTGTGGGAATCTAACCCTGGTACACTTGGAAGATTGCATTGTGAAACTATCTCACAAATCTCTAGGTCACAGAGCTGCTTAGTATAAGCATGGAAGTTGGTTGTTCTACTTTAACGATTGAATTGGGTTTGTCTGGTGTAAGGATCAAAGCTGGTAGGTCTGGTGTAATGACTGAAGTGGGTTGTTCTACTTTAACGATTGAATTGGGTTTGTCTGGTGTAAGGATCAAAGCTGGTAGGTCTGGTGTAATGACTGAAGTGGGTTGTTCTACTTTAACGATTGAATTGGGTTTGTCTGGTGTAAGGATCAAAGCTGGTAGTCTGGTGTAATGACTGAAGTGGGTTGTTCTACTTTAACGATTGAATTGGGTTTGTCTGGTGTAAGGATCAAAGCTGGTAGGTCTGGTGTAATGACTGAAGTGGGTTGTTCTACTTTAACGATTGAATTGGGTTTGTCTGGTGTAAGGATCAAAGCTGGTAGGTCTGGTGTAATGACTGAAGTGGGTTGTTCTACTTTAACGATTGAATTGGGTTTGTCTGGTGTAAGGATCAAAGCTGGTAGGTCTGGTGTAATGACTGAAGTGGGTTCTAGTGTTAGCATTGAACTGGGTTGCTCTTGTGTAGGTACTGATTGTTTTTAAACAATCGGGTGTTTTTTTTTGCAAGTTCACACGAGCAGAGACGTCTTAACAACTTTATAGAGCCCATGGGCAAACAAGTGTGCTGAGGCCCAAACAACTACTACACCAATTTTTATTTATAGCAAGTCAACTTGACACACAGAGATGCACGTGCGTCACCTCGGAAAGTGCCAGGTGGGGCACTGCACACAAGATCTATATTTCCAGGTGACAACTTTAGAAATTTTCCTATGTAAAATAATGTATTCAGTCGCTTCTGCTTTCCCAGTAAAGCTTCATATTTCTACTAGAGATGGTCCCCGCACCTTGTTTGTCGGAGACATAATTGTACCATTTTTAGATGTCTCATAGTTGGTCGATTTGTACGACTGACTCCACCTTCTGGGTGGGATAACAAACCCACACATCGATCTTGGTTTTATCTCTCTTGTAACATACTTGGCAGGTCACGATGTTTTTCTGTCTTGGTCTCTAATGTTCGGTTTTCACTTAAGGCTCGACAACCCACCGGCGACCTACATACCTACCTGCCCACAAACTTGCTATCTTTTGTCAGTGACACCCACACACGACACCCGCACAGACATACATGCACGCACATGTGTATACTTAACCCTGTTGTCACAGAGAGCCAACCTGGTATAGCGGCCAGTCGCTTGCATCGAACCCGAAGGTTGTAGGTTCAAGTGTCCGCATCGAGCCGAATTTCGTTGAAAATTGCCTTTCCCCCACTTCGTTCCAGCCTAAAATGGGTACTAGATAGAGTCCTCGGAAATAAAGGCAATCGGCCTCATGTTGGCCACATCAACCACCGGGTGCAGATTGGTCTTTAAAATAAAGGTTTAGCTCTGTATGCTCAGTACGCCTTATGGGGTTTTGTTTCGGCCATCGACGTCTTTGCAGAGTGCGCAATCCCATGCCTGGTCAGTCGTCTAATGTAGCAGCCGCTCCAAGGTACCTCTACTGATTGTTCCCATGAGCAGTTGGTTATAGTATCTCCTGTCTGTGCCTCGTAGACGACAGAGACGTGCTTCCCAAGCTTAAATCCTCGGTCACGCAGTCGTGTTAGCGAAAGAGATTCGCCATTATCCCCCACCTCGTCCGAACAGTATTGATGATTCAGCCTAATCGTGTGGAAAAGGTTTATTTTACTCTTTTCACAAAGACATCAATTTAAGTTGGAAGCGAGATTGAATATAAATGATGTACCCTCTCCACAAGGAAGGTTGGCTACTATGTACCTCTGCTGTCTTTGGAAACATTCCATGTTGAGGCCCCAGTCTGTCCAGTGGTGTGACTGTCGCGAACTAATGTCCGAGAACGGTATTTTATAAACCGTCCACCACGGAAGTCAAACCGTAGTACTCGAGGATCATGAAATTGTCAAACGCATTCACTAATCTTTTTTGTCAGAGAGCCACAAAACTAGATTACAGTAAACGGTAAAGAGCATAAGCAGGAGGGTATGTTAAGTACCTGATAGATGGTCATAGTGGTATGTTGAGAAAGAAGCAGGCAGATAGACTGGCCGGTTCAGCACAACGTGGACTTCTAGTAATTTAGTAGTTAGAAATCTACCCAAAATATTTCAAGATCCTCGCTGGTGCAACAGAGTTCGTGGACTGCACTGAGATTCTTCAGACTCAGGTTCGAGTTAAGAGAAGAACAGAGCACTTATGGATTACAGCCGTGTGGGATAATGATGATCCGTTGAATAAAGACATAAACGTGTGCAGCAGTGATTGTGCGAGTTCTCATTACGTGACCAATCCACGTTATCATCAGTCTTTCTGGAATCATTCTCTGAGATCACTCTTGAAACTTCTGTTATGTCATTGTAACTTATTCCTTCGGTTACTTGATGAATAATCAACGCCTTCGTACATCGAATCACACCAGGGTAGCTAGAGTGGGAAGCCGGATGTCGCACCTCAGACAGACTTCAGGCAGGCATTATCTGCGGGGGCTGTTACGGCTTTCAGTGTTATCTTTGTGACCTGTCACACAAACGCACCTCAATAGCTAGGCTTCCATCAGTGTCACAGTGTCACTTGGTGCGTAAGAAGTGCTAACTACAACAACAAATGTGACAAGAAAGCTCAACGGAGGGAAAAGAAAAGGCGTACACACACACACAGTAGAACGTTTTATGTTGAAATCAGCACTTCTTGTCATTCAGCCAGGGTGGGATTAAGACCAGTAAATGCACTAAGCACTGAAACTACACCCCTATTCCAGAGTTCTCTTAACAGCATTATGGGCCACTGGGCAAACCTGTGTTGGGGCCCACCCACAGAAATTGAATGTAAATGGTCAGTTGACATACACAGATTAGCATGGGGTCCCTATGAGCAACTGCCCAGCGGACCCACGTGTTGATACGGCAACTGCTGCTCCCATATCTGTGTGTGTGTGTGTGTGTGTGTAATTCAAAGTATGAACAATAATAAACCATAAAAGAAATTAAACAGTGATGGGGAAAAAAGTGTATGATGGGGAAAAAAGTGTATGATGGGGAAAAAAAGTGTATGATGGGAAAAAAGTGTATGTTCTCACATAAAAAATGAGTTGCCTATCCTTGACAAGACGTTGCAGAATCAAGGGTATCATTTTGTGACTGTACGCTCAGCTCCGAGGCGAGTTGGAAGTTTCTGTGGTGCCCTCTTCCTTTGTGATGCTCTAAGCACTCACTTATTGTGCTTAATACTTTATGGCTTCCCCAACACCCTCCCCCTTTCCATAATTTTGTTTTACCTGCAGGGAAAACAAGAATTGACCCAGTACCTCTCCAAAAGCATGTGGTATGGGTCGACTAATCGGAGGTTTCCTTCAAAGTCGGAGTGCATCGGCCTGACAAGTCAAGGAACCAACAATCTGCATACAGATAAGTCAGATGACTAAAACGGATGTGCACGAAAGGCTTAGGTTCTGGAAGAAGACAAAAGTCCAAAGTCAACGAACAACCAGAACTTTCCGTCTGAGTTTACAGCCGGTAAAGACGAAAAAGAAGAAGACTAAGAAGAATGCATAAAGAGATTTTGACTGGTAAACATTTGTTCAGCTAGTTCTGACAGAGTTCCTCTTGCATTTTAACAACACCTTATATGGTCTTGTTGTGTAGAATATTTCAGAAATGTCCCTGCGCTATTTTACAAATAACTTCCTCAACTGGAGCTAGGGCAAGGTTAAAATATTCTAAAATAGATCTTATGTAACATCCGGTGTACACTTCAAACATACATGTTCATTTCTGTAACTTTCTTTATATTTGTTGGGTTTTATCCCTGGCTTTTTTGAAACGATAGAATGTTACGTAAGGGTATTTTGTTGAAACTTTTGCATCTATTCGTGGCTGGCTGTAACAAAAGACAAGAGTGTTACTGAAATACGGCTTGGTAGTAGACAGAACAGACGTATAGAATAAACGTCACATGACGACTTGTCACAATAAGTGTGCACTTGAAACGTCAATGCCGTCACAGTCGTTGGTTAAAGGGCATTTTATTTACAGTTTTAGAACGGGATGTTCTGACTTGCAGTGACAGATTATTTACCAGTAAATTGGAGAGAAAGAGAGATGGCAAACACATTCATTACCTGGTAACTCAGAATCAATGAATGAATCCAGAACTGACATCACTGTACTAGGGGCATTCCCACACGTACCCCGCCCCTTCTTCAGTAGCTAATAAAGAGTCGACATGCTGAAAGGACAAGTTCAACCTGATTATAAAGTCCACCTGTGTTGAAAATCTTCCAGAACCACACATACACACGCGCGCACGCACGCACGCACGCACGCGCGCGCACACACACACACAGCATAAACTTGGGTAAAAAAGGAGAACCATGGACATCACTAGCTGTACTAGTAGTAGTAACACTAGCAGCAGCAGTAATAATAAGCGTAGTAGTGGCAGCAGCAGTAGCAGTACTAGCATTAGTAGTAGTTGTAGTAGCAGCATGGCAGTGGGAGTAGTAGTATCAGCAGCAGCAGCAGCATTGGCAGCAGCTTTAGCAGTAGTAGTAGTAACAGCAGCAGGAATCGTATTAGTACTAGTAGTAGTAGTAGTAGTAGTAGTAGTAGTAGTAGTAGTAGTAGTATCAGTAGTAGTAGCAGTAGTAGTAGCAGTAGTAGCTGTAGTAGTAATAGTAGTAGTAGTAGTAGCAGTAGCAGCTGGAGCAGTAGTAGTAGTAGCAGCAGGAGTCGTAGTATAACCAGTAGTAGTACCAGTAGTAGTAGCAATAGTAGTAGCAGTAGCAGTAGTAGTAGCAATAGTAGTAGTGGTAGTTGTAGTATCAGTAGTAGTAGCAGTAGTAGTAGCATTAGTAGTAGTAGCAGAAGCTGTAGTAGTAGTGGCTGTAGTAGTAGTAGTAGTAGGAGGAGGAGCAGCAGCAACAGCAGCAGTAGTAGTAGTAGTAGCAGCAGTAGTAGCAGTAGTATCAGTAGTTGCAGTAGTAGTGTAGTAGTAGTATAGTAGTAGTAGCAGTTTTATTCTTCTTCGCGTTCACCAGCTGTAGCACATTGTAGTAAAGTAGTAGTGGTTGCTCGTCCAATACTGAACTGCAGTCCTGCTCCAGAACCTGAGTGTTGCGTGTTCATCAATTTTACAGATCTCATTCTCTTGAATACAGTAGTAGTAGTAGTAGTTGCCTCTCCGGCAGATGCACTCCAACTTCAAAGGAAGCTCCTCAATTAATCGACTCTTATGACATGCTTTTGGGGAGGCAGTGGGTCTATTCTTATTTTTCCCACAATGGGGCCCCGGAACCCACACGGGGGATAGTAGTAGTATCAGTAGTTGTATTAATAGTAGTAGTAGCAGCAGCAGCTGTAGTTGTAGTAGTAGCAGTAGCAGTAGTAGCAGCAACAGCAGTAGTAGTAGCAGTAGTAGTAGTAGCAGCAGCAGTAGTAGTAGAAGTAGCAGCAGCAGTAGTGGTAGTAGTAGCAGCAGTAGTCGCAGTAGCCGTAGTAGTAGTAGTAGTAGTAGTAGCAGTATCAGTAGTCGGTGTAATGTTAACTAATTTTTTCGACATCCTTTTCAATCCTACTGTGTTATAACTAGGATATTCACTGATGTACTTGAAGGTAGAATGAAGCTATTTGTGTAATTCTGGGATGCAAACTAGATACCCCAGTTGTATGTATGCGATAAATACTTGCCTGCCGACTATTGCAGATAGGCTAAAAAAGTTTTGCAAGCAAAGACATATCTCAGAGTAGCTGCAGACAAGAAGCACCTCCTGCATGAAGCCCTAAGCAGAGTTAAGGGTCATAGACTGAAAAGAAAAAGGCCGGGATAGCGTTAGCTGAAGTCGTGTACAGGCTCAACAAATTTAGGCCAGAAGAGGAGTGCGCCAAAGTGTTTTTATCACATTGGGCCGTGAGTACAATGAATGGCCATTGGGCGATGCAGAATCAGAAGTTCAATAACTAATTCATGCCAGTTTACGCCTAGAAGATGTGATTACTTTACAGGTGACTCTATGTTTAGAGGCAGACAAATTGCATGACTGTTTATGGCAAAAGCAAATGGACAACCATTAGTCCAACAAATCCTGGCATATAACATAACCTCTACTTTTGTAGTAGTAGTAGTAGTAGCAGTAGTGCTGCTGAAGATGGGGACTGAACACTTGCAAGAGTGTCACGAGTGCTGTGATGTCGATTCCGTATTCAACATTTAACTTCAAGAGAATGAAAAAAGACGTAACAGCAGAACCGATCGAATGCCTCAACCAGTGGAAAGACGTGAATGTCTACGTCATATTTGCAATCATCACCATTATTATATTCGATGCTCGTAAGCTGCCATGTTTCGCCAACTCACACGATCACAAAAATCATGGATCAGGTCAATGTTTTTGCCTTGCCCCCTTCATATAGTCCAGGTATTTATGGCTTTACCTTCTCCAGGTTCTCTTTTCAGCAATCTTGCCAGTTCTCAATTATTAGTAGTAGTAGCAGCATCAGCATCAGTATTATTAGTAGTAGTAGCAACAGCAGCAGTAGGAGCAGCAGTTGTGGTAGTATTAGTAGTAGTAATAGCAGCAGCATCAGCAGCAGTAGTAATATTATTAGTAGCAGTAGTATTATTATTAGTAGTAGTAGTAGCAGCAGCAGTAGCAGTAAAAGTAATAAAAAGGTGCAGTTTAACCCTCAGTTTTATAATTGGTATATGTCGTGTAAATCTAGACCTCAGAGTATCTATATTTGTGATTTTGTATTTATGTATCGTATAATTATTTATATGACCAATATGAAATTTTTTATTGGTTCACATATTGCTTTGATGTGAGTTGTGATTAGGATAGAAATTGTACTATGAATAATTAGACAGTCCTAACTAACATTGTGTCATTAACATAACAGATTTATTACTCCCTTAGTGAAACAGTTGATTATTCTCCTTGATTTTACTTCAAGTGATTAGTGATTGATTAGTAAGAATTATTCTCCAGCACTTCGGACAGATCCATACGTGCTCCGATCATCTCATCAAAAGCTGAACAAGTGTGAAACGGCTGATGACGCCTGTTCTGTGTTGATTATTGCAACGTCTTGCCCCCTTAGTGAAATGTTCATGTCTTGCAGCTATAGGTTGGACCACAATGTCCATTGGTCTAGAGAGGGACACGGAGTCATGAACTTTTTGGTGTACTGGTCATCACGGTAAGTCCTGCGCATGACATTGATAACATCGCTGGACCAGCCATAGCAACCGCAATGTCAGCAAGATAATCAACACGCTCGTTCCCTTAAAAAACCGCATAGGCTGACACAAAAATACGGGTTAGGGCAGTCAATCGCGAAGGACTTAGTGTTGCAATCCATTCTTGTCTTAAGCATATTTATTAAGGCACTTAGTATGCTGGCGTGTGTTAACCAAGCCAGGGTAATGCCCTTGTTACAGCCACAGTTTCCGTTGTGAAGCTACTGGTTGTAACAGTAAAGGCATCATTCATCTCCTTGATGGCTTTCCCCTTTGAGTTTACTGTGAATCCACATGAGCTTCGCTTGTCCTGAAATAATGATCCATCTGTGTAAACTATTCATCACCTTCATTTGTGTTTTCATCAGTCAGTGATCTGATTAAAGTGTCCACAATGCCAAGAATCTGTTCTCTACAGCTTTTATCTCAAGTCAGTCCATTCTCATTTTCACTGCATTGTTCATTTCCTTCAAGAATGTCCCAAATACAACATATCAAGGCAAAACTTTTGGTCAAGAGAAACATCGGTGCAAATCAAACTTTACGGGTCGCTGGGTGAATTACACAAGACAGTGAAGTTCATACTAGAGACAACATTGCAGATATAGATAATTTATTTCAAGCGAACTAAAGAAGAAGAAGAAGAACTGCATCGTTCATTTAAAGGTCATCTTCATTGGACAGTTTCACTGCATGTGGTGATGCGCATCTCGTCTATTTGTAAATACGTGCTACACGTCTGCCAAATGTGGCACTGGAAGTTATCGGATAGTCCCTGAACTAAAGAAGCAATCACGTTTGTAGCAAGTAGCGCGTCAATGGCTGTCTAGGGGAGGTAAGCATGCAGGGGGCTTCCTCAGCAAGCTGTAACTATATGGTCCAGTTGTCAGACATGCAGACGGTAAACCGTCTAGTGTGCCTGCAGGTTTGGCAAACGTCGATCAGATCTTCCAGGATGAGAACTCCGAGTGCGTCTGAAATCATGGCAGAATCATTACCATGAGCTGGACAAGAGTGAAGAGATGGCTGCTGCTGGGGAGGCGGAAATCTCGACAAGAGGTACATTGTCATGTCAGTCTCAGTCTCTGATTTGTTTTCTGAGTACAGTGCTAGTATTGCACTGGTGACATTATGTGGACCGCATAAATTAATATCTGTTCTATCTTTGTAGATGTTTTCTTTCGACTATAATGGGTTGCCAGCATCCAGAAGATCCCATTTCCAAAGAAAATGTCCTGGCTTTACATACCGGGGAGACGCCTGTGTGATAGGAAATGAAAGAGCCGACAGACTTGCTGTGACTGCAGTGTTTAATGGACGAAGAATGTCAGGGCAGATGTGCCGAACGCGCTGCGTTCTAGAGACGTTGAGACACATGAGAGTCAGAGCCGCCTGTTGGAAATGGGTAATGAATGAGGACAAACATACAGGAACCCACTGAGAGGTAAAGAAAGAAGATATACCAGTCAACTTGTGCAAGGAACAACCAGTATGGAACACTGAGATGTCTGTTGCATCGGAAGACGGAGCACAGGTGTGTCGGACCGATGAGCTGGGATGTCGACACGGACAAAAAACACATATTATTGGTAGGATTTTTTCAGCTGAGGTGTTCAATAGTATTAGAGAATCCAGTGTCATTGCAAACGTCTTTAGAAGTATCTTAGACCAAGCCAGAAAAGCATCTCGCATCATTTCAATGAGCGACTAGAAGACAGAACCAGGTCCAAATAAATGAAGCAGTAGAAAGAGATAGTAGGTTTCATACTACTGTTCGTTTCTCTTTTTATAGACTCTGGTACTAAACACTTCTTCTATTGCTAGTTTACTAATGTCAGTTCATAATTTCTTTTGAAAATCTGTGTTTGATATTTTTTAGTTAGTGTGTGTGTGTGTGTCTGTAGTCAGTTCCAGAGGTCCTTTCAAACTTTAACAATCTATAGGTCGGTAACCGTCCCGTGCAGGTTGTTGACGTTCGACATTCGGCATAAAAATGTCCTGGTAAGTATTTACACAAAACAAATATAAGCGAACATCTAGTTTTCAGTTTGCCATAGTTGCTGTGTATGAAAGGGGAAAAAAAGACAGCCAGTTCAAAGTAAACAATCAGCATGGTTACAACACCCTGGGTAAACTGAGGAAGGGCAACGCGTTAAAACATCAAATTGCCTGCGTATCGTAGGCGTTTGATTCTCAGATAGTCATCTCCAGCATTATTCCCCCCTGAGTTGTTCATTTTTCATTGAGTGGGGAGTTGGCTATCATAATAATCTTTCGCTCTTTAAGAAAACTGCAGCATTTTCGCAATTGTAAATGATAGTCACAAAGAGATAGGAAATCTAAAGCCATATGCAAACAGTTCATTTTGATCTGTATAGGAATTTTCGGGATAACTGTAAGGGAAATTGTTGAAGTGTGACGGCATAGGTTTTAAAACGCACTGTAGTTTGTTTGGGATTGTCTGGGCTCTTGTTTGCCAATTTTCCACCTCTCCAGTCCCCAGTGGTTTGTAGCCATGCTGTTGTGATCACACCAGTCATTTATGTTTTGTTTCTTTTAAATTCTTAGAAGACAACCATGTCGGTGAAATAAATAAACAAGCTGAGACAAATGAAATACGCGGTGATGTAGCGGCTAGACTCCGCCCCAGGCCTGAAGGAACTGGGTTCAAATCCGCATGAAGTGGGAATTTTCTGTTTCCAAAAAGACTTTGGCTTTCAGGTTTACACAGCTGAAATTCGGTACTAGGTACAGTCCAGGGAAGTAAGGCGGTCGGCATAATGCTGACAACATCGCCCACCGAAGGCTGATTTGTTTTAAAAAATCGCTAAAACGTCACGCACCATGTGCTCGATTCGCCACTTTTTCCTCTACTGTTTTGTTTACCATAAATCAACAGTAAGCATATGTTGTTTCAATGTTTTAATATTGTAAAAATTAATATACAATTTGTATTAAACGTATAGCAATATTTCTATATATTTACTATTATCCTCTGCAATATTGAAATATACAAGCATCACAGTTGTGCAGCTCACGTTGTCACAAGAACGTCACATCCTTTTTTCTAGTTTACTTATGTTGTCTCAAGCTATTTGTCTCTGTAGGGCTGAATGTAAGACGGGCCTGCATGCCCAGTTTGCCACCACTGGAAAATACAGTTTGTTATTTCATTCTTTATCCTGTCTCATCAAGTTTACCTGCTGGCACTAACTGTCAAATGATGATGGTCAAATACCCTAACGACTTGCCACCATGCCTGTCCTTAAGCTGCAATCTTCAACAGCATACATCACTTCACTTTATGAAGCCCTCTATGACAAAAGGTTAGTTGCGTATCCTTTACAGGACGTTGCAAAACCAACCCCAACAGCACCTGACTATTGCAGCCCCTGGCTGTTGTGTGGTTTTTCTAGGCACATTTACGTCCAGTCGTTTGCCATTACCGCTGGACGGTCGGCCTTCTTGATACCACTGTCGAAACCAACGCAAGGCGCATTCTATGACGAAAGACTGCCAAAAATCTTCTGGCATTATAGTCCCATGTCGAATTTTCCACAAATCTCTTCAGTGTTCGCAACAAGTTCCAGTTTCCTTTTTCTCAGTATACAACCCAAAAATGCTGACCCTCTGTCTAATGTTGGTAGGTAGGTAGGTAGTTGTACCCAACCAGGACATCACACAAGTGATAAACACCCAGTGACACAAAGTGCCACCATGCGGATAAGGATCACCTCTGGAGAGGTCCCAGAAACCCCTTTCAGTCGTTTGGGCCATATCTATGGCTAGGCCCTATTTATGACCTGGCTATATTCAAAGAAAGCCAGGGCGGGGCTTCAAAATTTAAAAAAATTGCGTTCCACGAGGGGATGACTTAAATAACTTTCTAATTTTGGTGATAAGTTGTCTGCCTCGCCCCAATCAAAACATCTGGGTTGCTCTTTTTGACTGTCCCAATAATTTTAAGGATTCCTCTGTAAAACCACATCTCTGAGACCTCAATAAATTGTTGAGCGTAGAATTACGAACTGACATTACAGCACTCAGAATATTCTCATAAGCACCACGTCCTCATCTTTAGCAGCCAGTGAAGAGTTCTGAATCCGATGGCTCCAGTAACTCTCTGATTGTAGACCCGTCTCGCCTTTCCCTTGAAGTTTTAGGCATTAACAGAAATCGTTTGGCTTGCTTATCAATTCTCTAGGATTCCAGATTCCTAGACCGGTGTCGAGTGATGATAGTGTACTGGAAAATAATAAGCAAAAGCAAAGGTCAACTTTCGATTTAACGAGGCATCGTGCGAGCCTCGCACTTTGTACTAACGAATCAATAAAGAGATACTAAAAAAAAGTGGAACTAGTCAACTTTACATTATGACAAACTACAACCGTCAATGAACGCTGCTCTAGGCAGCCGTTATCAACACATTAGGGGAATTTGTATGCCCCCCCCCCCCAAAAAAAAAAATGAACAAGAAAGCACAGATTCACTTAACTAAAGTAAAGACACGTTAACCCCCCCCCCCCCCCTTTTTTCCTCCCTTTTTTCCCCAAATCAAGTAATTAAAACGGTAGGAGAAAAAATACAGTCTAGACAAATTAGACGGGCACAAACAAATGGTAGCAGTTTTGGGAGGGAGGGCGGGACCAACCAGACAGATGAAATTAGTGAGTAAACTGCAGTGAAGGTGTTAAAATATCATGAAAAGAAAAACGAACACTAGATTGAACGAATTTAAAGGATTCATGAAGGAACTGACATCACCATTCATGTTCTGTCCACGTTCCCGCTAGCCAGTTAAAAGATTCTATACGGATGATTAATCCGCTTCTCTTTTTTCCTTGCGTGTTTAAACCATCTAGACCCTCCGCTCACGCCTTGCTGAATTAGTCTCTCTATAATTGGAGGGTCTGTCAGTGGGCATACATTAATACAACATGTCCGAGTACATTTAAAAAAACAATACCGTTTCATCTCTACACTGAAGGTTGGCTTTAATGTACAAATGTCGTCTTTGTGAATGTTACTTGGTCTGCCCCCCGCCCCATATCTTCCACGGTGTGATTCTCACTCTACTGTCCGAAAACGACGAACACGTTTTATTTTAACACTTCAAACGCGAAGACCCTGAATTTGCTGAGCTCATGTGCTAACACCAAAACCACCTAGCCCTGTACACAAAAGGCAAAAATGCGTGGAGTATTTATGTACTAAAAGCAGACGTGGTGTAGGTAGTGGGTTCAGGTCGTGACGGAGACGGAATTGTTTTCAAAGATGACCTTGGTTCTCAGGTCGACCCAGCCTAGAATGGGTACCAGATACAGTCCTGGGAAGTAAGATGGTCTGTGTGATGCTGACCACACCACAGACCCAGTGCCGATTGGTCTATTAAATATAGGTCTAACCCTATATGCCCAGTACGTCTGAAGGCGTGTGAAATAGCCCTTTAGCCTTTTCTGTGTGGTTTTGTATTCTTCAGGAGCTGCAGTGATAATGGCTATCAATAACATATATCACCTAGACGACAAGTAGAATCAGGCAGCTTCACATTATCACAAACACAAATGACAAGTGAGCATTGCGATTCGGAAACCTTCATCAGCACCGTCTATGAATAGACAGTGCCACAAATATTAACAAAAATACACAAAATCACTTCACAGACGTATCTGAGTGAGTGACATTCAACCCCACCGTTACATCCACCAAGCGATAAACACCCGGTGACACAAAGTACCACCATGTGGATGAAGAGGAAAGGTCATAGAAACCCGTTCAACCGTTAGGTTATGTTAGGGCTTATTACTACAGCTGGGGTGGGGACTTGAAATAACGACAAATTACATCCCATACTGAGACCACAGAATACATGTGAGAGAAGTTTCTTAGAGAGAAATCCCAAAGTCTGTCTGCCCAGTTGAAGCTCAGACACGTGTGTGAACATCGGAAATAACCGTCAAGACAGTAAGTAGTCTGGGATACTTCTCCAGAAGTGCGAGTATTTGTTTCCAACGGATACTGCGTTGGGTTCGACCCAGTCTCATATAAACTGGGTACCAGATAATGTCTAGAGTTTTCGTTGAATTCTCAGGGAGGCAAAGTCGCCGATTAAAGGAGCTGGCCATTTAGCCTCATATGGCAAGATCTAGAATGTGTAACGGCTCAACAATTCGCAACCCAATGATACTATTTTCTGGGCAACTACCTGTACCTATCGATTAGTTTGTCTGCTCCTGGCTGCTACCTACATGTTTAATATACCATCCTGAGATTAAGGAATCTCAACCTGAACGGCAGACCAAAAAGGCAGAACCCAGATACCCTGTTCAACCTCCAAACATTTATCATTGGGCGCATCCATAACGGCAACACCAGCCAGATGTACTGTGAGGGTAAGGATTACATTTACCTTTTCGGTTTCTGGCTTTTATCCTATAGTGGTGTATAGACTCACGACTGATTCTGGTTTTTATCCTATAGTGGTGTATAGACACACGACTGATTCTGGTTTTTATCCTATACTGGTGTATAGACACACGACTATCTCTGGCTTTTATCCTATAGTGGTGTATAGACACACGACTGATTCTCGTTTTTATCCTATACTTGTGTATAGACAGACGACTATCTCTGACCTTTATCCTATAGCGACGTATAGACATGCGACTAATTCTGGCTTTTATCCTGTAGTGGTGTACAGACACACCACTGATTCTGGTTTTTATCTATACTGGTGTACAGACACACGACTAATTATGGCTTTTTATCCTGTAGTCGTGTATAGACACGCGACTAATTCTGGCTTTTATCCTGTAGTCGTGTATAGACACACGACTGATTCTGGCTTTTATCCTGAAGTCGTGTATAGGCACACGACTGATTCTGGCTTTTATCCTGTAGTCGTGCATAGACACACGACTAATTCTGGCTTTTATCCTATAGCGGTGTATAGATAAACAGTTGATTCTGGCTCCTATCCTGTTAGTACCTCTATCCTATGCAGTTAATTAATGTTTCTAACTATTCAGTAATAAGTCTTATTGTTCTCATCAATACGATAGTACTAGTCTGCCTTTTAAATGGTTGTCTGGTAGTAGTCTTAGTTTCAGCTTCATAGCAAACGGGTCATCCGATCTTTGCTCCGCTCCTGTGCTAACGAAAAACACATAGAATGTTTATCACAGTCCCTTGTGGAAAGATTGACAGACTACTGTCTCAGCAAATCTAGCATACACTTGCATTAAAGCATATTGTAGCCATCTGAAGTGCTAACACAAACAGTTCGACATTAGAAATGCAGTTTATCATTGATGGTAGCAGAAGTCACCAACAGATCAGCAGTTGTGCACGCGATTAATTTTAATCACATACGGGCACCACCAACATTTGCATCGCACCATTTTCTGAACTACAATTCACACCACCACGTTGATCACAGTCGAAAAAACATTCCAAATGAAATCCGCAACTCACAGTGTCACGCCATGCATTCAACTCAGAAGCTGTGCGACGAAACTATATCCAGTCTACAAATGGAGCAAAAATGCATCGGCCACCGTCCAGCAGAAGCAAAAAATTTGCCTCGGCTCCGAACAGTGCCCCTGCCTAGCGTTCATTTTGACCGAGAGGCCTTTTAAATATTTTCTGCTTGGTACCTGATTCAATTTATGTTAACCCTCAAAGTTTGTTGGGTCTGATGTGGTAACTTTTCGTACAGCCTTCACTGAACCATGAGAACTGAAAGAGATGTTTTGAATATTTCAACAGAATCTTAATATGCTCGAGAATGAGCCTGTACACCAAAGGGCAGCAACTCTTAGTAAAACTGCTGAAGTCTTGCCATTTGTGTTTGTTAAAGATTACGGCTACATCCCTTTGTAAGTGGCGATGCATGTGAATAGTTTGTCTTTCTGTCCGATTAGTGATCATTTAAAAAGTGCCCTACCTACTGTCTGTCTAATCTATCTATCTATGAATGTTTGTATGAGGGTGTCTGTGTGATTATTTATGTGTGTATGCATGCATATGTGTGTATATGAGTATACATGTATGTATGTATGTATGAGTATGCATATATGTGTGTATGTGTGCATGTTGGTGGATGCATGTATGCATATGTATCTGTGTAAGTATGTGTGTGTATTTAGGTGTATTTGCAAGTATTATGTATGTTTGTAAGTATGTGAGTGTATGTATGGATGTGTGTATGTATGCATGTGTGCATGTATGTACGTATGAATGTTGATGTATGTTTGTATTATGTATGCATGCAGATTTAGCCTTTGTGTGTATGTATACATGTAGGTGTGTGAATGTGTACGTATATCTATGTATGTGCGTGTATGTATTATGTATGTCTGTATGTATAAGAACGTATGAATGTAAATGTGGCTGTGTAAGTATGTGATTGTATGTGTGTGTGTATTTATGTATGTGGGTGTATGTAGGTATACGTAGCTGTGTTGGTATGTGGGTGTTTGTGTATTTATAAATGTATGCAAGTATGCATGTGTGTGTGCTATTGTGTGTGTATGTATGTGGATATATGAAAGTATATTTAGGTTTGTAAGTATGTGTGTGTAATTATGTATCTATGTATCTATGATGTTAGTATGTGTGATAGTATATGTGTGTATGTGTGATTGTGGGTGTGTGTGTATATAATTTACGCAAGTATGTATGTATGTATACATGTGTGTATTTAATATCTTTATGGGTGATTGTATATATGTGTGTATGCATGCATGTGTGTGTATGTATGTAATGTGTGTGGGCATGTATATATGCATGTATGTATGTACCTATGTGTGTATGTATGCATGTTGGTGGATGTATGTATGCTGTGTAAGTATGTGGTTGTATATGTGTGTATTTAGGTATGTATGTATGTGTGTAAAGATGTGAGTGTATGTATAAATGTGTGTATGTAAGCATGTATATGTGAATGTATGTATGCATGTATGTGAGTGTATGTATTCATGTAAGTGTGAATGTGTGGTTGTGGGCATATGTTGGTGTCTGTATATGTGATTGTATATGTGTTATGCATGGATGCATGTATTGGTGTTTATGTATGGAATGTGTGTGTGTGCATGTATATCCATAAATGTATGTGTGTGTGTTTTGTGTTTGTGCATTTGTGTCTATATATATGTATGTATTGTATGTTTGTATATGTATGTAGACACGTGTGTGTATGTATCACTTATGTCTGTATAGGAGTTCGCATGTATGAGAGCGTAGGAGTATGTATACGTGAGTGTGAGTGTGTACACATGATGTGTGTATGCATTATTCTATAATTTATATTTCTTTATTATATCCATAACATGTATTATTGATAACAGGTATCGGTACTCTGAAAAATGAGTACTTAGAAGGGCCGAATGTCAGACGGGCCTGCGTGCCCAAATTAGTAACCCTTTGAAAATAAAGTTTGTTCGTTCGTTCTATCTATCGGTCTGTCTGTGTATCTATCTATCTATCTATCGGTCTGTCTGTCTAATCTATTTATCGGTCTATCTATCTATCTATCTATCGGTCTGTCTGTCTAATCTATCTAACGGTCTGTCTGTCTAATCTAACCTGTCTGTCTGTCTGATTATTCATTATTCGCTATGTTTTTTAAATCTGTTTCTGAAAATAAACGTCTCTTTCTGTCTGTCTGACAATCTCTGTGTATAAACAAGTGAGCAACTGATTTCAAGTTGTCTGTCCGTCTATCCTTTTGAATTATATCAGGTGTGCAAGTCATGCAACAGCCCATCCATCCTTGGCAACCTTCATAATTGTCCGCATAAACAGCAATAGCAACAAACAACGACTTACCCATTGCCACCATGTGCGTGTTAACACCAGGGCAGTCTCAGACAGAAATTACAACCAGACTCACCGTCTTCTGGCATGAGTTAACGACATGGCTAGGTCATGCAGGCTATGACTGTGGAAGATTCATTTGAGAAACACTGATTGATTGTCCTTACTTCAGCCATATCAAGACAATTTATTTCAGTTAAATGATTGATTGTCCCTACTTTAGCCATATCATGACGATTTATTGCAGTTAATTGATTGATTGTCCCTACTTCAGCCATATGACGATATATTGCAGTTAATTTATTGATTGTCCCTACTTCAGCCATATCATGACGATTTATTGCAGTTGATTGATTGATTGTCCCTACTTCAGCCAGATCATGACGATTTATTGCAGTTGATTGATTGATTGTCCCTACTTCAGCCATATCATGACGATATATTGCAGTTAATTGATTGATTGTCCCTACTTCAGCCATATCATGACGATTTTTTGCAGTTGATTGATTGATTGTCGCTACTTCAGCCATATCATGACGATTTATTGCAGTTAATTAATTGATTGTCCCTACTTCAGCCATATCATGACGATATATTGCAGTTAATTGATTGATTGTCCCTACTTCAGCCATATGACGATATATTGCAGTTAAATGATTGATTGTCCCTACTTCAACCATATCATGACGATTTATTGCAGTTGATTGATTGATTGTCCCTACTTCAGCCATATCATGACGATATATTGCAGTTAATTGATTGATTGTCCCTACTTCAGCCATATGACGATATATTGCAGTTAAATGATTGATTGTCCCTATTTCAACCATATCATGACGATTTATTGCAGTTGATTGATTGATTGTCCCTACTTCAGCCATATCATGACGATTTATTGCAGTTGATTGATTGATTGTCCCTACTTCAGCCATATCATGACGATTTATTGCAGTTGATTGATTGATTGTCCCTACTTCAGCCATATCATGACGATATATTGCAGTTAATTGATTGATTGTCCCTACTTCAGCCATATGACGATATATTGCAGTTAAATGATTGATTGTCCCTACTTCAACCATATCATGACGATTTATTGCAGTTGATTGATTGATTGTCCCTACTTCAGCCATATCATGACGATATATTGCAGTTAATTGATTGATTGTCCCTACTTCAGCCATATGACGATATATTGCAGTTAAATGATTGATTTTCCCTACTTCAACCATATCATGACGATTTATTGCAGTTGATTGATTGATTGTCCCTACTTCAGCCATATCATGACGATTTATTGCAGTTGATTGATTGATTGTCCCTACTTCAGCCATATCATGACGATTTATTGCAGTTGATTGATTGATTGTCCCTACTTCAGCCATATCATGACGATATATTGCAGTTAATTGATTGATTGTCCCTACTTCAGCCATATGACGATATATTGCAGTTAAATGATTGATTGTCCCTACTTCAACCATATCATGACGATTTATTGCAGTTGATTGATTGATTGTCCCTACTTCAGCCATATCATGACGATTTTTTGCAGTTTATTGATTGATTGTCCCTACTTCAGCCACATCATGACGATATATTGCAGTTAATTGATTGATTGTCCCTACTTCAGCCACATCATGACGATTTATTGCAGTTGATTCATACTGTCCATTCCTCCGACAACTGTTACCAGACAGATTCACCACAACGTGTGCTCCTATGCACCAAACTGTCATATACTGCCAGCAGACAAAAAAAAAAAAAAAAAAAACATAGACAACATACAATGGTTTGCCCACCTAGGGGTAATTTTTGTGACGCCATACCATACACGGTGCATAGCAAAAGATCACAGGAACGTATAACTCGAGGTAGACCAAAAACAATGTGTAAAGATAGCGTTAGAGAAATACAACACAATGTATCTATGTTTGAAGTGGCCCAACGATCTATCGACACTCAAAGCGGTAAAAAGGGAAGTGAATATATATATATATATATATATATATATATATATATATATATATATATATATATATATATATATATATATATATATATATATCTTCTTTTTCTTCTTCTTCTGCCTTTCTATCCCCCAATTGAGCATAGGCCCTCAACCAACTCACGCCAAGTCGTTCTATCCTTCGCCATTGCATGGAGCTCTCCCCATGTCCTCCCCATCTTTCTAACTTCATTCCCCAGCTCTGTTCTCCATGTGTTTTTTGGCCTTCCTTTATTCCTATGCCCTTGTGGGTTCCAGTGCAATATATATTCAAAGTATATACATAATCCTCTATCCATCTTTAACGCACTACGGATATGTTGCAGAATCCGTTAGCTCTACAGTTTATTTTGGGTGTGTCTGAAAATGACCAGTCACCTTCACGTATTAACCAACTCTTCAAACTATCATCATATTTTTCTCTGCAGGGTAGTGGCAAATGCCGCATACGTCATCGAGAAGAACATCCGAACAAAAGGCTTGTTTCAGACCAAAGGGACAGCATCCAAAGCTATGACAAAGCTGGTAAGCTTTCACTGTTTCTAACACTCATTTTCTGGTCCAACATCAAGCAATGTGCGTTTTCTGGTCTTCTTGTGGAATGCATTTTTTTTCGTTATTTGAAGCCCCACCCTTGCTCTTGCCAGGGGCCGCAATATAGTTCGGCCATAAATATGGTCTAATGGTTTCTGTGACCTCTCCACGGGTGATCCTCATCCAAATGATGGCACTTTGTGTCATCGGATGTTTATCGCTTGTGAGATGTCCTAGTGGGGTAAAAGAAGATACAATATTTGATGGTACGGATTTTAGCTTGGTTTAACAGATTTAAAAGAAACAGGACGTGAGGAAGTGAGGGCCAGTTTTTTTTTTTTTTTAAATTCTTGCCTCGAGTAAGATTGAAACACAAAAGTCACAAGACACTCAGGCAAACCTGCCAGCTGTATCCGTGTACCCTTTTTTGAAAGCAGAAGGGCAAAAAGGAAAAAGTCAGCTCTGCAAGAAGGCAAAGGAAATTGACAAGGCTTTATCAGCAAAAAAAAAAAAAAAATAAAATAAAATAAAATAAAAAAATAAACAACAATTAAAAAGCAATAGTATTAAAAAAAAAAAAAAAAAAAAAAAAAAAAAAACTGTGCAATATATTACGTGCGCCATTATCTGTATTTAGAAATCGTCTCTCTCGGTACTTCTGCGACCATAAATGTTGTTCCAAATTAGGAAACCTTGCTCGAAGCAATTTATGGCTGTACTGACTACAGTGAAATTAAGAAAAGTGTGTCTAGCTTCAGCGATGACAAAACTTCCTCCATTAAAATTACTATGTTGCTGTTTCCTAGCAATGCTTTGGTGTCTGGAAACTTCACGTGCGTCAAGTCATTCAACGTGAAATTACAGGCATTGAACTGGTAGACATTCTAGCGAGGGAATAAGGTGCAGAATGTTAAGTGACAGTCTGTTTACAACACTACAAAGTGGAAGTTAAGGGTATTCAAATTACTACAAGATCAATGGTATTTTAGGGGTAAGCAGGCAACATGCCTGAAAGACTATCCAAAACTGGTGGTAATGATTTCACATTTCTAAAATACGCCCAGATTACCTGGAAGACTATCCAAAACTGGTGGTAATGATTTCACATTTCTAAAATACGCCCAGATTACCTGGAAGACTATCCAAAACTGGTGGTAATGATTTCACATTTCTAAAATGGGCCCAGATTACCTGGAAGACTATCCAAAACTGGTGGTAATGATTTTACATGTCTAAAATACGCCCAGATTACTTGGTATGAAGTTAAAAAAATGTTATAAAATAATGTTAGACCTGCATATGTTTGCGATGTTGTTCACGAAGCTAATTGTCCACATACCATTAAATATAAAAATCGAGTGGAATTATATTTACCTTGTGTCCTCTTTGATTCGTCCAATTGCCCATGCCTTGTTATTTGTTCATCGTGTCAGTTCACATCCTTTCGTCTCGTACACTGCCAGCCATTCTTAATACAGATGTCCTTTCATGCCACGATGACCAGCTTGGTCTCCCTTAGATGAAACATGGTGTACGCCAAGCAATAGTAACATTTCACAGGATAAAGAATATTAGTCTATGCAATAATTCTTTGTCAGGGGAAGTCAGCAAAGGAATTCTCAAAGACTACAGAGCAATCTTGAATATGTGTAAATGTCATGTGGCCATTTAGCAGTTTCGGGTAGGAAAAGGGGGAAGAGGGAGACGATCAAGGAGAAGATCATTATTCTGTTGCTTTGTTATTTTCACACAGGGCTTGCATTTAAACCCACTGTTTCATTGTACCCTGTGCAGTTGTTTCCATATCTCCTCTTGTGGGTTCCGGGGCAGTATTTTTTTCGGGGAAAAGACTCATTGTCTCTATAACATACATGTTGTAAAAAACAACTAATTAGGGGTTGTCTGAAATCTGACGTATAGGGCCGTATAGTGCTGTAAATCACAACAAAACATGCTAAACACCTGTTTTAGGACGACAGCAGAAAAAAAAAGCAACATTGTGAGCTGTATCAAATATGTTGCCACGAGCCTCTCTGGCCAACAAGTGGTAAAGATTTGACTTTCTCAAGGCATCCTTTCTTCTTCAGGAAATTGTTCTCATTCAGTGCTCTTTTCAAAATGTATCCAGTATATCGCCTTCTTGCTGTTATAACAGCTGATACCACAGATTTCTAAAATTTGGTTTCACCTTTCTTAAATGTACCTCACTGAATATTATTTGAGCACAGATTACATGCCCCCATAGAGGCAAAACAGAAATATATTTTTGAAATAGCGCCTTTTCCATAGATTTATAACAACCGCTACGGTTTGTTGTAGTTAGAAATGTAGACATTTCAGTGCTTGTATTGAATGTTTTGATGCTTTTTATACTGTTTTATTACTTGATGTGTGAATGAAATGATGTAGGAATGGAGGGAGACCTCGAAGGGCAGAATGTAAGACGGGCCTGCGTGCCCAATTCTTAACCCTTTAAAAATAAAGTTTGTTCGTTCGTTCGTTCGTTCGTTCATTTTGTTTTCGAATTTATTATACTCTGGCTCCAGACCTGAGTGGTTCTGCAACTGTCAGTGGTATGTCTTATAACTAAAATAATAAAAAAATTGAAAACTTTCAACACTGATTAGGAGTTCCATATTTTCTTGAAGCTTTCACAAGCTGATGTGGCCCTACCTGTAAGCATTCATTCAGTCTTCAACAGAACAATATCACCTGTAAAACAGAGATCCTCCAATTCTGTATTCTCTGTTCAGTTGTGGTTGCTGCTTTCTGTAGAAAATGTTATATTCTGTTTATCTATCAAATGTCATGCAAACACATAAAATCATCCGGGGTTAAATACAAGAAAGGCCATTTAAAAAAACGTTTTACTTCAGTTTCAACTGCAGACCAGCAGTGCACTTTGCACACACACAAACGATAAGCATACAATATTCATATTTTCAATTCGTATACTTCTTTTTCTTCGGCGTCGTTTATCCAAGTGAAGTAAATGCATTGTGCATGTTTACAGCATGGCTGCGATAATTGCGCCTTTAAGTCAACACATCCCGACTTCTGGCAATCGTTATCCGAGTTAGCCTTTCTGGTTAGTTTCGTTTGAAGTTGTAGCGTCACAGTTGTGGTGATGCGTCACCCCATGATCCACTGTCCCTAGATGAATCGCCCAGGGCTGCCGCCTGCAAACTAATTGGTCGAACCTCTAGGAGGCACAGCATAGGCTTTCCCTGTAGAGCCCATACATGACACTGGTAATGGATCAGCATTAGGGGCCTGCGTGGCTATGTATGTATGTGCATTATAACAGTAACCGCTTAACTTGTACTAGGTTACTGAGAGGTCACAGCGGACAGATGACGGCCTGAGTAAGGGAGATTAACTTGAGTTTTGCGTATGTTTCTCTTGTGGCAGTGGGGAGTGCTCTAAAATATACCAACAGTCTCCATGTATGTATACTGTTGGGTTAGGGTGAGAACCCCCCCCCCTCCCCCCCCCCAATATAGGACTTGCCAGTGATATCCCTAGAAACACCTTATGAAATCTTGTCGAAAACCTTGAGATGGGGTGAAACAAAATAATAATACTAGATATTCTATTAATCACTGATAGTATAAGCACTATCACACTGCATGTAAATAACGATGTCATCACCTAGAGGGAATTAGAATAAGGACGAAGACGAGAGCATTGTCGTGGGTGTTGCACCAAGGAGAACCAGCTCAGTGACTTGGTCTATCAAGGACACTATCTAGTGCCGTGCAGACGCCCAGCGTTCAAGGTGTGAATTGCAGGGACTCAGGAGAGGGCTTGGATCGGTGGCTGTGGGTTCGGAACCCGAAACAGCTAAGGCAACCATAAGGCCAAGCACTCAGGCATGTTGTGGTGGGGTATGGTAATGTGAGCAGACTTAAATTAACTGTCTGTTTCTTATAGTTGTTGCATTAAAGCCGTTATGTATTTGCTGATGGTAGACATTTCTGCCACGCAGTTGTATGAGAGCTATTGCCTGTAATGCAGTCAGCAGCTCTATGACAGTCAGCAGTGGAATCGTCACGTCCTGCACAAGACTGCTTAATCTCACATCCGTATTTTGCACACTGCACCCTATAGGGATCTCCTGGAAGCCGTCTGCAAGTCTGAGACTCTGGTTTCCTGCACAAATGGACACTCTTTCTCACTGTTAGATTTAACTCTTTGACAAAAGAACACTTTCACGTGGATGTCCCGGGGTACATTTTGCTGCCTTTATGTATCAAACATGACTTCCCTTTATGGTCATTACTCTTCGATGAGTTTGGATGTTGTTAAGTGTAACTGTAAGTCTTTTTGAGAGAAAAAAAAAAATGAAAAGGTAGACCACTTTCAAACTGCTGCTAGCTAGCCAAGGTTGCTAACAGTCTCCGCCTATATTTGTGGTCTGGTTTATTTGTGTAACTTTCGTGACTGAATTCTAGTGTTTGCGCCATTTCTGGGCTCGATGCTTCCATCCGAATCAGACCGCTAGTCCTCCACCCTGTTGTTACTTGTGCATGTCTTTCCTCGTCTTACTTAGTGTTTCCAGTTTGTGTTGTTTCCCTTTGATTTGGCCAGGCATGTTGTTAAGGGACTTTTGAACCTTTTGTACCAAAATGTACGATCTTTGATTAAGGGACACCTTTCCTTCATGCCTGTGACTGAAGTCATCGCGCAACTATAAAATTCCATTTGTCATTTAGTAGCGTACTGCTGAATATATGAGCAATGTTGTTTCCAATAATAAAAGTTATGACTGAATGCAGAATTAAGACAATCTGTCTCCCTTCTCAGTCCTTATATAATCTCATTTCCTACCTATGGCATTCCCAAATGGCCATAATTATTACTACTTTTCGTCCTTCTTAGGACGTTACTTTTTGTTATTTGAAGCCCCACTCTGGCTTTTGCCAGGGGCCGCAATATAGGCAGGTCATCATTATGGCCAAATGTCTGAACGCGGTTTCTGGGACCTCTCCACGGTGATCCTCATCCGCATGGTGGCACTTTGTGTCATCGGGTGTTTATCGCTTGTGTGATGTCCTGGTGGGGTAAAAAATCCAATCCAATCCAAATGGCCATATTTTTCTTTACCGATGTTTCTTCAAAAGTTGTAACATGTCCTGTTTTGGAATAGTATCAAGTTTATGATACAAATGGTCATAGAAAATTATTTGTCTGATTGTCACTGGCTGGTGCCTAGTGTTGCAGACTAGCGATTTCCTCACGCCTCGTACTAAACCGGGCTCTCATTATTCGACTTGAAATAGACTGATTGTAACAAACACTTTGCAAGTTTGGCCTGCAAAATTGTGCCTGCTACTTTCGCGTCTTATCTATATTCTCTTCCTGAGCATAAAAGGACTAGCACACTACCCGAATACAGTTTGTTCATATCATCTTTTATACCCATCAAAGCCTAGATTACTTCACTATAGCATACTAATATACAGAACTTGCGCCATTTCCTCCGTTTCTGGGTTGACTTTGTTGTTTGTCATGTTTCTTAAATCCCGAAAACCAGACTTGCTATTACAGTTTTGAACCAGTTAAAATACATGTTTGGCCACTGACTTTCCGCAGAATGGCTTACCTTAGTAACCAGCATACATCCACTACGTGCACCCTTTGAATAGTTTGTTTACCAGAATGGCAAACCACTCATAAAGAAGGTAGATTACCCCCTCCCCCCCCCCGCACATATATATATACATGCCCACGTACACACAAATAAATTATGTGTGTTAGCTTACTGTGTTTCCGATTAGGTTTTTAGAGGGGGTCTTAGCTTCCACGTGTCCTCTCTTTGGCCTAGAAGACGACAGCAAAGCCTCCCTTTGTTTTCTCTCTTTGGCCTAGAAGACGACAGCAAAGCCTCCCTTTGTTTTCTCTCTTTGGCCTAGATGACGACTGCAAATCTCCCGATGCAGGCTAAGAAACAAACGTCCCCACTGGGTGTAACCTATTGTTCTGAAAAATAAGGTAGATTTCTTAATCAGTGATTCATCAGAATTGGCAAGCAAATTATCCCCTGTATCCAAGCGACACAGGACCAGTGAACAACTCAAATGAACCAACGAACTGCCAGTAAAAACAGTCCAACAACTTACTAGTGAGAAAACATTAATAGGAAAAACACAGTGAGCTACTAGTGAGAACCGAATGAACTACCTGTGAGAACAACTCAGTGAGCTACCAGTAGGAATAGCTCAAGGAACTATTAGAGATAACAATTCAAGAAGATACCAAAGCTAATTATTCAAGAAACTGCTAGTGAGAATAACTCAGCCAGCTATAAGGGAGAATGATCCAATCTGCTGATAAAAACAGCTCAACATACAAGTTAGAGTAACTTAACCAGCTGATGGTCAGAATAACCCAAGAATACAACAGTGTGCAGAACGATGGACTATCAGTGAGCAGAACTCAACGGTCCATCCAATGGCTGACTATGAAAAAATGAAAAATAAAAATAAACAGAGCATCAGCCATGGTGGGCGCATCGTATTTAGCTCTTCTGGTAGGCATCAGATGCAAAAAATTAAGGACATCAAAACGCGCGCGCTGGAATGATGCGTCATTAAAATACACATATCGAACCTAACTGCCTACAGTTGTGATGTTCAGGCTTGCTTGAAGAGCAGCCGACACATTCACGTCTACATACACTACGTACTGCACTACAGCTTGTACAATGGCATCATGCAAAGGCATCGATGCTGATGGATCTACATCCATTGGCTCCTCGGAGCACAGTGAAGTATCAGGGGCATCTACCTCCATGGGCGTTTCTTCAGAGCGTGTCATCGTAAGCAACTGGAATCTGTGGATGACAACAGAAGCAAAACAATTCTATATTCTGCATAACGGGTATGTAGGAAATTTGATCATGAATGCCTCTAGGTGGTTATGTGAACTATTTTAATCTAGTTGATCATTTAAACTATTTTATTCTAGTTGATCATGTGAACTATTCTTATATAGTTGATTATGTGAACTATTTTAATCTGGTTGATTAAGTGAACCATTTTAATCTATTTGATCATGATAACATTTTTAATCTAGCTGATTAAGTGAACCATTTTAATCTATAGGATCATGTGAATTATAATAATCTAGTTGATCATGTGAACTATTTCAATCTAGTTGATTAAGTAAACAAGTCTATAAAAATATGATCTTCATGGAAACAAAACGCGCGCGCTGGAATGATGCGTCATTAAAATACACTGATCGAACCTAACTGCCTACAGTTGTGATGTTCAGGCTTGCTTGAAGAGCAACCGACACAATCACGTCTACATACACTACGTACTGCACTAGAGCTTGTACAATGGCATCATGCAAAGGCATCGATGCTGGTGGATCTACATCCATTGGCTCCTCGGAGCACAGTGAAGCATCAGGGGCATCTACCTCCATGGGCGTTTCTTCAGAGGGTGTCATGGTAAGCAACTGGAATCTGTGGATGACGACAGAAGCAAAACAGTTCAGCATTCTGCATAACGGGTATGTGGGAAATATGATAGAAATAATGGACGCCTCTAGCTGGTTATGTGCCTATTTTAATCTAGTTGATCATGTGAACTATTTTAATCTAGTTGATCATGTGAACTATTTTAATCTAGTTGATCATGTGAACAATTTAATCTAGTTGATCATGTGAACTATTTTAATCTAGTTGATCATGTGAACAATTTAATCTAGTTGATCATGTGAACAATTTAATCTAGTTGATCATGTGAACAATTTAATCTAGTTGATCATGTGAACTGTTCTAATCTAGTTGATCATGTGAACAATTTAATCTAGTTGATCATGTAAACTATTCTAATCTAGTTGATCCTGTGAACTATTCTAATCTAGTTGATAATGTGAACAATTTAATCTAGTTGATCATGTGAACAATTTAATCTAGTTGATCATGTGAACAATTTAATCTAGTTGATCATGTGAACTGTTTTAATCTAGTTGACCATGTGAACAATTTAATCTAGTTGATCATGTGAACAATTTAATCTAGTTGATCATGTGAACAATTTAATCTAGTTGATCATGTGAACTATTTTAATCTAGTTGATCATGTAAACAATTTAATCTAGTTGATCATGTGAACTATTTTAATCTAGTTGATCATGTGAACAATTTAATCTAGTTGATCATGTGAACTGTTTTAATCTAGTTGATCATGTGAACAATTTAATCTAGTTGATCATGTGAACTATTTTAATCTAGTTGATCATGTAAACAATTTAATCTAGTTGATCATGTGAACTATTTTAATCTAGTTGATCATGTGAACAATTTAATCTAGTTGATCATGTGAACTGTTTTAATCTAGTTGATCATGTGAACAATTTAATCTAGTTGATCATGTGAACTGTTTTAATCTAGTTGATCATGTGAACAATTTAATCTAGTTGATCATGTGAACTGTTTTAATCTAGTTGATCATGAGAACAATTTAATCTAGTTGATCATGTGAACAATTTAATCTAGTTGATCATGTGAACTGTTTTAATCTAGTTGATCATGTGAACTATTTTAATCTAGTTGATCATGTGAACAATTTAATCTAGTTGATCATGTGAACTGTTTTAATCTAGTTGATCATGTGAACAATTTAATCTAGTTGATCATGTGAACTGTTTTAATCTAGTTGATCATGTAAACTGTTTTAATCTAGTTGATCATGTGAACTATTTTAATATATTTATATATTTGATTATGTGAACTATTTTGATCATTCTATTAAAAAAAAAAAAAAAAAAAAAAAAAAAAAACCACTGTACTAATTGGTTGCAGAGATGGGAGGGCGATAGATCAAACAATAACTAGAACCACAATTGTCCTGTGCTAAGAATAAGGGTAGTGGAAAATTAATTCCTGTAAGCATTTAGCAGAAGTAAAAATGATGTCATACGCAGCATAGTAACTATTTGTCAACTGCATGATAAGCTGAATTATGTACGGTAAGCAGGTCGTTATCTTCAAATGTTGAAAGATACACTTGTTATGTCAGACCTCAGACACTGATTCTTTTTGATAGCAAAAGAGTTGAACCGTGAAAACATTTGGGTAATGAGCCATATTAGGCCACTAACAGTCATATGTAGCTAATGACTATTCTGTACCAGTTCTGCATTCTTCTACCCAAGACTAGACTTTACTTAATCATTTATTTTTAATTATATTTTAACTCTGAACAGCAACACTAAAACTAAATAAATACTTAAATTTAAAAAACTAAAAGGAGTGATAGCTTTAGAAACTAACAAAAGGTGTTGAAATACTGAAAATAGAGGACGTAAGTCCAGTATTAAAGCAGGCTACACTATTGTGTTGTTATGGTAACGACAGTAAATGCAGTGAAAAACTGGCTGTAATCTGAAATTGTTTCGTTCACCTCAAATAGAGTGGTTCCAATTAAAAACACTGCAGTATATTTAAATGACTAAAGGTATGAAATTTTCGGCTATCTTCCGAATAACGGTCCAAAATTATCGAGGCAGAAAATATACCCTAACAGGGCCTCGGTTACGTGTCAATTGCAAGCTTCCGGAAACGAGAATATTAAATAATTACAGAAATTATGAAAATCTGAAGGTCGCATTGCCATTAGGCAACGATCAATTTCCTATTTGAAAGCCATTTCCTCAAAAATATCTTTATAATTGCTCCAGTAAAAAAAAAAAAAAAAAAAAAAAAAAAAAATTAAATGAATTGTAGTTTTAAACAAAATAGTTAAAAACTGTAAATAAGAGAAAAGAATAAGTATTATTTCATTAATCGGGCTATGACAGATAGGGCCAGGTCCATAAGATGGCGGACACTTTTCCGAGACAGGCTACATTAAAAATTTCTACTGTAAATCAAACAGGATCTTTATATTAATGAAATTTTACTCATTAATATAAAACTGGACGGAGATTTCACTTATTCCTAGCAGGGCTGCTAATGCTGGATTTTTACCCCCAGATCTGGGATTTTATTTGACGCTTTGAGTTTAAATTTTTAAATCTAGGTTTTAAAAAATATGTTTTCTTATATAAAAATAGGTAAATGTTTCGTAACTTTAAAATTTGTATTTTTTAACAATCTTGGTTTTTTTGGGTTGTTTTGTCTTCTTTGCCTAGGTATTGCTTGGGTTTTTTGTTCTGCTTAGCTGTATTTTTTCCCCCACAAAAATCTTGCTGGCAGTCCTGATTACTAGTATTTTTAAGTTAAGGCTATCCTCCGACTGACGGTCGACAAAGATGGTGGCTGCATCTCCTGCAGCTTTGCTCGTGAGTCCTAGCCATCTAGTTTGGCCCTAATTCACCGCGGTCTTTGCCGGCCGTTAGTCGGAGGATAGCCGAAGTTAATTAACGTTAAACCCTGAATGTATCGGTGAATAGTGACCGCCATATTTAACCACTGCGACAATATAGTAAAACGGGGCGAAAGGCTGACCAGACATGTGCTATCAAAGGGGGAATTCCTTTCTGACGAATTCCGCTATTTTTATTTAGTCAAAGTCTCAGGATTCGCCCGATTTAATCGAATTGTGGACCCAACCCGAAATAGGGCGGTATTTCCTGCA
Source organism: Candidula unifasciata (assembly GCA_905116865.2). Taxonomy (NCBI): domain Eukaryota; kingdom Metazoa; phylum Mollusca; class Gastropoda; order Stylommatophora; family Geomitridae; genus Candidula; species Candidula unifasciata. The sequence continues at coordinate 6,474 of CAJHNH020002672.1, read as the reverse complement.
ACAAGTTTTGAGCTGTTTCCGGGTAACGCAATTCGCCGAAAATCAACTGACAACTAAAGCCCCACTGGCACGATAGACATTTTCTTGGTAACATTTATAGACTCATTCTATTTACAAGCATTGTTTGAACCAAATGATATATCACTTACAGTATGAATTGGGAAATACTCTACCAAATAAATTGGTTTCAGGCAACGAAGTTTCTAGAACACTCATACTGGACAAAGGAAAGATTTTGAAAACCATTTATGAACAAATGCTGATATAAGATTCAAGGTTAGATGAAATATCATGTGAAATTATGTGTGAACGACGAAAAAGGCATGGATCCGGCAACGAGGGGGTTATATTGGAAGAGAACCACGTGAGCATTATCAGTTAACAGGAACAGTTAGAAGAAGTGTCTGTATAACCGCGTATATCAGCAATAATAAGACAAGATGGCGATTTATTAGTGACTTCAGGAGTCAGCAGCAGAGAATCGTCAAACAGGGACTTGCATGGGATGGAAACAGATCTGGGAAACGAGGACGTCAGAAAGGAACCTCAAGTCAAAAGTTAATGAAAGAGGGCAATGATATAGGGCTGTATTCCATTCGTGATAATATATAAATGTCTGGTCCATTTGTGACGCATCGGTGAAAACGGATTACTACAAAATGTTAATATCAAAAGTAGAATATATAAATAAAATACTAATTACAATGTCAATATATTACCTGAAACAACAAATGTACACAACTTTAAATACAAAAAATACTGAAAATCTGAACTATAAAACCGATGGTAAAACAGGAAATCACTAAACTTTGATAACATCTATCGCCGCCATATTAGGCAAACTACTTACCTCGGTGGAACACAAAGTTAAATTGATCTGACCCGGGACATAGGGGTGAATCCTGCCTTCGTCGCAAACGATCACGTGATATATTCTAGAAGTGTTCCTCAAATTTTTACACTTACAGCCCACCAAAATGGGAAGAATCTCTTTGTGCTCCATCTGTCAGTTGCCTGAATACAGAAATAACAATCAATGTGGATAGCAATTGATTTGTTTGAAATCCGATGTCACAACACCACATTTCTCAGAAAACGTAACATCTGCTGCTGCTCAGAGGCTAGATAATTTGATATACGTGGCTGGAGCCTTTATTTTGTAGGCGAAGCGCTGCAGTTATGTGACACAGTTGTATCTTTCACATCTCCCAGAAATAGATGTGCCTAATTCGGAACTTAGTGTGTTATGGATACAGTTCGTAGCTCTCTTGATCGTACTCAATAACACGGCCAGTGATGTAACAAACTATTGCAGATGTGGTTCTTTATTTCAACAATATTGTCAAGTCAAGCAGTACGAATATATTCCATTTATCCAACAGTATAACATTCTAGTATCTTATTGTTGGCTGTTCATTTATCTCACGATAAGTTCTTTCTTCTCTCTAGCAAAGCAAAGCCTAAAGTTTCCTATATCTTCTAACGAAGTTTTCTCAACTGCCCTCTCAAGCGTCTAGGCATTCACTGTCCTCTCTCTCCTTGCTCTTCACCCCCGCTTCCTCTCTTTTTCCGGCGTGGGTTCTCAATCACCCCTGTCACCCTTCATCCTGAACTATGTTATCATCTTCAGTTGAACACGTGCATTCCGCGCTGCTCTCGAGCACTTTTCGACCTCATTCTCTCTCGTGCGTCTTCGTGGTTTGTCCTGTACGTCTACATCTGTCATTGGTTTTATTTGGATAAACGTACTCTATTCAACCCTGGTTACATTGCACCTGTTCCTACGAATTTTCCCAAAGGTTACTGGTTTATCTGTTTGGCCTTGTCTGACCAGCGTTCTAATCACTGTTTTCTATCACGCCACCCAGTGATGGATTGGCATGCACTGATGCTGGTCTGAATGTATGCATTCCTCATTTAACCCCTTCCTAAATTCTACTTAATCACAGTTACACTCATTTGATGTTTCTTTAATTTTTTTTCTTTAACTGACATGGCTAAGAAAGTATTTTCACACAAACAGAATGGACGCACAATCTGACAGCTATATACCTCAGACACAGATATTCTTTTACGTGAGATATCAAAAACTGGTAACTTATAAGAAGGCATATCATATAAGTTCACAGTCAACACAGGTGTGAGACAAGGATGTGTGCTCTCCCCACTTTTTTTTAACATTTATATAGATAAAATATCTAAAGAAGCAAGTTATGATACAGACAACATAGATCTTTATAATCATGAGGAAGTACACTCATCAGAAGAAGTAATCGATTCACCCACATTAAACGAACTACTATTTGCTGACGACCAGTGCTTTTTCTACCCTGAAGAAGATAAACCACAAGACCACATTACGAGGTTAAACTCAGAATGTAGTAAATACAACATGAAGATTATTGCAAACAACACCGAAACAAGTTAGTAGAACCCCTGCCCCACTACACATACAGCTCAATGGTTCTGCCCTGAATCAAGTTAGGGAGTTTAGATATCTAGTAAGTTTGATCACAGAAGATGGTAAAATTGACAGAGAAATAGAAACCAGATGTCAGAAAGCAAGTGCACTTATATACCTATTGTCACCATTATTAAGACATCCAAACATAAATATGAGTGCAAAGAGACAGATTATTATTAGCATATTCATTCTAACATTAAGCTACCAGTGACAAACATGGACACTTTCTAAAGCCCATATACGCAAAATTACCACCTGCGAGACGAGGTGCCTGAGAAAAGCAGCCAACCTAACCATATGAGCTCGAGTGAATAATGAAACTATCAGGCAAATTGTGGGAACGACATATTGTACTAGATTCATTGAGAAACAGCAGATCAAGTAGTTTGGCCATCTTGTTAGAATGCAGCAAGATCAAATACCATCACAAGCACTACATCTCAGAAGATCAGTTACAAGAGCAAGAGGACGGCCGCGGAAAACATGGATCGACAACATTAAAGACACTCTTCGCCTTCACGGCATGACAATAGCCAATGGCAGCCAACGTGCACTGGATCGCAAATTATTCCTCCCCACGGCGCTTAACGGCAGAAGTGGTTTATGATGATGATGAAAAACTTTGACAATGACTGTATTTTATGTCTGGACACAAGACTGACATCAAAAGACAACTCGATCAGCTTTTTCTTGTCATGATAATCAAACTATTTAGCTAACAGCTTTAACTGTTGTGTTGAATATTTCTTGTGGCTGGTTGATTCTCATCATTCAGGGGTCCCGGGTAGTAAACGTCCTTTGGATATTGCCATTATGTTGGGAAAAAAGCAGACAGATAAACTCGACGGCTCTGCACCACCTGGTGGTGAACTGACGTTTGACAAGCAAGATGTTGTGAGGGTCATTATGGGAGCGAGTAAAAAGTTCTAAGGCACAGATAGATCATTACGGTCCGAGGAGAATGATGCTGTGAGGAATTACCAGCAGATGTGGTCAACGCTGAACACTCAAGTGAAAGAAGAGATGGCTGTACAATGAGACAGTTACTGGTGCCTTCAGAATTGGAACTCTTTGATTACTGCTGAAGATGTAGCCGGAGCGCTAATGGGAGTGTTCCGAGTGCTGGATGTCGATTCTAAATTGATCATTCAAACTTGAGGTGTTAATCCTACTGATTGTAATCAATGGAGAAGAAAAACTACTCACCCTACATTATGAGGCAGACACTTTTGGCGGCCTACCTTGATTTTTCTGCGGCCTACCAGTGAACCGCGATCCATGGGTTGAAGAACACTGTGTCTAGAACACTCCTTTCAGTAGTCCCACCAGCAATTGTGGGAAAGGATCACGTGGGACTCAGATGGGCGATTGGAAGAAATGCATCTCTACAAATTAAACCCTGCTATAAAAGGAAATGGATCACAGTAGAAATATGTCTTTGAAAGAAACCTTACCATATAAGGAAACTAGCTGAGATGATTAATTTGCCAGCAATGTGTGGCGGTGGCAGGCGTGCTGCCACGAAGTTAACAATGGGGGATGTACAGTTTAAAGGTGAAGAGCTTTCGAGCCTGCCCCCACTCCCCCACAAAGCAAAAAAAAAAAAAAACATTGTTCGGGGAAGAAGGTTTGGAGGGGGGGGGGGAGCACCTAGGCAAAAACTGGGCGGGTGCTCAGACCTGTTAACCACCTGTTTCCTCCCCCACCCCTTCCCCGGTTAGGTAAGAAAACACCGGGGTCCAAAAAAAAAACCACCCTTTCGTTACCACCTTACACAGGCAAATAATTGGGTGGGGTCTGGGGCCAACCCTTTCCAATACATTTTTAGCGGACTAAGATACATGTATGCAAATTATCTTTTAAACTGTGTATTCATATATTTCATATTATGTCAAGTGTGTTATTATATGTATATTAATAATGTGCTTGTCGGGAGTCAAGTTTACCACACATTGTGAAAGAAAGACAAACAACGACCAGACTTTGACTCATAACAGCAGGCAGGTCAATTACTGGTCAGACAGGTTATGTGTAGACAGGACAGGCAGGTCAATTACTGGTCAGACAGGTTATGTGTACACAGGACAGGCAGGTCAATTACTGGTCAGACAGGTTATGTGTACACAGGACAGGCAGGTCAATTACTGGTCAGACAGGTTATGTGTACACAGGACAGGCAGGTCAATTACTGGTCAGACAGGTTATGTGTACACAGGACAGGCAGGTCAATTACTGGTCAGACAGGTTATGTGTACACAGGACAGGCAGGGATATTAGACTAATTGAGTATTACGGGTGAGAGGAGTTTACCAGAAAACCTGAAAAAGGGTAGACCAGATATACAGGCAGTGAACAAACAGCTACAAGCGACTGTAGCGAAAGTGGCTGTGTGGTATCAGAAATGAGAGCTGTCGTCTACCCAGAAAAAGGTGTCTGTTCTGTAGTGTTATTTAGAGCAGTGATTCTCAAACTGTGCACCGTGGCGCCCCAGGGAGTGGCGACCTCTTCACAAGGGCACCTAGAATTTTTTAAAGAATCACGAGTTTTTTGTTTTCAAGTCTTTTACAAACGAATAGTCATACTTTACTTAGGTTACGGCGCCGTGAAAAATGTGTTGTTAAAAAAAGCGCCACGTTTGAGAAAAATGTGTGGGAGACATTGCTCTGGACAACAGGATCGTTAAAGCTAATGTCCCACGTCTCACGTCTCATGGTAGAAACGTCAACAGAGAGAGCAAACTGAAGTTTCTGGACATTACATCTGACAAGAGCATGTCCTTTAAGGACCATGTGGAGAGTATTGTGACAAGATGCCAAAAGGAACATAGTGCACTAAAGACTATAGCTGTAATTGACGTAGAGCAGAGAATGCTGTTCACACTATATCAACACCTGATCCTGTCAATGGTTGATTTTAGCCTGTCTCTGCTTCATCATCATCATAATCATCAGGTGCCTTGCCGACTGGCATGGGCGATCATGCCTCTCCATAATCCGCGATCTCCTGCAGCATGTATCAGTTCGTGTGCCGACACACCTCCATGCCATGCAACAAGACTGTCAAGCATCTTCTCTCGTTCTCTTCCTCTATCTCTTTTTCCACAGATCTTTCCAGTGGTCACCACATGTTCTTTTTTTCCCCTCTTCTCATAACATGGCCGAAAAATTATGACTGTCTCCTTCTGATGTCTGTGATAAGTTGTCTTCGGGCTCCCGCCTCTTTCAAAACCTCTTGGTTGCTCTTTTTGGCTGTCCAATGTATTCTAAGCATTCTTCTGTAAAACCACATCTCTGAGGCCTCTAAAAATATTTTGGCCTGCCTACCGATTGTCCAGGATTCACATCCATATGTTAAAACGGGATGTATGTAGCAAGCAAGAATTCTTTTTCTAACTCTCAATGACAAGGATATATTGCACAAGATTTTTTTCATTTTATAAAATGCAGTTTTTGCCTGTCCAATTCTGTTTCTTATTTCAGTTATGCATCTTCCATCTGATGTTATCCATGTGCCCAGATACTTAAATTTCTGTACTTGTCCTAAAATAACACCATTGACTTTTATGACACATTTAGGAATCATTTGTTTCTTTGATACCACCATTACTTCTGTCTTCCCATTATTCAAACCGAGGCCCATTCTTCCACTTTCTAACACCACAATGTCTATCATTTCCTGTAATTCTTTCTGACGTGTTGCTATAAAGACTGTGTCATCAGCAAAATGTAAATTGTTTATATTGTGCCCACCAACCACAATTCCGGGCATATCAATTAAAGATCTCATTATATTTTCACTGTATATTGAAAACAAATCAGGTGAAAGTACACATCCTTGTCGTACGCCCCTCTTTGTGCTTTGAAATATACCTTAACAGTTGTTTATTCTTATAGCTGCTGTTTGCTGTCAATACATATTCTTTATTATTCGTAGATCTTTCCCATCAATGTTTAATTTTTCTAACAGTTTGATAACTTCTTCATGCTTCACACAGTCTAAAGATTTTGTAT